>JAQIUQ010001572.1:10000-210000 GCA_030378365.1 Hybognathus amarus
ACTTGACTTGACAAAAAATAAAATACTTGAGACTTGACTCGGACTTGGAAGTTAAAGACTCGGGACTTGACTTGACTTGAGACAGGATGACTTGAATGACTTGAGTGTTAATCACATCATGTTTTCAGTTTGAATATAAAATATATAAATTATGTAAAAAAAATAAAGTTGATGCAGCTGGAGCGCAGGCTGAGAATAGCGCTGTCATGACTGGATCACGAGATCATCCGTCATTGCCCTCTCGTACCTTACGCACACCACGCCCACTTACATCAGATATCACATCAACATGTCAGCCGGAGGGATACCGAGGGTCGTCGCTTTCGGCTTCAAGAATTTCTCACAACAAGATGGCAAAAGAACAGCGCTTTGAAAGACATGCAACGTTAGAGTCGCGGACAGCTAGACGACAAGCTCCAATTTCGTCCGCCATTTAAAGAGCCAGTCTGCCCAGTAAGTGCTTGTCAATTTGTTAATGTTATCTGGTTAGCTCGTTCGTAGTTAGCTAGCTAATGTAAGTTAATAATAGCAAAAGTAGCCATTATGGTGGACTCAGTAGATAAAGGTAGTGGCGTGTCTTCTTCCTCAGCTCTTTTTTTAAAATAGCACATTAAAGAAAGTTGTTTAGCCACACGGGCATAATTTCCTATGGGGACAGGGGGGACATGTCCCCCCCACTTTTCAAAATCCTGTTTGTGTCCCCTCCACTTTAAAATTCGTTTTGTTATGATTTTTAACTCAAATTAATTAAGTCACCTGTTGTTTCTATCGTTTAATCGCCGACTGTGCCGCGACCGCGATACCTGCTCATTAGAACTTTCAGTGAGCTATTTTTAGAGTGTGCACGCGACGTTCCTGGACGTGGACGCGCGCATCGACACAGGCTCGTTTCTGCTCCTCTGCGGTTGTGGCACAGTCAGCGACGAAACGCCAGAAACAACAACAGGTGACTTTAAGCTATAGCGTCATATGATCCTGCTCTTATTCATGCAAATGCTTTAAAACTATTTATGCGTGACAAGACAAAAGAGAATGAGCTGCCATGTCCTCCTGATTCACACACACACACACGACGAGCGCCAGTATCGCACAGACAGCGCGCCAGTATCGAGTTGATTTCGCCACTTGAACAAACAAAAACACACATGTATGCCAAAATGTCCGTTTTGTCGAGTATCGCCACAAGAACAGTCTTAAATGAGTTAAATAAAATCTTAAGTGAAAGTAAAGAGTAGTGAGAGAATGAGATGCGCGAGATCCTGTCAGCAGGGGCAGATCTTAAAGTGACAGCAACCTCTAATTCTCTCTGTCAGTAAAGTTAACCAAAGAACAAAGGGAACAGAAAAAAAATACTAACTGCTCTTGACTAAACAATGCTTGTAGCTTTAATAAGGATTCATCTATATTTAATTTATATTTATGCAGTGCGGACTGTTTGATAACCTTATTCAATTTCTGTATATTTCATACCTGTTAGACAGGAAGGCACAGGAAAATATGACATAATATGACAAAAAATGTAATATGGGTTTATGCAAGGTTTGTTTTAAGTTCACTTAAATTATTAGTTGTTATATTTTTTGAAGCCTGTAAATGTTTAAAATTTGAAGAGAAAGTGAGTGTGTGTGTGTGTGTGAGAGAGAGAGAGAGAGAAAGTGTGTGTGTGTGTGTGAGAGAGAAAGTGTGTGTGTGTGTGTGAGAGAGAGAGAGAGAGAGAGAGAGAGAGAGAGAGAGAGAGAGAGAGAGAGAGAGAGAGAGAGAGAGAGAGAGAGAGAGAGAGAGGAGAAGAAATGTAACAAAGTTTAATATTGTTCGTAAACTGTGTTTGAGAGAGAGAGGGAGGTGTTCAGAGAGGAGTCTGTAGGATGTTAAGCTGTTATTTGTTTCATGGACTCAATGTTGAAAATTTTGACATTTTGACATTAAAACATTTCAAACACTGTTGGCAGAAGTGAAAAATAAATAATTTTATGAAGTTACAATTTTGTTTGATTCCATGATGTATTTTACTGAACATCAGTATTTACAATGCAAATCCAAATTATTGTAATTTACTGACAAATACTTATCTTGTCTTTTCACTTTATTAAGATCAGATTCTACATGTAAAATTACAATAATAAGGTGACTTGACTTGCACTTGACTTGACCTACTACAAGACTTGACTTGACTTGACATAGCCTGTGACTTGACTTGACTGCCCCCCAAAAAATACTTGGGACTTACTTGAGACTTGAAGGTTAAGACTTGAGACTTACTTGAGACTTGCACATGTGTGACTTGGTCCCATCTCTGGTTCTGTCTTGTTTAAAAATATCTGGGTTAAATTATGTCCCGTCTTAGAAATGCATTACCACATAATCTACCCATAACATGTTTGACTGGCTGGTATTAAAACTTTAGGAGTAGGGCTGCAGCGAGACACGTCAGACGTCATCGATTACGTGGGCTGTGGAGATGCATCGGGGCATGCATGGAAAGCATCAACACGTCAGATTCATTCATTATTTACAATTAAATATCGAGTCATGGCAGCTTCTGCTCCAGCTCATGGTGGAAAATTACACAAAGTCACACATATTATCACGTAAAGCCAGACCACGATCATCCAAAATATGGGAATACTTTAAACTACAGCCAAACAAGAAAGGTGCTTTGTTCCCTATGCAAAGCAGTAACGTACCACTGCTATGAACGAGCATCATCCTGTCATTTGAGAAACATCCTGTGAGACTGCGAACTCAAAACGACGAGCCAGCTGGGCAAGTGTAGGCTTTATTCCAGTGAGATTTTGGAGTTGTTGAGGTTATACTTTCTTTTTTCAGCTATTACAGCTTGTATGCTAGGTAATAATGAGTAATGCTAACAATGCAGATGTAATTTATTTGCCCCATTCGCGACAATAATGGACTTTCATTTATAACTTACGACTTAATATCTCAACGAAGCTTTCAATCAGTGCATTTAAATAGCTAGTTTTTAAAAGTTATGTATGCACATGTAGACTAAATACCTGCACTCCCGCGGGACCCAACTGAACAGAATAAGGCATGATATCTGATGGCCGACGAGTGCGGGCGCAGACAGTAACGTTTAACGCACTTGTGTGTGTGCTGTTTGCGGGAGAATAGGAAACTATTCACGGGGACTCCACAAAATAGAATTCTATAAATTGAACATTTCAAAACTAGTAAATTGTCACATATCTGTTGCACAAAAGCAACAAGAACCACTAAAACAAAATAAAAACTATTTACAGGCCGGAGTCTATCTATTTATATCATGTTTGCAGCGTTTAACAATGTAGCCAATCACAGACATATGTGTTGATTTCTTGAATGCATTGGCCAATCGGAAGCATTTAAGATAGAATCTCCTCACGGCTCAGAAATAGACTTTTTTGTTCAGTGCTGAATTCTGCATTGGCAAATCGATATTATGAAAGATTCATTGTGCCAGTCAAGTTTAATTGCTAATAACAGATATCAGCTTTTTAGGAATTATTAGGGAGAAATGCAAATCTTTAAAAACAAACGATAACGTCTATATTTACATATTAACAGTACCTTAGGCTGTAATCTAGTGTATGTGAACCTTTTTGCAAAAAAAAACAAAAACAAAAAAAAACAAGTGCATTTCGAACAAGTTAATTGAGTAAATCATATTCCCACTATAGTAATTAATTACAGACTATAATAAACACATTTCCTAAATAGGTCTGTGATTGTATGCATTGGACATTTTATGAAATAGTACCATTAGTTACAAATAAAGTTTAAAATATTTGCATATTTCATTACCCTTTCTGAAAAACTTTTTTTGTCATTCATCATTTCATGTTAAAATAATATACAGATGCACTACCTACTCTTCAAAATACAGCTGATATATTGGTAGCATTCATATATTTTATTATTAAAAATGTTTATGATGTTATTGTTGTGCTTGTTTTATTACTCAGGAAGAGACAAAGCTGTGTGCAATATTTCTTTCCATAAAAAGGACCTCTTTCTATTTTGCACTGTTTATGTTGTACTTTGCTCCTTTAAACAACTTAATGCCTTCAAATTAATGTATTTTTTTGCGCTGTGTTTGGCAGAATTTATGTGAAATTAATGTTACATGATGCACTAAAGTGTTGCTTGGATTTTAATAATGGCACTTTATTTTTTATACTGGTAAATTTCTATGTATTTTTCAGAAAATGAATTAATAAAAGTTTGATATACTAATGGTAGAAGTTGTACTTATTATTTATTGGAAATTTTCCCAATCCAAATCAGCTAATCCAAAAAATATGCATTAGATTAATAGAAACAATAATCAGTTAGATTAATCGACTAATCGAAGAAATAATCGATAGATTAATCGACAACAAAAATAATCGTTAGATGCAGCCCTACTTTAGAGGCCTTTTTACTCCGTTTCTTTGTTTGCGTAGCCTAGTTAGTGCACTTCGCCTTTGTGGACTACACAGCGCCCCTAGCAACCACTCTTAGCAACGCAAACATAGCTTCTCATTAATATTGTTAATTTATTATATTATTTTATATTATTATTGTGAGAGAGTATTTACAGTAGATATAGCATCTTCCTTCAAGTCAGTCCTATATTCGTAATAAAAATCTGCTTGAATGTCTTGACATTTTAACAGTTAACGTTAGGGGGTTTAGCTCTGACACGCTAGTCATTTGCGTCTTTGCTTCTCCGTGCTCAAAAAAGTCTTCACTACTGACCGATGTCTCATAAAGACAGTATTTGCCTCAATCTAATGGTGAAATAATGTAAATATAGTTTTGCCTACCTTTGATGCATCGAGATGCAGAAGTCACTCACTCCTCTCTCTTCTCTTTTAAAAAAAACAAGAAACTTCCCACTCTGTCGTGTGAAATCCCTGCTGGAAAGTCTGTAGTTGCTTGAAATACGTTGACAGAGTCCTCTTGTTCGTTAACATTAGCCGTTTCCACCGGTCGAGCCGAAACAGAGCGGGAAATGTCAGAGTCGCGGGAGATCCTTGGAATGTTTATACAAACAATTCAGTCGCCTTGGTAACGCGACATTTACTACTTTGTTATGAGACGTAAATAGTGACGTGTTATGGAGAATGGTCAGCTATTGCTTTTAATTTTATTACTAATTTGTTTGTTTACTTCGCTACAGATACACTGGTAGACAGGCAACAGACACGTGACATTTGAGTAGAGATCGCGGTTATGAAGGAGCATCCCGAACACGTGCTAAGGGCTGCCAATCAACGCACACTGGGCCAGCTGACCAATCACAGCACATTTCCTATTTCGGAAGGAGGGGCTTCATGGAAAACGATGCAATCATCCTATTTTATTATTATTATTATTATTATTATTATTATTATTTAGGTGTATTGCTCAACCAGAATGGGGATAGAGGAGCTGTAATAATACACAATATGTGAAAACATAATGCATTTTGTGAACAATCAGGCATGAAAACGTATTCTAGTACACCTTGCCTAAACTTGCAGACTAAATTCAGATGCTATTTATTTTTTAGATATAATAATTTCAAAACAAAATCAAGATTTCGTAAAAGGTCCTTTTTAATAGATGACCTATAGTGATCTGCTTCCACCTACTGGCGGTTTTAGTTTCATTTAATATGTTCCATAATTTTATTTATTCAAATATTAAAAGTATAAGCTATTAATCTAATAAATTATTTATACCAATATTATTATTTATTATATATGATTATTATTTATAGAATGTATAAAATGTAATCAGTGACAGAGATTTAAAAAAAAATCTTACTCCAGTACCATTAGCTTTATGTTATTTATGTTATGACATACCCTATATTCTGTGGAGAAATGTTTTTGTCCATCATGCTTGCTGTACAGACATGTTCTCAAATTCAGAAAAATGTAGGGCCTAAAGACTAAGTAAGTAAAATAATCAGGTCGTGGTGTAATTGAACAAAATACGAACACTGATATTTTCTGTTCTATGATTCCTGAAATCTCTTTGAAATCCCAAAATGTCATTTTTAATATTTTTGGATAAAATTAAGAGAAGGAAAAAAAAGATTTCAAGATTTTTTCAGATTTTTAGTATTTTTCAATTGTTTATTATGGATGTAAAAAAACTGTTCAAGTAATACAATGTATACAGTACCGTCAAGTTTGGAAACATTAAGGTTTTATAATGTTTTTGAAATTAGTCTCTTAATCTCCCCAAAGCTGCACAAAAGTACACACAGTAATAAACATTTGAAAACATTATTTATTGAAGTAAAGTAAAACGCTATTTTCAACATAATTACTCCAGTGTCACGTGACATGATCCATCAGAAATCATTATAATATGCTGATCTGATGCTGAAGAAACATTTCTTATTATAATTAAACACAGTTGTGCTGGTTTATATTTTTGTGGAAACTGTGATTTTTTCAGGAATATTTGATTAACATAAAGTTCAAAAGAACAGCATGTATTATAAATATACATTTTTTAAATATTTATTAAATTCATAAATGTCTGTACTGTCATTATCAATTTAATGTGCCTTTGCAAAATAAAAGATTTTTTTTATCTTACTTATTCCAAACTTCTAAATGGCAGTGTATCATGATTTCTAATAATAATAATAATAATAATAATAAAATAAGCAGCTATATACAGGCTTTTTCAACACTGCCTTTATGTATTTTAATCAGATGAGAAATGACGTTTAAGTTAATTTACGTTTTACCCAGATAAGTGCTCTCTCAAAATACTTTTTTTAAGATTTCAAATGAAAATGTATTTTGAATCTTATGAGTTCTCCAAAAACTTTTTTTTTTATGCAGAAACAACAAATACAAATCGAGACATTAATACACAATACAACAAAAACAGAGGGTTACATTCCATAAATTTAAATAACATTAAACAAGCTTAAATGATCGACAATATTGCAGAGTCTTACATGCAGTAGAGTTTTTAGAGTTCTTCAATGAATTTAAATACATATCAATATTTTTCTTAAAAATAAAAAAAGGAGTTTTCTTTAAAAATTTACACTTGTGAATATAAAATTTGGCAAGAAAAAGTAGAAAATTAAGGACAAATTTAGAATGAAAGGGGTCTAATTTCATAGTCACCAAAATTTTTTTTTTTTTCTGGTTTACACAGAAGTCTAAAGAAAGATACCTTTTAATAAAATTTGAAAAATCAATCCAAAAGATTTTGCAATACATACATTCCCAAAACAAATGAATAATCGTTTCATCAAACTGATGACAAAAGGAGCACAAGGGGGAAATACTATTATTAAATTGAGCAAATTTGTAATTAACTGGGTAGCAATTGTGAATAATTTTGATTGAGACTTCAAGCACTTAATTAGTTAAGAAAATGTTTTCCCGAAGGAGCCAGAAAGCCTCCCACCCTATATCATCAGATGTATTATTCCAAAAACACACAGGCAGGTAAAGAAATCTGATTTCTGATAAGAATTGAGTGAATTTTCTTATTTGACAATCTACTAAACAGACATTGGTCAACAAAAAGATGAGCGTTGTCAAAAATAGGTGAAGTTAAAGGTCCTTTAAGGCCAGAATTGACCAAAGGTTTCACACAATCAGGAATTGCACCAAAAACAATGGCATATTCTCTTGGGGGGACTGGAAAAGAGAATTTTTGCATAAAATGTTCATAAGAGAGCAAAACACCCCTTTCATCCAAAAGTTGACTCACTAAAAGTATGTTTTTATCGAACCAATTATTAAAGAAAAGAGATTTATTTTTATATTTGATATTTTGGTTATTCCAAATAAAATAGCTATGTGGAGAAAAACTATAATGATATATTAGGGACCCGCATATTAAAGCCTGTTTATGAAAACTAGAAAGAGTTAAAGGTATTTTTAAAATGTCATAGTTGCAGCGCAACAGAAAATGCAAACCCCAGAAGTTGACGTCATTGTACAGAGCCCCTCCCCCTTTCCGCCATGTTGGTTGGATTCCACGGCAAAACCGTATTGTTTACGTGTGTTTTTAGCTTTCATTTTTCTCGTATTCGTAGATCCGTCTCTGTCCTGCCAAAATAGTAAATGCGCGAAAATAATAAATGCGCAAAAATTAAAGAGCTCTGGAATGTTAAGTCGCGTCTCTGTGGGGTTCTAACATACGGTTCTAAAGGCGTTGCCGCTGGTAACCGATAGCAGAGAATGTCTAATTGAAGAGAATTGACCTTATGCACAGCTGCACTACTTCCTGAACTTCAGCCAGCTCCTTGTTTCCTGTCTGCCATTATTGGCAGAACTGGATAAATTCAGGTGTGTCTGATTATTGTTGCCGTGACTACTGAGGTCAGGCACACCTGGATTAACCAATTTGTCCAATAATGACAGACAGGAAACAAGAGCTGGCTGGAGTTCAGGAAGTAGTGCAGCTGTGCATAAAGCCAATTGGTTACTGGTTACTTCCGGGTTCTGGACTGGCTGCAGTAACACGTCTCTGTCCCATGCGGAGCGCTCAAGGGCTCGAATGCAGAATGAATGGGAGTCAATGGGGTTTCACCCCAGAAAGCCACTTTTCTCAGGATGTAATTTTTTGTCAGAGTAACTTGAAAGTTGCATTCGGAAGGGAGGACTCAGATAATACACTCAGCTGGAAATTTGCATTTTTAAGTTCACTTATCTGTTCTAAATATCCGTTTAAAAATGTGATGACGTCACACAATAGCAGAATGTCTAGCGTGCTCCGGCCAACAACGGCCTAACCTGTAAGAAATCAAAAGGACATAAGTACTCGTTCATTGGACTTTTGGCCTATAATCGTATATTGAACTCGCGGAATCAACAATAAAATCTATGTTAATTTAACGACAAGCAGGTGAAAGAGACACATTTAGCCGTTTAGCCCCATAGACTCCCATTTCATTCTGCTCTCGCCCGCGATCACCTCCAGTGGAATTCTAATGGAACTGCAACCAAGATGATACACAATAGGGCTAATAGGAAGTGCCAAGACTCTCAGTTAGACAGGCTCTGCCGATAGCGTCTCCAACCATCATGGCCGACCGACTCAGACCCCGCCCAAAATCGGCACGTGACTCCTCATTCTCAATTAGGACAATGGCTGTGTTTAAGGATTAAGGCACTTGGACTGAAAGACTAAAAGATCTTAATCTGGATTGAAGGAATCAGACTAAAGGAGAATTCTTGTTAACCCTAAAACCGTATTCTGGACAAATGTGGGCAAAATAGTTTTGATTTATTTAAAAAAAAATACTTTCCTTGATCTGAACGGTACAAGACTTGGCTACTTTTTTCTTTGGCTAGTTTGCCTCCTGAATACACACCATTTTTATTTTATTTTATTATTTATTTATTTTTTATTTATTTTTTAAATTTTTTCTACAATGTTAAGTGGGTGGAAAAACTAAAAAAAACTTAATCTTGTATTTGGGTCAAAAATGGGCACTCATAGAAATGAATGGGAAAAACTGTAATTAAGAGCAGTGTTTCTCAACCAGCGGGTCGCGAGACTTTCTCTGTGTTAATCGGCACAGCCAAAAATTGGGCTTCACAAAAGGCTCATTGCAACAGCCACGTTTACATGCACCCAAATCCAAATAATGCGTTCCTAAACGGCTCAAATCGGACTAAAAAGCCTTCATGTAAACACCTCGATCCGAATATAATTTAAATTGGATTGAAAGGAAATTAATATTTCACAACTCAAAGTTTCTCTTGCCATTTAGCACTATCTTTGTGAGTCGGGATTTTCAACAGTGATTGCAATGAAAACAAAAAGCAGGAATTTGGCTGACAACAGTTATTTGTGTGCGACAATACGAGTCACACTTTTCCAAACTCCACCGCGTCTGGATATGGTCATTTCAGAGCGACAGTCTCAAGTAGGCTATCACAAAATTGTGAATAAATTATATACAGAAAGCAATCAATATCTTTTCACACCGCGCGAGTTTATCTGGACACTTGCCAATCTCGTTATGAATTCAATGACGCACGTTACACTGCACAACGAAGCTCTGACGGTATTTACATCATCGTGTCTGCATTAGTGAAAGCAGAGAAGGAAGAAAAAGCGTTGCAATGATAAGATCTTCATCCTCGCGATCGACAGACTCCTCTGCTTGTTCAATGCTCATCACAGCAACATTTTATGTGATGGGAATAGATACAAAAACGTCTCACGATTCGTTAATCTCGATAGCTGTAATAGTAAAAAACCTATAATAGCTGTAATAAAATTATATAGATATATATTATAGATATATAGATAGCTATTTCATATGCAAGCGTCAGCCAATCACAGCAGAGTCCGGTTACACACAGCAGACACGCCCCTTTAAACAGGGTGTTCAGATCAGGGGCTAAAATCAGGCTAAGAAAAATGCCTTTTATTTCTAAATTATGACTATGTTTGACCTAAAAAACATAATAAGGACAACCCAGGAAACGTTATAAAATAATTTAAAAAACCATTATAGGGCACCTTTAATAAATTATCTAAATGTCACGTGAATGTGTGCACGACATATCTGATTTTTGACCATTTCATTTTGGTTGAGATCAGTGTGCATGTAAAAACTGGGTGACTGAAAGAAAGTAGTCTATAAATTGTGGTGTGCAATGTCACATTAATTTCTCCTACACTAATCCTGCTGCATTACCTCTTTGCCTGGTGAAAGTCTGACACTTTCAGTACGCTTTCTACAAGGAAGCCATCTGTAAAAGATGGTAAAGATGTACAAAAGAAATCTCTTTAAAATAAGCTTAACATAAATGGACAAAATTTCCTTGGACTATTATAGATATCATTTTTCATCAAGGCTAAAACGAAATGAGGGTTTGGAAACCCTTGAAACAGAAGGGTAATCATTGTTACACAAGCAATTGTAAGAAAGATTAGTAGTTATTTTTCTAGTAAAATAACTTTAAATTTTCATGTTTGAATGGACATAAGGACAAACAAATTATGACAGATTTATTTTTTGTGTGAATTAACAAAATTGCTTTTACTACTCAAATGAACTGTGCAGTGAAGACAAATTATCTGTCAACACAGACAGAATGGACAGTGTAAAGCAGATTTCAGTTTTTTTACATGCCACAAATGAAACCCCAGTTCAAACAAAAACTAGGCAAATTTTTTATGTATCTACTTACTAGGGACATGACATTTGTATAGGTAATCAATTAATTCAATTATTTATTGTTGCATTGGACTTAAGGTAAGTGAGTTGATATCACACAATGATTACCATAAAGTTTTAAACTAATATATGTATGTCCTTAAATCCAAGTGAAACAATTTCTCTGTTACTTTCTAAGAATAATTATTGGCTTAACCTCTTTCCACCAGTTCTTCATCTACCGGTAGGTCTTTGGTGGTCTCTGCAAATGTAGACAAAATACAAATAACTACACTTTTGGAACGACGTATGTAAAAAAAAAAAAATCTGCAACACAACTATACATAAATTAAACTCAATGGGCTCTATCTTGCACCCGGCGCAAATGACTTTATACACTGACGCATTTATCATTCCTATTTTGCACTCGCGCAAAGCGGGCTTTTTTCCCTCCACAGACGCACGTCGTAAACTAACAATGAACTTGCGCTTCCTAGGGCGGGTTGGCGCAAAAAGAGGGCGTGTGTACGCGCAAACAATCCCTGGTGCTATTTTGCAGTTCCAGAAAACAATTGCGCCCAATGACCAGAAAAACCTGGTCTAAAGTCAGATAGCGCGATTGAGCGTATATTCAGATGCTATTTTAAGCGCGCATGCTTGGCCATAATACAGAGTGTCTGAACAACGGATACACTGTAGATGATTCTCTCATCAACACAGATGCATTTTACTTTTTGCAAATGATACATTATTATACGGAAAAATATATAGAACATGAGGGAAATCATTGTTGTGTCCATGATGATGGGAAAAATAGGCATAAAGCTTACACATTTACCCAAATTATTATATGCATGTTTAACCCGAGAAGCTAATTTCGATCAGTTCTCTGTACCCATCCCCAGTGTCCCTTCTCTTTCTTTACGGCCCTGACAAGAACATCCGTTCTACTCGGATGTGAACCGATGCTGAAGCGCGCCTCGGTAAATGCGCGTTAAAATAAGAATTGCGCCACGGAACAAGCGCATCTCGTTCATCATGCTCTTTAAGGGAATGTGATATGACGCTCTTATTGGTTTATTTCCGTTACGTCCAAACCACACCTATGAGTAATGAAGCTACTCCAGACCAACCCCTTTTAGATTTGCACCACGGCGCAAGAGGCATTTATCCCGCCGGGAAAATAGCAACAGCGCCGAGGATCCGCCCTCAAAGTTAATTGCGCTTTGCGCTTCTGACACTTGCGTTTCAGATCGTTTAAAATAGGGCCCTATAAGCCTTACCCGCTTGTTTGTTTTCATGTTCTGATGTTGCTTCAGTTTGTACTAAAAAATATCATTAAAAAATGCATCAGGCCAATTGTTTTACACAAAGTATAAAAAATGTGTTATAAAGGGTTGGGTATCGAGAATGAGTATCGATTGGAACCGGGACTAACTTTTCGTTTTTCCGTAATAATATCAAAAGTTCAAATTTCGATTCCTAGTTTCGATATTCACAGTCCGCCGACCGGAAGAAGAAACCGCTGAACAACACCAACGAAGAAGCGCGTCGCTACCGGAAGTGTTTGCATTATCGCGCGAGTCAAACATGAGTAGCTTACGTCGGCGGTCCAAAGTGTGGCTTCACTTTTCTAAAAATAACGAAATTTCTGCAAAATGCAAAATTTGTGACAGAAGGAGAATTTTCTTCAGAAAGACTGTTGGTTAGCAAGGTTAGCTAAACTTTTTTGACCCTGCCTCTTAAAAGAATTCGGAATCGAGAATCGTTAGGAGCCGGAACCGAAAAAAAAGGAATCGAATTCGGAATCAGAATCGTTCAAATTCAAACGATACCCAACCCTAGTTATAATTAATAAATGTTGTATATGTAATAAAAAAAAGCATTACCTTTGCACAGCAAACAAAGTGCAGTCTCCTGATTCTTTTGCACACATTTGTCATGTACACTCGAACATGTCGAACATTTGGCCTGTTTATTAGAAAAGACTGATTTGTAAAGGTCACATTTATTCTGAAACATCATTTGAGACTTGCAAAACAACTTGCCTTGCTCTTAGCAACAGCCTTATGGCAGACACCACAAATGCTTGACCTTTCTAAAGAAAGAAAGAAACTCTTGTTGTACAGTTTTATAACCCAAACCAACATAATACTGTAGGTATAAACCTTTATTGTACTTACCAAGTGAAGTAAAGAGCAGAATTGCTAGTCTTTCTCTTTCCTCATGAAGTGAAGGGCAGTTAATATACCCCGGGTCCCCACGAAGAAAAGCCTCTGCAAACTTACAAAAAGGTCACAAAGTTTTCAAAAGTGTTCATGCTCTCCTGAAAGGGTTAGTTCACCCAAAAATGAAAATGGTCATTATTTACTCCCCCTCAAGTTGTTCCAAACCTTTATACATGTATTTGTTCAGTAGAACACAAATGAATACATTTAAATTCAATATTTGGATAATATAAATGTGCATTTTATAAGATTTTAATGTTTTACCACAGCTGTAAAGATGCCACAAGAAATGATATCTCTCTGAATGGCACGCTCCCTTGTGCAAATGTCCCATGTTCCCAGGGTTCCCTTTGCTGTGGCAAACATCCTGTTAGGATGGAGAACACATGTACAGGATAGGTAAGAGGAATTCTAGTTAAAAGGTGAAATAGAGAAACCTTTTCTACATACACACCTCCAATTCTCAGCTATTTTCTGACAATTCTCTTTCTGCTCACCAAAGGAATTTAGGTTATTGTTCTATCCACAATGTTGCAGTGCTAAACAGAAAATAGAAATAGCTGGTAACAAGTTGTATCAAACTCAGCAGGATAATATTTGCGTGTATTAATTTATTACTCATTTTGCACAATGCTCTGGTATTTCATGCATTGCACATTACCACTCATGACAACAATACTTTTTTCTTTTTCTTTTTTATATACATAAAAGATAAATAAAATCCTCAACTTAGAACTAGAGGAACTTACAAAGAAAGTCCAGTGATTCCCTCCCTCAAGGTGTGGACCAATAACAACTTCTGCCTGTTCAAGAATGTTATTCTGGAAATCAAAGAAAAGGCTAAATGAAACACTGCCATCTTGGATAGGAAAACAAATTAAAAGTTTTAGTAAACCATGTGCACTTCATTATAATAGAACTACTACACTGTTTTGTATATTTACAAAGAAATAATGCATCCAATTCACAGCAAACTCAACAAAAAAAGAACTCTAACGCTTTAGATTACAGCCCAGAAAGTACTGAGTAACTTAGACGAATTTACAGTGTAACTTTCTGTAGTTATATTGTACCTATAAGGCATAAAAAAAAAAGTTTGGTTCCCAATTGCAAGTAACAATATTTATTGAAAACTCAGTACACAGTCCACAGACAGGCAGGTAAATAGACCGGCAGGATGAAACTCAGTACACAGTCCACAGACAGGCAGGTTAGCGGCGCAGGGACTCGATGGTCAGAAGGATCAGGTGCAGGTGAAGTGAAGTGACGATCAAACACGACGAAACCAGAACATCCACAGGGAACAGACAGGAACAACGAAGGATACTGGAACGTAGAGGGATCAAACACCGGACACCACAAACAACGATCTGACAATGGAGATGAGGAATGGGTGAGATTAAATAGACCGGGATGATATACTGCAGCTGGTGCTGAGTGATTACTGAATGAGCTCTGATGAGCGGCCACGCCCCTCTAATCAGCACACACACATACAACAACAGAAACACGAGACATGAATGAGACATAGGATTTATCCACCGTGACAGTACCCCCTTCCCTAGGAACGCCTCCTGGCGTTCCCAGACTCCCTTACCTGTCGATTGTAATCATCGATAAGGGAGTGATCCAGGATGTTTCTAGCTGGTACCCAACTTCTCTCCTCCGGACCGTAACCTTCCCAGTCCACCAAGTACTGAAATCCGCGTCCCCTCCGTCTCGAGTCCAGAACACCGACTAACCGAATAAGTGGTTTCCCCATCTACGAGGCGCGGCGGGGGGGGGAACCGGGACTGGCGGATTAATGCGAGCATAAAAGACGGGCTTAATTTTGGAAACATGAAAGACGGGATGGATTCTCCTGTACACTGGAGAAAGATTCAGGCGGACTGTCACCGGACTAATGATTTTGGTGACAGCAAACGGGCCAATGAATTTAGGTGCAAGTTTATTCGAAACGAAACGGAGAGGAATATCCTTGGTAGAAAGCCACACTTTAGAACCGACGACGTATACGGGAGGCTTCCGCCGGTGGCGAATCGGCTTTGGCCTTGGTGCGCGCCCCCACTTGGAGTAGAGTCTCACGGGCTCTCGTCCAAGTGCGGTGACACCGCTGGACGAAGGCGTGGGCGGAGGGGACCGCGACTTCGGATTCCAGACTAGGAAAAATCGGTGGCTGGTAACCTACACTACACTCAAATGGTGATAGGCCCGTGGATGACACTGGCAACGTGTTGTGGGCGTACTCCACCATAGAAAGTTGCTGACTCCACGAGGAAGGATTCTTGGACACTAAACATCGCAACGTTCTCTCCAAATCCTGGTTGGCTCGCTCAGTTTGACCATTGCTCTGGGGATGGAACCCAGAGGACAGACTGACAGTCGCCCCCAGAAGTTTACAAAACTCTCTCCAAAATTTGGATACAAATTGGGGTCCTCTGTCAGAAACCACGTCTGTCGGGAGGCCATGAATCCGAAAGACGTGGTCAACGACAATAACCGCTGTCTCCTTGGCTGAGGGTAATTTGGGCAAGGGAATGAAATGGGCCGCCTTCGAGAACCGGTCCACCACGGTCAAAACTACCGTGTGACCCTGGGAGGGTGGGAGGGCGGTAATAAAAATCTAGTGCGATATGGGACCAGGGTCTCGAAGGCACCGGCAGCGGTTGGAGTAACCCGTCCGAAGGTCGATTGGAAGTCTTACCTGTGGCACAAACTGAGCAAGCCAATACAAAACTGCGAACATCACGAGCCATGAGAGGCCACCAGAATCGTTGCTTGACTAAAGACATAGTGCGATTGACTCCCGGATGACAAGCCACATTGGAACAATGACCCCACTGAATAACGCTGGACCGTAAACTCTCCGGCACAAACAAACGGTTCGGTGGGCACCGAGTCGGAGGCGTTACCCCTTCTAAGGCCTTCATGACCTTCGATTCGACCTCCCATGTGAGTGTAGAGACGAATAGATTCTCAGGTAAAATGCACTCGGGAGTAGACGGGCGATCGGAACGGTCAAAAATGCGCGATAAAGAATCGGGTTTGATGTTTTTAGAACCCGGGCGGTACCGAGAGAGTAAAGTCAAAACGTCCGAAAAAAAGAGCCCACCGAGCCTGCCTGGAATTAAGTCTTTTAGCCGGTACGAATGTATTCCAAATTCTTGTGATCGGTCCAAACGATAAAAGGTACCCCCGACCCTTCTAACCAGTGGCGCCACTCCTCCAATGCTAACTTGACTGCCAACAACTCTCTGTTGCCAATGTCATAATTGCTTTCGGCAGGGGACAAACGATGTGAAAAAACGCGCAAGGATGCATCTTATCTGATCTGAAGGAGAGCGCTGGGATAACACTGCACCTACCCCCACCTCTGACGCATCGACCTCCACCACGAACTGACGTGATGGATCAGGGGATATCAGGATGGGAGCTGAAACAAAGCAGTTCTTCAGTTTGGCAAACGCAGCTTCTGCTGCGCTTGACCACCTGAACGTCGTTCTGGGGGAGGTCAAAGCGGTCAGAGGCGCGGCTCAGTCGGCTGAAATTGCGATAAAACGACGGTAAAAGTTCAGCGGAACCCCAGAAACCTCAGTAGGGCCTTACGGGAATCTGGACTTGGCCAATTCACCACAGCCTTAACCTTGTCAGGATCCATGCGCATTCCCTCAACCGAGATGATGTGACCTAGAAAAGGAACAGACTGTGCATGAAACACCGCATTTCTCCGCCTTGACAAAAAGCCCATTCTCTAGCAACCTCTGAAGCACCTGTTCGGACGTGTTGCACGTGTTCCTGGAGAGACGATGAAAAAATCAATATATCATCCAGGTAGACATATATGAATTGATCGACCATGTCTCGCAGCACGTCATTGACAAGTGCTTGGAAGACCGCTGGGCTATTGGACAACCTGAAAGGCATGACCAAATATTCAAAGTGCCCCCTAGGGGTGTTAAATGCGGTCTTCCATTCATCCCCCTCCCTAATGCGGACCAAATGATAAGCATTTCTTAAATCCAATTTCGTGAAGATGGATGCTCCTTGCAACCTCTCGAAAGCTGAAGACATCAACGGCAAAGGATAAGTATTCTTTACCGTGATGTTGTTCAGCCCCCGGTAATCAATACAAGGTCGCAACGATCCATCCTTCTTCCCCACAAAAAAGAACCCCGCCCCCGCAGGAGAAGAGGAAGGGCGGATGAAACCAGTTGCTAGAGAATCAGAAATGTATTTCTCCATGACCTCTCTCTCTGGGACAGAGAGTGAATATAATTTGCCCTTAGGCGGAGACGTACCTGGCAATAACTCTATAGCACAGTCATAGGGACGATGTGGAGGGAGAGAATCAGCCCGAGACTTACTGAACACTTCCTTCAGATCCCGATACTCCGTGGGCACGTTAGATAAATCCACTGTCTCCTCCTGTAACACACGAACAGAAACAGACGGACAAGCAGAGACAAGACAGGACTTATGACAAAAACTGCTCCAAGCCGCTACGGATTTGAGTTGCCAGTCTATTTTGGGATTGTGACGGGTGAGCCATGGGTGACCAAGAACTATGGGTGCAAGTTGAGTGTCCAGGATGTAGAATGAGATGGTTTCTGAGTGATTGCCTGATGTGATGAGGGTGATGTCTTCAGTAACCTGAGATATGGTGGGGAGTTTTTGACCGTTGAGGGCGTGCACTGCAATCTGATGGGTGAGTGGTTTGAGGGGAACTTGATGGTTGAGTGCAAAGTTGTGATCCATGAAGTTACCTTCGGCGCCCGAGTCCAGAAGTGCCTGACAATCGTGACGGTGGTTGGACCATCGGAGTCTAACCGGAAGGAGAGTCGATGTGGATGAGGTCTTCTCGGCGGAGATCCCACCCGATAGTAGCCTCATACTTACTATCGGGCTGGGCCTTTTAACGGACAGTTGTAGGCAAAATGTCCCGCTCCTCCACAGTACAAGCAAAGGCCCTGAGATCTCCGCCTTTCCCTCTCCTCCCGGGAAAGCCGGGCTCGACCTACCTGCATGGGCTCGGGATCGTAGACGGGGCTGACCCGCGGTCCCCACCTCCAGCATGATGACTCTCCGATTCCGCCGAAGAACGGTAGTTGGGTCCTCTTCGCTCCACTTCGAGACAGTCTGGCATCCACTCTCAGAGCAAGCGCGATTAAATCGTTAAGTTTCGGATGGTAAGTCCATAGCATAAATCTCCTTTTGGACGCGGTCAGCCAACCCATGCAGGAACATATCCCACTGCGCCTCCTCGTTCCATTTGCTCTCCGCCGCCAGGGTCTGAAACTCGATTGAATAGTCCGACACGGATCGATGTCCCTGACGTAACTCGGCCAGCAATCTGGCCGCTTCTCTGCCTCCCAAGGCACGGTCGAAGACCCGTTTCATTTCGTCGGAGAGCGCCTGGAAAGAGGTGCAGCAGTCTTCTTGGTTCTCCCACACCGCCGTTCCCCACAGCGCCGCTCTCCCAGTCAGCAGCGTTAATACAAAAGCCACCTTAGTTCTTTCCTCCCGGAAGGTTCTGGGCTGGGAGAGAAGTGCATGGAGCATCTGGTTAGAAAAGCTAGACAAAAATTGGGTTCACCTGAGTATGTCTCTGGGGCTGGTAATCGTGGTTCTGACTGGGAGGGGTCCGCTGGTGGTATTTGGGGAATCGGCGGTGGAACCGGCGCAGCGGGAATACGCAGCTGTTGGACTTGCTGGGTGAGCCCGGACACCTGCGCCACTAACGCCTGAACCGCGCGGGCGGTGTCGTTGATGTTCCTCTCTTGAGTCTCCATCCGCTGTCTGCTGTGATTGACAAAATCCTCCAGCGTCTCCGAATTGTCACTCGCTGCTTCCATTTCTGGTCAGATCGTTCTGTAACGTAAAACTTCGGAAGCAATTGCAAGTAACAATATTTATTGAAAACTCAGTACACAGTCCACAGACAGGCAGGTAAATAGACCGGCAGGATGAAACTCAGTACACAGTCCACAGACAGGCAGGTAAATAGACCGGCAGGATGAAACTCAGTACACAGTCCACAGACAGGCAGGTTAGCGCGCAGGGACTCGATGGTCAGAAGGATCAGGTGCAGGTGAAGTGAAGTGACGATGAGACACGACGAAACCAGAACATCCACAGGGAACAGACAGGAACAACGAAGGATACTGGAACGTGAGAGGATAAAACACCGGACACCACAAACAACGATCTGACAATGGAGATGAGGAATGGGTGAGATTAAATAGACCGGGATGATATACTGCAGCTGGTGCTGAGTGATTATGAATGAGCTCTGATGAGCGGCCACGCCCCTCTAATCAGCACACACACATACAACAACAGAAACACGAGACATGAATGAGACATAGGATTTATCCACCGTGACATGCAGCCCTTCAAAGTGTGCCTTCTTAATTTAGATTACAACCTAGAAGCCTGAACACATCTTTCCCAAACTCGGCGTAATGTAATTTTCTTTACAGCAACACAGGCCTAACATTTACATTTTTGTTTGCCGATGGTGTTAGATTTGGATGTAGTAAGGAAATCTGCTAAACATGTAATTTGATGCCCTTGTTATTGTTGGATGGAGTGCCTTTTCTCTTCAACATACTAAAGTCATTATCTTTTGGAATATGAGAGTTTCTCAATAGCACTGGCTGATTGCCTGCCCAAGCTACAGAGTTCAGCTTGATCAGTAATGTTGTATTGAGCACAGTGAGCTGTTGTGATTTTAGATGCTTTTATTTTGATGATAAGTATATTACAGCAGGCATGCATTGGTCTTCTTGTGTAGGTATATTACTCAGAACTGGTTTACTCAGCCACTATATTCCCTGCAGTTTTTGTTGTTTACTGTAAGTCATAGCTGTCCAACTTCATATCTTGGATGTTTCTTTAATCACAGGAACTTTTTATATTTGTATACTTTTTAAAACGATCCGACTGACCCTCATTTGTGGAATTTATTCCAGCACAACCAGCAGTTTTACCACCGATAAAGGTTCTTTTCAAAAAGTAGTGTCAAAGACAACCGTTGTCATACTATATATACATTGTTGGACTATTTAATATACAAATTACTAAGTTCTTAAATTTATTTTAAGAGTCAACCCGGCAAAAAAAGGTCCATGGTTGAAGAAACCCCCATTTTAAAACCAATCATAAAAAGTGAATCTAAGACAGAGACCCCAAATGCAAGAAAGGAATACAGTATGTTACTGTAAAAAATAATCGTGATTCTTGCTAAAAAATCTTATGTGCAAAACTGTTAATTGGTTAACAGAAAGTTTCCGTACTATATGTTAAATAACTGTGATATAATTTTGCCGTAAAATACCGTTAAATTTACAGTTTTTGAAAGTGAAAAAGAACAACTCATTATATAATTTACTGTGAAAAACCGTAAATTGACATTCCCACAATTCCCTGTGTGATCCGAGCTGCTTCTTTATATAAGTATTAATCTTCTAATGGAAGACTACTTGTGATGAGCTTTAAATTGGTCATGTGACTCATCACTGCTGTCATGATTGTTGGTTGTCAGTATATTACAGTGGTACAAAACAATATCAATTTTTCAAAAGGTTGGGTAATCAACATTTGATCAGATAATGAAATATGGCTTATTACTGTAAATTTTAAGTTAAGTCTGTTAAACCCTTAATTTTCAAGTTTAAACTTCCATTTTTTTAATGGTAAAGTTCCTGCAACCACAGCTGCCGTTTGTTTGCTGTAAAAAATACAGTTTACAGTCAGACATATCACCAATGGCTGATTCCTTTGACAATATCAAGATGATAATTGGCTTGTTTAACCAATTAATGTATTAAATCATTATCTATTATTATAAAGCTAGTATTATTTTTCAACTAATATTAGGACCTTCTCTAATTTCAACATCACTACATAACACTACAAAAAAAAATTATATTCACAAATGTAATAAAAATGCTTGTTCTAAGAGGCGCATTATTCTTTTACGTCCAAGATGAAAACAGCATTCTTGTTCGTCAGCATTTTTGAAATGATATAGGCCTAATAACAGTGTTGAGATCCGAACACAGCACAAATCATCTGTGAAAATCAAAAGCAGCTTAAAAGCGATTTCAATACCCTCCATATAGAAAGCGGCTGACTCATGGCCGTGATTGTGAACTCAAAAGCAAAAGTGCAAATTCAAAAGCAATTCTTTTCCGCCCTCCTCCCGCTGTCATCTGTAATACCGGTGTTGTCATACGTTCTTATACCGGTTTGAAAATGTCCTCATCGTGACAAACCCTGTCCTACTGTAGCTGAAGGGGAAACTAAAATGCTGAGATTCTGGATTCTTGCAAAACCCCCTCGGTTGTAAGATGGAGTGCTCCCTGGGAATGTAAAATCTTGGGATAAAAGTGAGATCAAGAGGAAACCCGTGAGAGACTTGCTGAGGTCAAACAAGCAGTTATTCTTCCAGCTGTCATAGCAGAAGTTCAAAGCAATCAGGCTCTCGCCTGTATGAAGAGAGTCTGACATTTCTACACACAGATCGATGTTCTTGCGAGAAATTGGACATGAACATCCTCACAAAACCTGAGCCATGAGTTTTCCGATCGTCAGAAGAAAATCAAAGTTGATTTGACTGTTGGTTTCAGTCAGATACAAACCACAAGCACAGCCTACGTTTTTTGTAGAATCAAAACGTTGAGCTTCCTAAAGCTCTGAGACCCTTTCAGATGCATTAAATGCAAGGTCTTGTTTCAGGGTGAGGTCTGACTCATAACATGTTGAGTCTGCAAATAAAGCAGGCGGTGTTACTCGAGGCTAATCTGCTGTAGCAGAGGGCACTTCCCACTGGCTCTGCCTCAGACCACAAGCTGTATCTCTCTTCTTCAAGATGAGCAGCAGTAAGATAGCTTTCCTGGAAACCCACGTTTCACAGAAACTAATGGAATCAGGTAAAGGCAGGTCTGGTTCCTGAAAATAACGGTTGATGTTGGACAGTTGCAGTTGCAGTTTCTTTTTTTTTTATTCAGCCCTTGAGACAATCCCATTTGATGTTTGTTGATTTTTTTTTTTGTTGCAACCAATTGTTACAAACACTTATATATTTTTGCGTTGCATCCAAATTTTGTGTATAGTAAGCCTTGCCTTGGATATATGAAAATGCACATTAAGGCTGGAATAGGGTTGGCATTAGTTTTTTTTGTTTGTTTCTCTCTCTCTCTCTCTCTCTCTAAAAATAAAGTATTCTCATTTTAATTTGTGTTCATTTGTATATAAATGCAAATTGTTCACATATTCCACAATGATTCAACTCACCCACTCAGTGTTTGTTGTAACAGTTTACCCTTAATGTTGGGCACTTGTTCATTCTTAACCTTTAAGGCAAGGCAAGTTTATTTATATTGCACTTTTCATACACTATGGCAATTCAAAGTGCTTTACAACAAAATGAATTAAAATAATCACTGAATAAAAACAAGAGAGTTTAAAAGCAAAACAACTCCCAGTTTTACTCTGAGATTTTCCCATTGTGAATACACTGTCTGTGGTGTTTATTCGGCCTGCCTAAAAAGTCTATTGGACGTCTCCGATGGACTAGATTTTCCCTAAAATCAGACAGGATTTAAGTTATCACATTTTTTTGTTTGTGTGAATAATTAAAAAACAATTAAGAGTATTAATCGTACAGTACCTCTCATAGCGCAGTGTTAACGTAGTATTTATTTTATATATTATATATTATTTTATATTTGCAGTTTTCATTGTACAGTGGGGCCAAAACGTATTTAGAATAATGAGAGAGGTCTGTAATTTTCTTCATAGGTACACTTTAAAGAGTAACTAAACCTTTAACCAACTTTTTTAATTAATGATCTGTAAGAATGGATCTTTATTAATACCAGTCATTGATTCGAGTAACTTTTTTTACATTTGTTTATAAAGTGTTCTATTTCTACTATATATGGTGTAAAAACGTCCTAGTGCTGCCCTCTTCAGGTTGAAAGGTGGCTACTGCAGTTGAATTTTCCTATTGGATGTTCCGCACTTTGTGGCGAACGCAGGTTTCAGCTTACCACGCGAGCTACACCCTTGGCAGTATAAAAAACATCTTGTGTCGTCAAAACCACTGTAGCAAGTAAGGAGTTGGAATTGCGAGTATTGAAAACGATCAGGATAGAGTGTTTTAGCATCTATTTCGTCCACTCTATCTCCGCTGGGGTCTGCCCACTTTTTCAGCATTTTTCAAATATTGCCAGTGGGTGGAGTCAGGCTCTGACCAGGGGTTTAGTTACCCTTTAACTATGAGAGACAAGATGAAAAAAAAAAAATCCAGGAAATCACAATAAAAAAATAAAAATCCAGTAAAATATGGTGGGAAATGAGTATTTGGTCAATAACAAAAGTTCAACTCAATACTTTGTAGCATAACATTTGTTGGGAAATTTTTACACATTGCACCTTTAACTCAATAAAAAAATGGCACAACTTTCCCGTGTGATGACTTAAACACAGCTTCAGTGCTTCACTGTTTCACGTTATCCTTCTCTCTCTGTCCACTCCTCCTATTCTCTCTGCAGAAAAGCTAGTAGCCTATCAGAGGGAGTTTCATGCCCTGAGGGAGCGTCTGCGCGTGGCAGAGCACCGAACCCTTCAGCGCTCCTCTGAGCTCAACACCATCCTCGAGCAGTTCAGACGTGCCATCGCAGAGACCAACGGCAGCAAAGATGCTCTCGCCAACTTCTCAGGTTATTGCATGTTAACAGTTGTGTGCGACAAATTAGTGGGAAGAAATATATTCTTTGTATAGCTGCTTCCTTTAAGGAATTAATTTATCTCCACAATATTAAATAATGCCAAAATTTTCCATCCATATTTTTTCAGTGTCCCTGGTTCTGGAAGAATTTTTCTTTTTTAGTTTTTTCCTATTGATATTTTCAGAAAGTCTTCGGAAAGACTTACAGCCATGAACCAAAGCATCCCAGCTATGAAGAGAATTATGACTTTGAACATTGAAGCAAAAAGTAGTGTTTGAAAGTCGGAAAATCTTTAATGAAGTGAAGAACTACAAACCTGTGTAGCTTTGCAAACAATATAACCTTAATGGAAACAGTGGAGACATGAAACTATCCATGTTGGTTGTGTATATAGAAACAACATTTTTTGTTTATTGCATATAATTGTAAAATAAGTGGTTTGAGAGTAGAGGTTGAACAAATTAATCGGATTAGTACAATTAATGCGGCCGATTTTTGGCATTTTTTAACATAATCGGCATCGGCCAATATCCCAGTATATCAAGCCGATTATTAGGCAGGTGCATCTGTGGGCAGCCTTGTGTTGTCGTGGAACACGTGTTTGACGCGCGCTGCCACTAGAGTCATTTTCCAGCCGAGTGAGCAGCAGACCTCATCCAGTGCCTAAGGAGCTAACGCCAATGATTCAGTTCATATATCTCCTTTATATTTAAGTAAAAACTTTTGATATGTTACTGCCAACTTCGAGAAAAACCTGAATAAGCAACAAGACATTCGGCTACTTTGGATCGTAGTTGAAGTTGCATTATCGCTGAAGAGTTGCTATCATGTCACAATAAATAAGCAATAATTTTGCAATTGCAGAGTGAATCTGAGACTTTTATTTGTTTGTGTGTCTTATATTTGAGAGGGTTGTTGTTTTTTTTTTTTTTTTTTTTTCAATTAAACTAAACGTACTTGTGTACTTGTTATGGTTTCTTACAGATGAGACGCAGAAGTTGTTAAAGGATTTGGCTCACAAGAAGCCCCTCCAGGTGCCAAATATCTATCACCATCTTCCTCACTTGCTCAACAATGAAGGCAGTCTGCACCCCGCCGTACTGGTGGGCCAGGGACGCACCGGAGGTTAGCGAAACAACTTACTTCAACTTTTGAAATTTTCTAGTTTCAGTAGTCATCAGTGACCTTATCAAATGTCTGATAAACCAACTGAAATAGCACTCTCTAAAGAGAGTTTATTACTATGTAATGTTGCTGTTTGAGCACAAAAAGGTATGCTAAATTACAAAGCACAGTCACTTAAAAAAAAGTTATTCGCTATATCAGTAAGCACTGTTTCTGAAACTCACTGAAACGCCTCGATTGTAGTCTTTTGTTTTCATCCGGGAACTTGCTTGTCACAATATAGAGGGAATGCGTGTGACGTCACCGTCCGGTCACGTGCCTGCAGTTTCTCACAGTGGTATATTTTTACAGACTGCTATAGAAAGAGGAGCAAATGGATCGCTTCAATTCACAGAAACAACTGGACTCCAGTCAGTGAAAGGTGGATCTGCAGTTTTCATTTTGTGTCAATATGCTGAATTTAGGTGTAAAACCATACCCATATATTTTGTATTGTTGTATATATTAACAACTCATCAAGTAAATATTTATCATTGCATATTCTGCATTATTGGATGTTTCTTAATAAACACTGACCAAAAAAAAAAAAAACTATAAAGTTTTATGGCTGGACGATATGATAATATATAGGCTATATAGTTATAACACTGATATAAGTGATCACCTGGATTTAGACCTACCTATATTGTTTTTATATAAAGCGTTCACAGGCAAATTTGCTTTATGTTTACCGTCTATATTGCTTTTATTTCCCCGGCGTCGAAATCAGGCAAACATAAATGTCAGGCAACACGATTCCTGTCTGCATGTCAATATCCATGGATCACTGGATCTTTAGTAAGTTGTAAGGAACACTATATTGAGTCCAACATTTAGTTTAAATTGATAAAATTGTTCGTTTTAGTTGCATTTTCGCAGTTTCCCCTATTAAATCCAGTCACGCAGCAGATCTTTTGCCACTCAGTCAGGCTGAGGAGGGTTGTTCCGGCGGGAAAGTCACGTCAATGCATTCCCTCTATTCCTCATTAAAATAATTTATGCACAAGACATATGCAACAAAAAGGGGGTGATGTCTGTTTGAGTTGCATTAGTGGTGTGTTAACTTGCAGTTATGGTAAGGGTTGTTACAAGCGGTTGACCAATCACAACACTCTGGTTCAGCCGACCAATCAGAGCACATTGTGCTTTTCGGAAGGAGGGTCTTCATAAGCCTCACTGATTCTTAATATTTTAGTAATATAATACCAACTGACTCCCTGTTTAGTTTAGTTCATATTGAATTGAAATGCAAGTTATCGAATCAGGAAATGTGTGACAATATCCAACCCTAGTGTTTTGAGCATTCAAGCATGAAAACCTATTCTAAAAGACTACAAAAACAAAATCAAGTATAAATATTTAAATAAGCACTCTAGTATTAAACTAGATAGCACTCCAGTATTGTGGAGTTACATTGAGTTATCTCATTGACTTGCACGCACCGTCATGTTTAACTTTTACACAAGTTGACAGAGTTCCCTGAGGTCTTTATAAGACAGCTGTGACATTTTTCGGTCAAATAGTGTTCTGTGCTCGCCCTGTTCAGCCATGGACGGGACAGTTTGCATGCTCTGCTCAAGCTTTTGCCATTGTGTTAGAACTGGTTACACCTGTAAACCAAATGGCGGGCTGTGGGTGGAAACGTGCAGATTAAGGGGTGGTAATATTATAAAAAAATCCCCTTTCTCTGTCAGAAGGGGAGCGAAATCAGATCAGAGAAGAGACATGCTTGCAGAGAAAGGCTTAACAAAACAGTAATGGGGTTGTCACTTTTCATGTTTTCTGGGTTGGTAGATACACTGGGGACCCGATTATAGTAGTTAAAAATGGAAAAAGTCAGATTTTCATGTTATTTTGCCTTTAAAATCTCCTGTAGTCTGAGCTCGGCTTCATGCGAGTTCACTTGACAAATACTAATCAATGTGATGACCTTGTTAAGAGCTGTCACGTGAGATTTGTTTTTCACCCTCCATTTCTCACGATTTCAGCCAAGCAGCGGGGTGTTGCAGTCTGCCGTGTCCTTGCTTGTCGTATTGTGTTACACGCCTGTAATCTACGGGCTGTCACAGACCCGGTCAGTGTGTCAGAGCTGAAGCTGCAGCCAGTGGCCCTGAATGGAGGCCCGGAGACCTTTTGTCCCTCCTTCACACACCCACAGCAGGCCTATCAGATTCTCATTAGAGGAATCAAGCCCTCCTGAGTTCAGCAAAGGTTATGGAGAGGACAGTTGTAGGATGGGAAGTGGGAAGTAAGAGGACATGAACTCATAAGAAGTAATGATGGAAACTGCAAGAATGGGGTGTGGGGTTTCTGAAATCTTTTGTTGATTTACGAAACTTGATACTGCAGTCTTGATTTTGAATCAGTGCTTCAAATCAAACTTTGATTTGATTGCTTTAGAACCCAAATTTTACATCAGACAAGCAAGTACCCAACACACTTCCAGAATTGTTCATACGACAAAAGTAAGAATAACATTTGTTACCCTGAATCAACAATTTGAGTATTAGATGACCGCAATCTGGTGATGGTTAAAGTTTACAGTGTAAAGATTACAGCTTTCTTTAAAAATACTAATAGTATTGTTACATGTAAATTGAATATTTATTTTTCTTACAGTACCTGTCAAAAGTTTGGAAAGTTTTTTTTTTTTGCAAATAAGTCACCAAGGCTGCATTTAATTAATCAAAAATACAGTAAAAACAGGAATATTAACTGTTTTCTATTTTAATATAATTTAAAATGTGATTCATCAGTCTTCAAGGTCTTCTAATATGATGATTTTTTGCTCGGGTAACTCTTCTTCTTATTATTATTATTAATGTTGAAAACAGTTTGTGCTGCTTAATTTTTTTGTGGAAATGGTGATACTTTTATCATGATTCTTTGATGAATAGAACGAATAGATTTATTTGCATTTATTTATTAATTAAATCTATTAAAGCATGTACGTAGTGAATAGAAATATTTTGTAAAATAATAAATGTCTTCACTTTTGGTCAATTTAATGCGTCCTTGATAAGTAAAAGTATTAATTTTTCTCTCTTTTTTAATCTTACCACAAATGTTTGAATGGTACCATAATGTTTCCACAAAAATATTAAGCAGCACAAACTGTTTTCAACATTGGTATTAATAATGAGAAATGTTTCTTCAGCAGCAAATCGACATATTTATATGATTTCTGAAGGATCATGTGACACTGAAGACTGGAGTAATGATGCTGAAAATGTAGCTTTGCATCACAGCAATAAATTCAATTAAGTATATTCATATGAAAAAAAACAATTATTTTAAATTCTATTAATATTTCACAATATTACTGTTTGTACTGTATTTTTGATTAAATAAAGGCAGCATCGGTGAGCATAAAATACTGTCATAAAAAAAATGTTTCCAAACTTTTCACAGGTCTTTACATTCTAATGTTGTTGTTAATCATTAACACTGACTACGTTTACATGCAGCTAATTTTCGGGTTATGGTCGGGTTAAGGTCACTATTCAGGTTTTTGAAACATTAGGAATAACCCGTTTAGCGTCTTTGACTTACGGATAACCTTTAGACGCAATTTGCGTCATTTCCGATTCTTCCTCCTGTATCCAAAGACAACAACAATAGCTGCATGCGGATAATGAATAGTTCGGGGGCAGATAGCGATCGCCTTTGTTTGCGCTGTGATGCTGGTAACGTTACTGACCTCGCTCCAAAAGTATGCTGTGCTGTGTCTCGCCTGGTCTCGCCATGTTTACTTCCGGTATACTGCACACAGATTTTTGTATGCGCAGAGAAGTTTCTCTACTCAAAAGACCAAGATTCCTTGTGAATAGAACATGCGCAGAACACAAATCACTATGGGGATATGCCGATGCGCGTTTACATGACCAAAAAATCGGGGTTAGAAAGGGGTACCCCAGGTATAATATCCCGGTTTTTAAAATCCGGGATATGAGCAATATTCGGGGTTTTGGCGGTGTTTACATGGCCATTTGCGACCGGGTTATTGCTAATATCCCGGTTTTGAACGGGTTATTGGCTGCATGTAAACGCAGTCATTGACTTAGAAACTAAATGGGTAAACTGGCAACATTCTAAATGCACACTGTAACTGTAAATTTTCCAGCTCGACACATGAAACGCAGGAGTGGACTAAATATAAAAGTATAAAATCATTTTCTCCACCCTTTGAGTTGTAAAGCCAATGCGTTTTTTCTTCTCAGTGCACACATGTGGTTAGTTGCATTTTGCACCAATTTCCACTACAGGACCAATGCAGATGTGCAACACATTTCTGGGTCACACCCAGTTGAGAACTACTGGATTAAATTATCTCAAATAAATTGTCTGAAGGAAATGAGACTGAGGAAGAAGGAAATAAACAGGAATTGTAATGCATTTCTGCAGTATTTAATGTGTCCATTAGCTGACTACAACAAAGCATAGTGGTCCTGATTGTAACCAAATGCACAAGATTAGAAGACAAAATGTAAAAGTTTAAGAATTGCTTGAATATTAATGTGCATATTGTGGGTTCCGTGCCCCCTCAATGTCTATAGTGGTTGCTTGATTGGCTGGATTTAGTTTTTTACTGGCGTAGTGACCAATCCACTGATCTGGCTAGTCGATACCATAAGCCTGGAGCTGTCGTGCTCTTTTGTGGTGAGCTTTATTTTGTTCTTGTTTGTATGACACATTGTACCACACTATTTTGTATCAGGCGTTATTTGGGTTAACGACAGATGAGTTAAGTCAACGTCTCAGGTGGCTTTATTACAAGCGACATCCTATGCTGGGACAGACTGGAGTGAATGACAACAATGACGTTAGAGAATGTAGAAAAAAAAGCTTGTGTGACTGACCTCTGTCACATGAGGAGGTTGTTTTTCTGAGCATATAAAAACAGTGAGAACTTGTTGTTTTTGGACCGCTCAAGCCCACCCATGCTTCATGCCCACATCCTCCAAACTCACAGATGGACCTCCCCTACTGGCTACAGTAATCTCAGTCGCCTCGTCTGTGTGGCAAGACTGCGTGCCCATGCCAACGGTCCATCTCTTTTCAATGAGATCTAGGCTTATGAGAGGATAATTTTAGAGCTGTAAATGAGGACATCATTTTCTGTCCAGACCCTAGAGACTGTGCACCATATATCTCACACTTATCGCCACTCGATTTTATTGATGTAGACCCAGGGGTTTGCAAACAGTTGAAAATTCAAGACCAAGGGCCCATGGAGGAGAGATCTATACTAATATTTTTGACATTTGTATGCACAATAATGAATGGTCTAATAAGCATTATGAGTCGATGGCGAAGATGAAATTCAATTTATGGTGTAACCAAGTAATATCATAGCCTATTTCTTTTAGTACTGTTAAATTTATTAATATGAAAGCATTCGGATTGCAACATTCAATTTGAAATGTAATATGCAAAATGATATGTAAAATTGCAATGCAATTTACATTTTCCAATACATTTGTGCAACGTTTGGTGCAAACTTTAAATAATTGAAACTTGGATATATTTTAGAGCAGTCAATGTGCTGCTTGTATAGCAGAATACACTCACCGGCCACTTTATTAGGTACACCTGTCCAACTGCTCGTTAACACTTAATTTCTAAGCAGCCAATCACATGGCGGCATTTAGGCATGTAGACATGGTCAAGACAATCTCCTGCAGTTCAAACCGAGCATCAGTATGGGGAAGAAAGGTGATTTGAGTGACTTTGAACGTGGCATGATTGTTGGTGCCAGAAGGGCTGGTCTGAGTATTTCAGAAACTGCTAATCTATTGGGATTTTCACGCACAACCATCTCTAGGGTTTACAGAGAATGGTCCGAAAAGAAAAAAACATCCAGTGAGCGGCAGTTCTGTGGGCGGAAATGCCTTGTTGATGCCAGAGGTCAGAGGAGAATGGCCAGACTGGTTCGAGCTGATAGAAGGGCAACAGTGACTCAAATAACCACCCGTTACAACCAAGGTGGGCAGAAGAGCATCTCTGAACGCACAGTACGTCGAACTTTGAGGCAGATGGGCTACAGCAGCAGAAGACCACACCGGGTGCCACTCCTTTCAGCTAAGAACAGGAAACTGAGGCTACAGTTTGCACAAGCTCGTCGAAATTGGACAATTGAAGATTGGAAAAACGTTGCCTGGTCTGATGAGTCTCGATTTCTGCTGCGACATTCGGATGGTAGGGTCAGAATTTGGCGTCTACAACATGAAAGCATGGATCCATCCTGCCTTGTATCAACGGTTCAGGCTGGTGGTGGTGGTGTCATGGTGTGGGAAATATTTTCTTGGCACTCTTTGGGCCCCTTGGTACCAATTGAGCATTGTTGCAACGCCACAGCCTACCTGAGTATTGTTGCTGACCATGTCCATCCCTTTATGACCACAATGTACCCAACTTCTGATGGCTACTTTCAGCAGGATAATGCGCCATGTCATAAAGCTGGAATCATCTCAGACTGGTTTCTTGAACATGACAATGAGTTCGCTGTACTCAAATGGCCTCCACAGTCACCAGATCTCAATCCAATAGAGCATCTTTGGGATGTGGTGGAACGGGAGATTCGCATCATGGATGTGCAGCCGACAAATCTGCGGCAACTGTGTGATGCCATCATGTCAATATGGACCAAACTCCCTGAGGAATGCTTCCAGCACCTTGTTGAATCTATGCCACGAAGAATTGAGGCAGTTCTGAAGGCAAAAAGGGGTCCAACCCGTTACTAGCATGGGGTACCTAATAAAGTGGCCGGTGAGTGTATATTTACTGTCCTCTGAAAATAACTCAACATGCAGCCATTATTGTCATAATAACTGGCAACAAAAATGAGTACACTCTATGTGATAATAGCTGTACGTCATTTAACCATGCAAAGCCACATGTCCTACTCATCATGTTCATGTTTTTGTCTACTTGACAGGACCATACAAATTTGTGTATCTTGTATTAGAGCAGTTACAATGTGTGCTTTGAGTACAATTCTCTCATACTGACCACTGGATGTTCATCATGGCGCCTGGATGTTCAATTCTAAGAGCGTCCAAATCTGCTGCAAGTATGCGCTTAGCTATTAATGCCTTGGAAAATACATAAAGGACACTGACACACGCTGAATGTCAGGAGCAAGAAGGTAAAATGTAATTCAGTCAAAGAAAATGAGACCATAAATAGGCCTACTATTTTGTGGTTATTTAATGTGTTGTTACAGATTGCACTTTTTTCAGAGTAAGCTAGGCCAATGTGTTTTCAAGGCTTCAAGGTTTTACTGAATGCTACCTCTGACTAAGAATGCATTATTTTGCACTTACATAGTCTGTTATTTGGGAATTTTAAGAGCAATAAAAATATATTGCAGTGTTAAGGAATTTGTGTTTTTATTATTTAGGTATGTAAATCAACATGTATAAATTGCTATTAGGCAATTAATGGGGAGATAATCTAATCGAAATTGAATCGGACTGGGAAAATGAATCGTTAGATTAATCAATGCATCGAAAACATAATCGCTAGATTAATTGTTTAAAAAAGAATCGTTTATCCCAGCCCTAGTTCCAACATTCAAGGTATTTAAGGTAAACATTTCTAGTGCAGTTAATTCCCATAGTTTTGGAATATATCCTCTCCCCAAATAAAAAAAATAAATAAATAATAATTATAAGGAATATGTCAAACTCCTCAAGGTTTTAATTTCAAAAGTTTTATCCTTGTAAGTTTTTTTTCTTCATAATTATGATATCAAGACTTTAAGATTTTTTTTCTTTATGCCCCTTGAATATAAAAATTTATTTTAAATCAGAACTAAAAACATGCTATGAATGAGCTTCAAGCCATTCAGTATGTGATGTAATGCTGTTAATTTTTGTTATGAAATTTATTATCAATCATATTGATATCATTATATATACTTTTTTTTTGGAGGGGTCGCTGTGTTGGCTAAGGTTGAAAACTCTTGATTAACACAATGAAAAAGAGCAACTGACAACTTTGAGATTGTTTGAGAGACGCTCCCATTAGAAAATGAAAATGCTCAACCAAACAAGGTTTCAGTGAAATCCTAACCGTTTTCACCTCAGTAAGGCACTGTAACATCCCTAGAGACCGTCTGGATATAATTTGCCATAGTTTAGTCCGAAGGCACGTTGAGTGTTTGTCTTAAAGAGAAACATAAAGAGTTCATACCGCTGCTGAAGAGAGAGAGAAGAAAGAGCATTCTCAGAGAAAGGTGAAGCTCAGCATCTCTTTATGTAAGTGCCTGAAGGCCAAACGCTACTTTTGTTAAAGAGAAGATGTGGCGTAGGAGAGGATGACTTGTGTTGAATGCACATTAGCTTAAAAACATGCTTTTTTCCCTACAAAATGCTCTTCTTTCATTTTCTTTCTTTCTTGGTGTCTCAGGTGCTTTATCTCTGTCTGAGAAGCTTCCTCTCCCTCATGTGCTCTCTCTCTCTTTCTCTTTCTGTCTCTCTTTCATCCTCAACCTACTTTACTCTTTATCCACGTGGTATTTTCTCTCAAAACACTCTTTTCTGCCTTCCAGTGGGAAGCAGTGCAAAACGGGGACATATTTTACTGTCTTCTGTTTGGTGCTGATGAAGTGTGACAGAGCTTCTGTCAGTCTGTCACTCAAATCCGCTTACAGACACACACACACTACACAGCAGCTCAACCTCAGCACTCGAATGAAAAGTGCCCGTCTGTTGCTGACATTTTGTCTCTGTGCTTAATTTTTTTTTTGGGTATGCATGTAAATTTTTTTTTATTTTTTTTTGTAAAATAATTTATCATGGCCACAAATTAAGAATTTGTTCCCTCGCTTAAGTGAATCCATAGCCATGATTTAACTAAATTAAAATGAGGGAATGAATTAGTATAACATAACCATGATTTATCAAAAATGTGTGAATAAATTAATTAAATGTGACCATAAGGCATGGGAACGAATTCTGACCTCGACGGGCAGAAGAAAAGAAATGAACCTGTAGAACATTTCCATGTCCAAGAGTTAGTTCGATGGTGTATACCAGCCAGATTAAACTTTTAAAATTTGCTTTGGCAAATTGTTTCTGTCTGTGTATTGGCTTTCTGTTAAGTAGGGTTGGGTATCGGTTGGATTTTATCCGATACCAGTACCTACTCGGTATTTTTTAAACGGTTCCGGTGCCTTAACGGTTCTTGAAACGGTACTTAAGAAAATGAAACCGCACACACTTTGTCAAAAAAAAAAAAAACCCTTTATTTACAGGGCCAAACTGGACACAATATTAACTTACAATTTAAATACAAGTAACATTTGGTAATAATAAATAAACCAATATAAAATAAAACTTCATATTTACATAATATCAAATAAAACAATATTATATCAAACAATGTAATTATACTGGAGATTAATAGAGATTACTACCAGGGTAATATAATATCGACATGGCTAGGTTCCCATGTTTTGTCTGCTTTAACTAGTCATGCAAGTTATTTTGTCATTTACTAGTTAAGCTCTTAGCCAGTTTGATATTTCGTTCCCACTGCATCTTATGCGCAGCTTTGAGTAAACATATGAAAGAGAACGTCTCTGTGTAACCCATGTTCTCTGAATAGAAAACGAGACGCTGCGTTCGCTGCCAAATATCTTGCGCTGCTTTTCGACAGAGAACTCTGAGGAGCAGATGATGCGCGCGTAATACAATATGATGACGTGAGCGTCAAGGCGGCGCGAATGGTGATTATATATCCATAGACAATCGTTATTCTGACGCGTAATTTTACGCGTGAAATGCAGCCAAACATTTCACATGTACATTATGATCACAAATTGGTTCAGAATCTCCCGGAATCTAGTGTGAGCGAGCAAGCGTGCGTGCGAGACAGATCAGACAGTGCTTCAATTAACCGTATAGTGCGCGCACGTCGGAGAGGGAGACAGCGAGAGACTGCGTGTGTGCGCCTCATGCCACCGCATGCCACAGACTGAGGCATCGAAATCAGGCACCGAAATTTTCATTCTTATTCGGTCTGGTTACTACCGTTTACGTTCACCGTTTATATACTGTTAAGTATATTGGGGTCCTTATTATCTGACTGTATCAGGAGTCAGAATCTCCTTTATGTTGCTTTGAGATGCAGTACAATAGAGCAGAGCAATGTTTGTGGACTTCACTCATATGCCACTGTGGAAACCCCCTCTGCGTGAGTGCATGATGTGCTTGTGAATTGGGTTTATGAGCCTCGTATTCGAGTTTTTTCTTCTCTTTCTATGCAGTTTCCATGGTGATGGGCATCCCCACGGTGAAGCGGAAAGTAAAGTCATACCTGTCAGAGACGCTTCATTCACTCATCGATGAAACTCTCGGCGGAGGAGAAGCTCGACTGCGTCATCATCGGTGTTCGTGGGAGAGGTGAGCATTCTCACAGTTTGAGAAAGTGTTTAAGTTAGAGCATTGTGGTTTGCTTTGTCTTCCTGTGTGTGAAGATTTATAAGTAGTTCTGATTCAAATGCTGTGCCATGCTCACCACGCAAACAAAAATGTTCTAATGGGTTAGTGACAACTGGGGGGATAAGCATTAAACATTTGGTTTACTTTCGTTCAATTTTAATAGGTTTGTGTTGCATCTCCACTTGATGTTCAATGTGAGATCTGCATTCTGAGACCATCATTTTGAATGTTTAATTTAGGTCAAAAACAGTTTGTTTGTTGTCTTGTTAACTTACCACCCGTGGAGGGGTGTGGGCTGTACACACTGAGAACATGGGTCTGGATGCTTTTATGATGCTGTCTGAAGGGCAGAGTAAGATGAGTAGACATGCAGACATACCCGGCATGATTTGTCTCTCACTTCATCTGTTGCCATGATGTTGTTGTATGTCTGAACACAGTGGTAGGGAAAAATTGTTCATGAATTTAGTAAGTCTAAAAGTAGAGAAGTGACATTGTTGAATTATTTCTCTATATTTGTAGCGTTTTTGATTGTACCTAATATATACACTCACCTAAAGGATTGTTAGGAACACCTGTTCAATTTCTCATTAATGCAATTATCTAATCAACCAATCAACGGAGTCGCTTCAATGCATTTAGGGTTTTGGTCCTGGTCAAGACAATCTCATGAACTCCAAACTGAATGTTAGAATGGGAAAGTATGGTGATTTAAGCAATTTTGAGCATGGCATGGTTGTTGGTGCCAGATGGTCTGAGTATTTCACAATCTGCTCAGTAACTGCGATTTTCATGCACAACCATTTCTAGAGTTTACAAAGAATGGTGTGAAAAGGAAAAAAACATCCAGTATGTGGCAGTCCTGTTGTGGGTGGAAATGCTAGATATTACACCAAAATTGGACAGTTGAAGACTGGGAAAATGTTGTCCGGTCTGATGAGTCTCGATTTCTGTTGAGACATTCAGATGGTAGAGTCCATCATGGCTTGTTACCACTGTGCAGGCTGGTGGTGGTGGTGTAATGGTGTGGGGGATGTTTTCTTGGCACACTTTAGGCCCCTTAGTGCCAATTGGGCATCGTTTAAATGCCACAGCCTACCTGAGCATTGTTTCTGACCATGTCCATCCCTTTATGGCCACCATGTACCCATCCGCTGATGGCTACTTCCAGCAGGATAATGCACCATGCCCCAAAGCTCGAATAATTTCAAATTAGTTTCTTGAACATGACAATGAGTTCACTGTACTAAAATGGCCCCCACAGTTGGGCTGGGAAAAATGTATTTGATTTAAAAATCGAGTTGGTAGACGAAAACATACATTTTGAATCGAATCATAAATAGAGTTTTTTATTAAACAAAATTGCCCAAATCTCCATCTACTGCAAGATGCTATCCTATCAATATGGGCCAACATTTTTAAAGAATGCTTTCAGCTCTTGTTGAATTAATGTCACATAGAATTAAAGGGTTAGTTTACCTAAAATTAAAATTAAGTCATTAATTACTCACCCCCATGCTGTACCAACCCCGTAAGACCTTCATTCATCTTCAGAGAAATGAGAAACATCCTCTTGTACAAAAAAGACATGTTGATGCAATCGTCAGCATTGATTTGTGTGGAGTGCTTGAGGTGCACTGTTTATGTTAGGGTTGCAGAGGTATACTACCAGTCTCACTGTATATCATGGTATGAAATTTGAGGGTTATCATAACATGGCATGGACATTTGCTTATCTACAGTATTTGAAAAAAGGCAACCAGAAGAAGAGAAAATTGGAATTGAAAATTGGATTTTCAGAAGAGGAGATTATTGGATTAATCGTTAGTTGGAACCGTATACAGTGTTTCGATGCATTGCCTGTCTCTGTGTAATAAAGTTTTTTGTCCAGTGCTTGTATGGTATGTACCCGCCTCAGTGTCTGTGGGCTGTGGTTAGATCTGTTTGATCTGTCATCAGCTGTTCTTGTGGCAATCTGGAACAATGGTAGTCATTAGTTACTTAAAACACCCAGTGGCATTGCATCTACAAACCCTTAATGAGGCTCTTGTTACCCTAGCACGTGTGTGTTTGTGTCTAGAGAGAGAGAGGATATCCCTTCCCACATCATTCGCTGGAGTTTTACTCACTCCCACACTTGTGTAGGCTGGACAAAATCAGTTAGAAAAGACAATTCATCCTCCCCACCTAGATAACAAACATCCCAGGGCACTCCAATTCTCATATTTTTCCAGGCTGTCAGGCACTGGCATTGTATTTACGTTTAGTTGCTACTCCATCTGTGTTTGTGCCGAGCCTTTGTTTGTGTGCGTGTGTGCTGACCTGTCCTTTGTTTACTTCCTCACAGACGGACGTAGATTATGTAAACAGTGTGGTTGCAGGCCTTGAAAAAGAGTAAGTGACATTTTCTTTTGCCACTTCCTCAAGTTTTGTTTTACATGATAATGATCTAAATTGTACATTCAACCTAATGGTTTTGACACCTTGCTAACTGTTATTCTTGGCTATCATTGTCCGTAAGGTTCTACACTGAACTGAATTCTGGGTTACTGGAGGTCATTTCTCCCCCAGCCAGCTACTATCCAGACTTCAACAACTTGAAAGAGACCTTTGGTGACTCGAAGGAGAGGGTGAAGTAAGTATTCAGGAAATAGTATCCCCTACAGCAACCAGATACTTAGAAAGTACATACTTCTGGTTGTGTAATTAACAGTTCTCTTGTTGCATACTGTAAGTTTTAACATCTAGTTAAATTTATTGCATGCAATTGACTTATTTATTACCTGATAATTGCAACATACACTATCATTCAAAAGTTTGGACGTGTTTTTGAAAGAAGTCTTAACAAGGCCTCTGTTATTTGATCAAAAATACAGTAAAAACTTCTGTTCCCAGACCTTCATCAAGATGTTAGGTCTGGGAACTCATCATTGAGGCAACTCTAACACGTTCTGCAGAGGGTGCAAAATGCGGCTGCACGTCTATTAACAAAGACACGAAAACAGGATCATATTACACCTATACTAGCTCACCTCCACTGGTTGCCAGTTCGTTTTAGAATTGATTTTAAGATTTTACTTTTTGTTTTTAAATCATTAAATAATACTGCTCCAAAATACCTCTCAGACCTATTGCAGCCATATGTTCCATCCAGGGAACATAGATCTGCTGGGCAACTGCTTTTGGTTTCGCCCAAAGCAAGACTAAAGAGCAGAGGCGATCGTGCCTTTGCAGTTGTGGCCCCGAAACTTTGGAATAATTTACCGTTGTATATTAGGCAGGCATCCTCACTTGCAGTTTTTAAATCTCATTTAAAACGTATTTGTATAGTACTGCATATAACACAGTATGAGAGTTACTAGTTACTTGTTGTCTTTTTGTTTGTTATCTGTATGTACAGCACTTTGGTAAACACCTGTTGTTGTAAAAAGGTGCTTTATAAATAAAATTTGATTTGATTTGATTTGATTGACGGGGCTCAATTAGAGGGGCGGGATAAACGGTTGTCTTTCTAATTCTCTGCATCGCAATTGGATAGCGCTACAACCAATCAGAGCAACGAAGAAGGTGAATTGCTAGGTCCCATGCGTTTTCTTACCAGCGGAGCAAATTGATATATTAAACTTTTACCGTATCCAGTCGGCAAAAATCCAAACACATCTTCTTTTTTTTTTTTTTTTTAAATAAACGACTCAAGCATTTCTTTGAAACCAGATAAAAGAATGGCACTTCTACAAGTATAAATCATCCAGAGTAGCGGTCAAAGCCGAATCGAAAGACAGCTGTTCTCCAGCAGCCATTCTTTGTTTTCAAGTAGCAGTGATCCGTCACAACTCTGTCGTCATTATGTTAAGCCCGCCCGCCGAGCTCTATACACAATGTGATTGGCCTGACCAGAGTTTGGTTTTTCCAGCTAAAACGTCTATGGAGAGTTGCTAGACCACACTGGCTGCGAAATCATTTTTGCTGCCGCTAGGGTGCGTCTGAGATTTCTAGGCTAAGTAAAAACAGTAATATTGTGAAATATCATTACAATTGAAAAGAACAGTTTTCTATTTGAATATATTTTAAATTATAATTTATTCTTGTGATGTTAAAGCTGAATTTTCAGCATCAATACTCATGTCTTCAGTGTCACATGATCCTACAGCAAATCATTCTAATATGCTGATTTGATGCTGAAAAAACATTATTATTAGTGTTGAATATGATTGGGCTGCTTCATATTTTTTGAGAAACTTTGGAAAAAGCATTTTTTTGGAAAAAAAAACTAGCAAAAAACTATATAATAGTTTATATAATAGTATTATCTATAACTAAATAAGAAATGTCACATTTTATCAATGTAATCTATCCTTGTTAAATACCTAATTGCATATGCATTTGTAGGAGTTTGCCTTTCAGACTCAAAATTGATGGGAGCCTTGGAGGAGAATAATTAAATAAATTACGCAAGGTGATTTAATTACTAAGATTTACACTTGTCAATTTCCTGGTATTTGCACCATTATTTACTGCCCCAAAAAGCACGTCTTAAACCAGATGCTAAGTGGTATATTGTGTTGGTCATTATTGAGATGATCTGGCTACCTTGGTGTTCTTTAATATGCAGTAGATCACGAGCAGAACTTTCCACTCTCAACTGTGTTTCCCTGTTTAATAAGTCTGGTCCTTAATTTCTTTAGAAAATCTTTTGAAAGGTCATGTTCTTTGCATGTTGTTTGTTGTTGTGTACAAATGTTTGACTGGTGGTGTGCATAGGTGTATTGTTTGTGGTCTGTTGTTTTGTCGCTGCTACCCATCGGCCATCTCTGCGGTGGGTGCACGTGACTGTATTTTTTGTGGTGAGGGTGAAATAAAGTTTTGATTAGACCGGATCTCATATTTCAGTGCCAGAGTCAGAGTATTTACTGTGACAAATGTGATGAGAGAGAATCATTTCAGATTTGTTGTGAGACAGGAAGTGACTAAAGCTGAAGGTCAAAGACATCAATTCCTTCACTCCCTCCTTCCTCTTCTCTTTCTCTCTACCCTAAAATGACTCCTCTTCCTAAATCTTTCATCCACAGCTGTCTCAATTTAATCTCAATCACTCTGGGTATCTCTTTCTTCTTTCGTTTTCACTGCCTCTTCTATCTCTTGGTGTCGCGCTCCCTCATGAAAAATATTCTGTGCCAATGCAGAATTTTATTATTTTCCAAACCAATTTAAATACCACAGAAATATTCAATAGCAGTGAATGTGCCATTCAACACTGCTTTATTCAAATGAAATAGCATTATAGCAAACTAAACAAACTCAGTGTTATGTAGCCTTCGATTATTTCTAAGTTAAGTTAATACTTTTTTCATGTAAACACGTTTTTAATTATTTATTTAGCTAAATTTTCAAGACTTTGGACTTTTCAAGACTCGACCAGATACAATACAGATTTTTGCTGTAACTAATTTTTTTTTAAATGCCGTTTATCGCGCTTAAACTCTTCATATATATATACTATATGTGTGTGTGTATATACGTGTGTGTGTGTATATATATATATATATATATATATATATATATATATATATATATATATATATATATATATATATATATATATATATATATACTGTATTTATATATATATATATATATATATATATACTGTATTTATGTGTGTAAAGTAGCCTAACCTGGTTGCCTGAAAATTAAGTTCATTTAAACTAAACATTTTAGTTCATACAAAGAGATTAGTTTATTCAACAGAAACTCAAAATATTATGTTATCTGAACAGCATTTGTGAACTTAAGCTGTTTTTATGAACAGTTGTGATAACAAATCATTGTTTTCAATGCAGTGGCAAACAGTACTTAGTTAATGCACTGCTTATTAATATGAATGATGGAGACAGAGATAGCGTGTAGTTACAGTATCTCATTCTACTAAATAATGGCCCAGCAGTTGATTGAGACATTTATAGACTTAGAGTAAAGGGATTTATGGTTTTTGATGTCATTTTTTTTGTATTATAGAAGTGGCACATTGATAGGTTCATGTTGTTACTTATTTTTATTCATTTTTAAATCATTTTTATTCATTTTAAAATAAAAAATAAAAAAGGAATGGCATAGTGTAGGACAGATTAAACACTGTCGCCCTCTAAAGGGAGTTACAGCACTTTATTTTAACAGCACAACTTTAATAATTTTTTTTTCACTTCAAGCACTGATGGTTTACACAAAAAATAATAACTTTTTGATGAGAATAATACGAAATGTTTCTTGAGCACCCAATCAGCATATTAGAATGAATTCTGATGGATCATGTGACACTGAAGTCTGGAGTAATGATGCTGAAAATTTAGCTTTGCATCACAGCAATAAATTACATTTTTAATATTCAAATAGAAGTCAGTTATTTTAAATTGTAATAATATTTGACAATACTGTGTTTACTGTATTTCTGATCAAATAAATGCAGTCTTGGTGATCATAAGAGACTTTTGAACAGTGGTGTGTATCAGGTCTGTTAGGCTGCACTTGGGTAGTGAATCAAGTCTGTACTTGCTACCAATCATTCTACATTACTGTTAGTATCATTACTTTTCTTACTTTTCTTTTTTACTTTGTTCATTAGCAAAGTCAGCCTATCATTCTTAGTTCATGTATTAGGTTGGAATTCCTAATAGTTATCTCTGTTTTAATGCCAAAAAAACAACATTTTACTCCCATTTAGTTTTGTTGTTTTAGCAAAGCCTTTCATAATCTAAAATAAACACTAAGAAGGCTTCCTAGTGAACCAACTTGCATTAGAAGTCATTCCCAGTGATACCATCTGACATAACTTTGTGCGTGTGTGTGTGTGATTTTGAGTTTTTATTCTGTACCACAGTCTCTCCTCTCATCTACTTATCTGAGTCAGTTTGATCAAAGGAAATGAGCTGCTTTGATGCACATCGTATTTAATATTCTTTTTGATTATTTAATCTCTTTTCTGGTTGAATAAATAACAAAGGTTATATATTGAGTATGTGTGAGTGATGTGTTTTTGCTTGTAGCCTCAAACTGCCCTTATTTAGCTTTTGCAGTGTGTTTGTTTCTGGTTTGTGTAACCGTCAGTCACGTTCTACAGTACATACACCTGCCATCTAGAGTTTCACTCCTGGCTCAACCACACGCTAACTCTCAGATTCAACCTCGAGTTTCAGGCTAATGTACATGGAATGTGTATCTCCCTTTTTGAATGATGTATTTGTGTTTCTTTGTAGATGGAGGACCAAGCAGAATTTGGACTATTCCTTTCTAATGATGTATGCCGTCAACAAAGGGGTCTATTATGTCCAGGTAATCAAATTACCAGTTTCAAAGGTGAATTGTTTTGCATCTACAATACTATTGTCACTGAAAAGAGTGATTTGTCATAAAGGTTCCCATTCCCCAAACACTTCCCTGTCTGCTATTGGTTGGCAAATGGATTGTCCCGCCCCAAACTCTGGTCAGAATACAAATAGAAACAGAGCAATGTTTTGAAATTTTTAGTGTTTGCACCATTTTGGTAAAGCTAGCTATGCATGCCTTGTTTTTACAGGTGAAACTCAAAAAATGTAATATCGTGCAAAAGTTAATTTCAGTAATTCAACTTAAAAGGTGAAACTAATATATTTATAGACTCATTACATGCAAAGTGAGAAATTTCAAGCCTTTATTTGTTATAATTTGGATGGTTATGGCTTACAGCTATGAAAACCTTTACACTGATATAATTTTGAATTTGGGGTTTTCATAAGCTGTAATCATCAAAAATTATAACAAATAAAGGCTTTATTTCTTTGCATGTAATGAGTCTATATAATATATTAATTTCACCTTTAAGTTGAATTACTGAAATTAACTTTTGCACAATATTCAAATGTTTTGAGTTTCACCTGTAGCTCTTTCTGCATAATAAATACAGTACAAATATTTATCTCTGCTACAATTACATCACCTGTATGACGATCAAAACTGTTTTCAACCCTATCAATTGACAGCATTTGTGGTCATGCTGTCCATTTTGTGTGTGTTTGTGTAAACTAAAGAGCCAAAACATTATGACCACTCACCGGTGAAGCAGAAAAATGTTGATCATTTCCTATCAATGTCAGATGCCAAGTTCTGAGTAGTTCTAGATTAGATGATTACTGAACAATCAGTTATTGAAATTGATGTGTAAAGACCTTTGTCAAGGGCAAAATTGTTATGGCAGGATGACTTGGGTCAAGGCATCTCTGAAAAGCCAAGCCTTGTGGGTCCGAGGAGCGTCAAACCGTCGCTAACATGGCTTTGTGCGCCCAAGGCTCATTGATGCACGAGGGCAATGAAGGCTATTGTGGCATAAGTCACACAAAAATGTTAATGATGGTTATGGGAGGAATGTGTAACAACATCGCACACTGCTGTGAATGGGCTGTGTGGCGGCAGACCGGTCAGAGTGCACATGGTGACCGCCAAAAACGCTTGTTCGATTGTAGAATGATAACACATCGCATTGGAAATGGACCTTAGAGCAGTGAAAGAAGGGCATTGAGTACAGTCACACTGCACACATCACATTTAGATAACCTTTTAAGTTCATTTTTTTAAACATTATTTTACATAATTATACTAAATAACAGGTGTTAAAAGTAATTTTTAGCTAATCTCAAAATTATTGTTTATATGGTACTTTGTAATGCCTAAATTCCCTTTTTAAAGAAAATTTGTGTTATAAATTTGTTATTTATTTATTTTTGAAATAATTATAATCATACCTAAGTCTTTGCATCTCTATTGTCTTGGCTAAGTGGCGGCTAAGTGAAATTGAACAATTGAGGCCATTGTGTTTAACTTAAAATATCTTTTGATTGAATTTTCCTCTTACAGTCGGTTTCCTGAGCGATGCATATTTCTGTTTCGGTTTCTATTTAGTGCGCCAGATCCCCACTGGAAGCTCTTCAGTTCAGAATTAGACAAAGTACACCAAAAGCTCTTTGCTCAAGGGTTGCCATGGTAACCCTTTATCTGGATATACCATAAAGACACCCGTTGGGTCTGTAGAGGTTGTCATGGGAAACGGGACTTTGTGGTTTGGGATTTTAGTTTTTGTGAAGTGATTATGATTTACAGCTGGGAATATGATCAGAGGAAAGAATTTGCTACAGTCAGAGCAGCTGTACATGGTCGAAGCAGGTTTAAAGCAGTGTAGCACTTGACATGACACCTCTTATTTGTTTCTCTCTGGAGGACAAGCAAACATGAAAACCATAACATGATGTAAGAGACCAAGCAGAAGCCTCTGCCAACTGTTAATTTTGTTCGCATTCAAAACTTATTTGTAATGTAAAAAAACTTAACGAGTGGTCTCATGGAGTTGTGTGAGCATATCAGTGAAGGTATTCACGTCTATCTGTGTGACAGGCGGAGATATTGTCCACTATACTAATGAGGAGTTAGTATCAAACTTGTGAATGGAGAATGATGAGATTTTATATGTTCTTATTTTCCAATTTCTTCTTGATAAAAAAGCTTTTATTTAAAACATTACATGTATTTTATTGCATTTTCACATCTTTCAAAGTTTGGGGTCAAAATTTCAAAAAACAATTTGACAGAAATAAATGAATACTTTTATTTGGAAGTGATGCATTATTTTGATCAAAAGTGACTGTAAAGACACTTATTGTTTCAAAAATGTAAAAAAAAAGACAGCTGTTATATTGAAATGTTACTCAATGAGAAAAATGTATCACAATTCCCATGAAAATAATACAAGTTTTTCCATGAAAAGTTGCACAACTTTCCAAAATGTATAATAATACAAAATATTTCTTAATCGGCGAAATCAGCATATTCATAGATGCCACCTACGTCACTACAAATAGAACGCCGCATATTGCGACCGACTCGCCGGTACCGGCCGCTAAACTGCCTATTTGAATGAGAGAGAAGATAGAGATACCTTGAGAAAATTTCAATTTTAGGCTCCGAATCCTTATTTGTTACCCCCAGTTTTCTTTAGTCCATTATTATCTGCCCCAGGCTTGCCCTAATTGGCCTTTCATGAAATAGAAATACATTTGTCACATTTACATTTGCTATGGCACGCGTTCATCAGAGTTGAGGCGATGTCATTAATGAATCCTCTGCAGCAGTTCGGCTGGCATGAATGAATCTTTCTAATCCGAACATCAGCACTGGGACAAGAGACAACTGCATCAGCACAGTCAGAGACATCAGTCAAATATTATAAAAGACTGCCATATCTCTCTGATAGAACAGATGTTCAGTCAACTTACAGAGAAGGTTAATCACAAATATCGAAATGAGTCTTTCGAGTCGAATCTTTTTGAATGATTTGGCTGCGGTTAAAAGCTATCAAAGAGGTAAAGCTCTTCGTGATTATAATATAACGACATAAATTGCAGTTTGTTCGTCACATAAAGCTATCATATTAATAAATAACGATATTAATATAACGGACAAGTCAGTATTATATCACTTTTATGATACTTTTGTGATGTTTTTGTCTTTATTATTATTATTTTTTGCTTGACAGCCCCCAGTAGGCTGTTACTTCATTCACTCTTATTACATGGACAAGAAGAGTCTTAGGCTACATAATTCAAAAATGTCCCTTTGTCTTCCACGGAAAGTAAACTTAAGGATTTGCACATGATGGTGAGTAGTTAAATGACGGCAGAGTTATCATTTTTGGAAGAACTAACGTTAGTCCTTTAATATGCATTTCAAGGCTGATTATGCATCGTATGCAGAGCTAACACTTGCACAAAAATAACATCTAAAGCGCGTCTGACTAAAGACAAACGCAAGACGAACACATCTTTATGAACTTCAGAAAAATATTTATTAGATTTAGACAGACAGACAGACAGACAGACAGTTATGTCAAAATAACCCCAAATCTAATAACTTAACCACGATAAAGTGCATTAAACATATCCAACAAATTTAATGAAGAAAAAACATTATCTGTCTATCTGTTTGTATATGTTGGCCACTGAGAGTAGGCTGTAATAGAAATATAATAAACCACAAATCAGCAACATGAGACTAAGTCTTTAAAAAAAGATTTTCTATTCTCTCTTCTTTGGTATGGAATAAAATACCAGTTCAGGGTTCCTCTTTCGGCTGTTTTTGCAGCCAACTGCACAACACATTGCAGGCATTAATGTGCATCCGGTTCGCAAACTGGTCGACAAAGATGGCGGCGCAAAGCTACAGTGACGATCACGTGAACCGAATGAATTAGAATAAAGGATCATGCGACACTGAAAGTAATTAATGATGATGAAAATTCAGCTTTGCCATCACAGGAATAAATTCGATTTTAAAATTGATTAAAATACAATAAAGATATTTTAAATTCAGTATATTCACAGTATATTTGAGCAAATAAATGCACCCTTGGTGAGCATAAATGACTTCTTTTAAAAACCCAACCCGAAAACTTTTGAATGGTAGTGAATTTTGTGTGTATTTATATATATATATATATATATATATATATATATATATATATATATATATATATATATATATATATATGTATATGTATATATATATATATATGTATATATATATATATATGTATATATATATATATGTATATATATATATATTTATATATATTTATATTTATATATATATATATATATATATATATATATATTTATATATATATATTTATATATATATATATATATATATATATATATATATATTTATTTATTTATTTATTTATTTATTTATTTATTTATTTTTTCAAGTGAAATGTTTAATTGCAATTAGCTCCTCTACTCATTTGTTGGCAAATTCCATCCCCAAAAAAGAAAAAATCCCTTCATAACACAGTAGTAGCTAATATATCACAAATGAGAAAAGAAAGGGTTATTCTGATCACTGAAAGTGAAACCAAAAGAGAAACCATATATTAGGAGTATGTATTCACACTTTTCTGACACACTTTCGGAGCAGATGATCGAAACAGGTGGTGGAGGTTTAGACGTTCCAGACTTATAATAATAATAATGAAAAGAAAAAGTGAAGATGGCTCATGATGAGTATATTCAAGTAAAGACAGCATTATCTTCGTTCTGTGAAAAACCTCAGCAAAACCAACTTGTGTATCGAGAAGCAATAAAGCAACCTCGGCATCCGTTTTCAGGACTTCCTGCTCCTTAAAGGGTTCAGTTCACCCAAAAATGAAAATGATCCCATATCTCTACTCACCCTCAAGCCATCCTAGGTGTTTAGGACTTTCTTCTTTCATTACAAACACAATCAGTGTTATATTAAAGCTCTTCCAAGCTTTATAATGGGTTTAAATGGTAATAAATATAAAAATAAAAAGCACACACCTATACATCATAAAAGTAATCCATTCTCCAGAGGGTTAAGGAAGGCCTTCTGAAGCGAAGCAATACGATAAAAAAAAACATCAATATTTGGCTAGTTCTGGCTGAAGAGTGACCTTTGACCTCTTTTGCGCTGAGCTCTCTCTCTCCTCCATCATGAGTGTATACGTCCCTTACTGCTGATTGGCTAAGTGTGTTTTGGTGCTCGGTCTGATCCACATTTCAACAGCGTATTTCAAAAATCACTTACTGCATCTTTAAGTGTCTTTCTTGCCTTACGTTTTCACATTTTCCCAAGAAAAAAAGCATAATTTTGTATTCATGTTCATTTATGTCTTTCAACTTTCATGTCTTCCTCATTCTCACATGCTTCTGTCAGTAGGGCTGGTCCGAATACCATTTTTTTAGCTTCGAAAGCTTCGGTAGTAATGAACATCAAATATTTGAAGCTTCGGAAAAATCAATTTGTATAATTTATATTTAAATTTTCGAAGCTGCACAATCTCTTTAGGCTGTCTGTCCGTTTGCATTTTGATTATTTCCATAAACCGTTCATCCAAACGACTTCACAGGGGAGTACAGTGTTGTATTTGGTGCAATATAGATAGACAGGCGACGCGAACACATTCCAGAATTTTTAATAAACTATACAGAACAGCGCAAATGGGAAGCGGCGCACCTCCTGCAAGATATGCTCGGAGAACGGACACTGCACTAGTGATATAAAACACACATCTCTCTCACACACACACACAGGACTGTTAACTTAAGCAATATTTTATTAAGGTAGTCTAATATTTTTCTCACTAACAAATCACTAACAAAGTAGGGTTGATTTAAATAGTGACAGCGCGCACCTCACGCGAGCAGGATTAGGCCTAGCCATAGCCTATGCTCCGAAAACGGACACTGAGTGATATAAAACACACACACAGGTCTGTTAACTTAACCAATATTTTAATAAGGTAGTCTTATAATATTTTCTCACTGACAAATTAAGGTAGGCATATATTTAAATAAATAAAAACGAAATTGAAATAAATTATTTCGTAACTATAACGAAGTTATATGTTAAGTATTATATTGCACCAGATTTTATAGTAGTCTAAAACATATTATATGTATGGTGTGCAAAAAAAAAAAAAAAACCGAATATCCGAAATGTCACATTTTCAAATCGAATACCAACCCACCGAACGAATATTCGAATATTCTAGTCCAGCCCTATCTGTCAGTCTGTGTGTTGGACTGTACCGAATGTTTTAATTTTTTTTTCTCTGCCGTGCCAATGAAATCTCTCCAGTGTCTTCATGTCTTTGTGCTCTCTATACACGCTGTGCTCTCTTAGGAGAGGGGAAAGGTATTGATTTCATGTTTTTTTGGGGGGGAACTCAATTTACTCAAGGGTATAGGACGACATGCTTTAACTAAGTGTTTGTGCGTGCTTACGTAGTGGCAAGAGTGTCTGTGTGCGAAGTGTGATGTTATATATGTTTTTGTATTCTTGGAGTTTTTAGTTAGACGTGATATTTTTAGTAGGTGCAGCTTGTGCCAGTAAATGCATCTGGTTTATGTGTTGTGCTGTATGATTCATATCTGTTTCCTGTTGTTCTTACAGTTAGAGGATGACATTGTCGCCAAGCCTAACTATTTTGCCACCATGAAAAACTTTGCCCTTCAACTCGCCACTGAGGACTGGATGATCCTTGAGTTTTCACAGCTGGGCTTCATTGGTGTGACTTATGTTTTTAATATCTTTATTTGTTTAATATGTACAGCTATTCAGATATCACTTTAATTGTCATCATTTATTCACACTCATGTTGTTCCAAACCTGTATGACTTTCTTTTTTGCTGTGGAAACCACTGAAGAGAGATGATCCCACTGCTCTTGGCCATACCTCAGAGGCACACTGTGTCCAGGATATATCAAGCCCCAAAAAGCACCAATAGTGTCAGTTTCATAGATATTTGAGTTACATAAACATTCTTCAATTTTTTTTTTCTTTTGGTTACACTTTATTTCGATGGTCCAATTTAGACATTCTGCGAACTATAAGTAACTTTGCAACTACATGTCAACTAACTCTCATTAGAGTATTAGTAGACTGTTAGGTTAGGGTTAGGTGTTATTTCGGTTTAGTAAAGTTGACTTGTAGTTGTGAAGTTATATTCAGTAGAATGTCTGTTAGAGAGGACCATCAAAATATAGTGTTAGCAGATATTAAGCAGACAGTCTACCAATACTCTGTAGTTGACATGAAGTTGCATGTAGTTCTGGTTAGTAAAATGTCTAAAGTGAACCATCAAATTAGTGTAACTCTTCTTTTATGTCCCACTGAGGAAAGAACAGGTTTGGAATGACATGAGGGTGAGTGAACACACAAACTAACCATCTTTTAAGACTTTTTGTCATAGGTTGTAAATCCAAAGAAAAAATATATTTCTTTCAGAAAAGTTTGTTTAGCAAGGATGTGTTAAAATTGATCAAAAGTGACATTAAAGTCATTTACTGTCGCAAAAGATTTCTATTTCAATTATAAATTAACTTTCTATTTATCACAGAATCTGGGTTTGCACATAAATATTAAGCAGCACAATTGTTTTCAACATTTTTTTAACGCCATTGCACACAGAGTACGAAATTTCGTATGCGTTTTTCGTGTTCGTCAGCCTAAAAATTCGTCACGCATAGAGACCTTGCACTCTGAGTCCGATGCGTATTTCATTAAACCTTTGCGGAAAAAAACGCAAAAATACAAAATGAATTCTGTCAGGCAGTGAGGGTGATTTTGTTGCCCTCTCTCTTATTGAAAAGAGAAGAAAGAGAAAATATTGCGTTTGTGTCCATCCAATCCTGAAATTGCGCCGAGAGGAAGCACCTCCTTATCAAGGAGCTGTGATTCAAAATTTACTTCAGAATGTCAGTGGAAAAGTTTGATGCTGGAGCCACATTTTAAAAACAAGATCATTCATTTCCGTGAACCAATCGATTCTGAACAGAGACTGGCAGTATGTCTAAGGTATGGAGACACACACGCGCGGCCGGTGGAAGCGCTGGGCAGACAGAACAGCTGAATATTTTAAGCTGCTATATCGCCTATTGTACCCAAATAATACATTAGTTATCGAATTGGCTGCTCAATCACACCTTTTAATCGATACGAAATTTCAATCTGATTGAAAGGGGAGGTTTATTCCTTTCATAATCCCAATCGAGAGAAGAGAACACTTGACCAAAATGAAAACTGAAACTGAAAGCACTGCGCATGCAAAGATGTGCGAACGAGCTCCAGTCGGCCCTGAATTGTCAAAAAACCTCTCAAAATGCTGGCTGTGGATGCGAAAATGCAGAAAATCGAACCTAATCTGAATTTTTTATGACGGACGAAAGTTTCGGAGGCGGTGTGCACGCGTGATTGACATAACGTGAGGTCGAATTTTTTTTTTTACGTGCGAAAATTTCGGATGCGAATTTCGGACTCAGTGTGCAATGGCCTTTAGGCTTCAAATCAGAATATTAGAATGATTTGTGAAGGATCATGTGACGTGTTATCACGTGATTTATTAAAACAGAAAACAGTTACTTTTATAAGATTTCATTTACTTTTTTTTTTTTTTTTTTTTTTTTGATCAAATACAGCCTTTGTCTACTTGGTTTGTCCCAAACTTTAGAATGAACCTCTCTCTCTCTCTCTCTCTCTCTCTCTCTCTCTCTCTCTCTCTCTCTCTCTCTCTCTCTCTCTCTCTCTCTCTCAGGTAAAATGTTCCAAGCCCCAGATCTAAATCTCATTGTGGAGTTTATCTTCATGTTTTATAAGGAGAAGCCCATCGATTGGCTGCTAGATCACATACTCTGGGTCAAAGTATGCAACCCAGAGAAAGATGCCGTAAGTTAATACTCTCTTCTGCGAGTGTCTTTCTGTTACCTTGAGAAGCTTTTAGCAGAACAGGAACTTTTTTGTGTGTGTTTTTCTTATTTATTTTTCTTTCTCTACACACACACACATTATGTCACTATTTATAACTTTTACCCTATTTTTATTCCTTCTCTCGTACATATCTTCCTCATTTTTTCTCTCTTCAGAAACACTGTGAGAGACAGAAGTCGAGTCTGCGCATTCGTTTCAGACCCTCTTTGTTTCAGCATGTAGGCCTGCACTCCTCCCTTGCTGGGAAAATCCAGAAACTCACGGTAACTCTTATTTCACAAGTGTTTATTTTTTTCTAGCCACGCTTTACACCCAGTATAAACATTCTTGGATGACCTAACAGCAAAGTTTATAACCCTTGTTTGAGCATAATGGATAATTGACAAGCCAGGAGATGGACCTTCATTACCCTCGTTATCTAGGACAAATTATTGTTGACATTACAAATGTAATTTTAGTGATCCTTGTCCAAAACCTGTCGCTGACAACTTGTGATCAGATCATCTAAAGCCTCGTTCATACTACATGATTTTAAAACGCCGGGCTGAACTGTGCGGTTCACACTACATGACTTGCTCTCAGTGAAATCAGGAGTGTTCAAGTTGTAGAGCTGTTCACACCACACAACACAACGTGATTGATCCACAACAGGAGGTAACGCACTACAAGAGTTGACAACAACTAAGTCAACAAACCATATTTAGTCACGAAAAAACACCGCTATAAAACAAACCCGAAATGACGCAAACAGCACGTGTGTCAATACCCAGCGAAGAAGAAGAGAAGAATACAACATGCAAATATGAACGTCAGACAGACAACTAGTGCTGCACACTGTTTGCGTGATGATCTGCTCTGAGAAAAAAAAAGCGAAAAAATAAGATTTACTCGGTGACCTCAACCCATGCCTTGCTCTGATTTGCTGGAGCTCATGACATCACTGAGGTTGAGTCACATTACAGCTCTGGATATCTAGCATGCTAGATATTTTTCTGGGCTTGGCGACGCGTCTGCGAGCGTCGTTGATGCATTGTTGGCTCTTTCATACTAACAGATTGGCAAGCGTTCATCGTCCGCTAATCCCCGCGATTTGCACGCGATAACACCCTGACCTGTCGGCGAGCTCAACGGTTTGCAAATCGGGCTGAAATCGGGCTTAAAATCCTGTAGTGTGAACTTGGCTTAAGATAGGAATTAAAACTAGAATTAAATTAAAGCTAGATTTTCTTGACTTTCACAACTCTTTCCTACTGGACAACTAAAAGTGTTCATGTTAACTTGGTGTTCACGCTGCCTTAATTTTACGTTTAGTCAACTTGAAATGTGAAGTTGTATTAAGTGATTTTAGAAATTTGAGTTGACCAAACTTTGCCGCATGATCACTTAATTTTTTAAAGTTGAAAACAAATTTTTTTAAAGTTTGATTCTCTTCCATACAAAGCTTCCTGTTATCTCATAACATCTCGTCTTACCCCTGTATCCTGTTTTCTTTTGACAAACTTTCTTTTTTTCTTAAATAGCTGACCTTTTCCTAATCCAATTTTTACTTTTAAGGACTGTTCCATATCAGCTGGGGCATCAGCCACACTTCCTGTTGACTTTACTCATAACTTCCTCTGTATTTTGTTCTGTCAGGATAAAGACTTCCTGAAACCTCTATTGCATAAGATTCACGTGAACCCACCGGCAGAGGTGTCCACCTCTCTTAAAGTGTATCAAGGCCACACGCTTGAGAAGACCTACATGGGCGAGGATTTCTTCTGGGCCATTACTCCAATGGCTGGAGACTACGTCTTGTTCAAGTTTGATCGTCCTGTCAACATAGAAAGGTCAGTCTGTCTGTGATTGAGAGAGATACACACACATTTACAAGGCTGGGTGGTGATGATGGCCTGATGACCTGGGGATGGTGTGAGAGAGGTTCAGGCCAGACTAAAGAGCAGTGCTGCATTTATACGTATTGCTTTAATTCACCATTCACACCCAAATGATTTATTTTTGTAATCCTCACCTTCTCCTAAAAGTGATGTTCACTGAGCGACATCAGTCACACGTCTTCATGTCTCACTATCCTCACAGGGGAGGAGAGGTGGCTAATGAGAAGCTTCTAAAATAAGATGCTGCAACCCAAAACCTCTGGAGAGGAAGAAGTGGAGAAAACATTGTTGAGCAGATACACAGATCTCCATGAATTCAAGTGTAGCGTCAGTTTTGTTTGTTCACGTTAGTCAAGCTCGCATCAGCTGATCCCTGTCTACCAATAGGAATACGACGCCTATCACTGTAAACATATATATGTATTATTAGCAGCTATCGTGTTTATCAGGAGCGTATAACCCTCCTCCATCCCCAGCTCCTCCTCTCGTCAGTCAGTATTTGGCACTCTGATTCACCTTGAATCATAAATTCTTTAATTATCTTGTCATTTCAAATCTGAATTGATGATATCTGCAATACATTTATGTTGGTCCTGTTCTGTTTACCCTAATTTATTGCTGCACTTATCCATGCTAGGTTGCATGGATGAGCAGGGAGTTCTTGCCCAGAACAGATTCATACCGCCAATCCAAACTGTATGCTAATTGTCAATAGTATTTGACTATAGTGGTCCTGACAGAAATATGATTTCTTGCTGGGTAAAAGCCAAAAATGCTTATTTATTTTATTTTATTTATTTATTTATTTTTGCTGGCCAAATCTGGGTCAGTAAAATTTTTGGTTGCCCTGCCAGTAGTGCCTGCATTTTTAGCATCGTATCTGAATGTGTGTCAGAAAATATGGTAACATTAACAATTGTATTGCTAATTGAACGCATTAACCGCAGTATTTATTAATCTCTGTTAATTTTAGTTAATGAAAATACAACTGTTCATTTATGGTTTATGTTAGCTCATTAAGTTATATTGATAACAAAAACTTTGGATTTGAATAATATATTAGTAAAAGTTGAAATGAATTAATATAACATAAATGCTTTGGAAGTGTTTTTCATTTCTTAATTCATAGTATCTAATGCAGTTAAAGTGCTCACAAAATATATATTAAAGTTCTTTTAAGTTTACAAAAAAATATATATTTTGAAATAACCCATTTCTGCTGCTGTGATCAATTCTGTCATTATTGCAATTTGTAAAAACACTCATCTATGTCAGCCGACATATATAAATAAACAGAATTGTGTCATTTACTCATCTTCATCTCATTCCAAACCTGATTGGCTTTCTTTCTTCTGAGGAACATTGAAAAATGCTTTGACTGTTTTTGTTCATACAGTGAAGGCCAGTGAAAGTCATTCAGGTTTGGAAGTAAGTGAATGATTAGTTAATTTCTTTTTTTTGGTGAACTGTCGCTTTAAATCCCTTTTTAGTACAAAAAAATAAAAAATAAATGTCAATTTCCACAATTTTCCAAAATTTTAAATTTCCACAAAAAAATATTAAGCAGCACAATTTTTTTTTTTTTACAATTCTTGAACATCAAATCAGCATATTGGAATGATTTCCAAAGGATCATGTGGCACTGAAAACTGGAGTTATGATGCTAATAAATTGCATTTTAAAATATATTAAAGGGTAACTAAACCCCTGGTCAGAGCCTGACTCCACCCACTGGCAATATTTGAAAAATGCTGAAAAAGTGGGCAGAGCAGACGAAATAGATGCTAAAAACTCTATCCTGATCGTTTTCAATACTCGCAATTCCAGCTCCTGACTGGTTTTGATGAAACAAGCTGGTTTTTATACTACCAAGGGCATAGCTCGCGTGGTGAGCTGAAAACTGCGTACGTCACAAAGTGCGGAACATCCAATAGGAAAATTCAACTGCAGTAGCCACCGTTCAACCTGAAGAGGGCAGCACTAAGACGTTTTTACACCATATATTGTAGAAATAGAACACTTTATACACAAATGTCAAAAAAGTCTGAATCAATGACTGATATTAATAAAGATCCATTCTTACAGATCATTAACTAAAAAAAGTTGGTTTAGGGTTTAGTTACTCTTTAAAATAAAAACACAATAATATCTTACAGTATATGACTGTTTTTACTGTATTTTCAAAGGCCCAAAACTCTCTCGCACTGGTCCTAGGACATCAAGCATGGGACAGAGGGATGAGGAGTATTTCAGATATAGATGCAGACTGAGTCTTGACCTGTTCAGAAATTTTTGTCTGATTACAAACAGTGCTAACAAGATTGAAGTGTCAATTTACTCACGTGTGAATGTATTTAATTATCAGCTCAAGTAGAGGCCTGTTTAGAGACCCCTTATCTTTGTGCATGCCAGTGTGTGTTCATCGTAAGTTAGACTCTTGTCCATGTCCTGCCAATGTTTATACATGCGTGTTGACGAATATTCATGAGTGTGTGCCTGTACATGCATATTCATTAACAATCAGCCTTTGATTGGCAGGTTCCTTTTTCGCAGTGGAAACCAGGAGCACCCAGGAGACAAAATCGAGAACACTACTGTCGAGATCCTGCCCTTTTCGGTAAAATGATAAAATAAAACATCCTCAATTATATTTCTATGGTTTCCTCTAAATGTCCAAAACAAGCCCCAGGTGACAGGTTTGTCAGAGTCTAACGTCAGCAGGTTGACAAGAATATCTGGTGTAGGTCTCCTGTGTACGCTGCCACCAGGGCTCATTTCAGTCCGTCGCAGGTTGAGCTAGCGTGGTAATGAGGCAGCGTACTGCCATCCTGCTGTGATACAGAGCTTAAAAAGCCTTCAAATGGGCTTTTGATGTTTGTTTTTGAAGACTTTCCTCAAATAAATGAGGTCGGTAATATATTCGAGTTTGTGTAAATGGGGTTGTGTGATTGGTTTTACTTACTATTTTATCATGATATACAAGTAATGCTCCCACAGTTGTCTAACATTGTTAGCATTAACATTGTTTGCCTCTTTAAGTGCTTCTAAATCAGGATGTTATCTCTTGCAGGACGCTGAGGTGAAGACCAAAGAGAAATATAAACGCACAGAAGATCGGTTCTATAAACTTGGTGAGTTATTACACGCACGCTCAAATCAGCAGTTTTGCACTAGAAGCAAATTATTGTGCTTTGCTTGCAAATAGGGGAGACCATCGACTCTTTAAAGGGGGGGGGGGTTGACTGCTTTTCTTTGCATGATTGTGTTTATGGGGTGCAATATATCATGTATTTGTGTTTTTTCTTTTTTTTAAAGTCTTATTTTTCATAAACTTCACCTTTATTGTCAGCCGCGCTCTCCTCTGTCCTCTGAACGAGCGGTTCACTTCCTGATTCTATGAAACCACTCCCTCAGAAACACGCCGTGGGCTCAGATTGGTTAGTTTGGCCCGGTGTGTTGTGATTGGCTAAACTGTCGCTCACGTTGTCCGGAAGGTTAACGCCCATTACCTTTACGGGCAAGTCATGAGCTCCGGTCCAGATGTACATATGTGTTGAACTGCAGTATCAGTTTCAGGCAGAATCAGACCGAGAAAGCCACGATGAAGAGAGTCAAACAGAACCTCACCACATACTACAGCTCTTACTAAACGTTTCTGAAAGATAATTTGCTACATTTTTTAACTTTATACTAGGGCTGTCAAACGATTAATCGCGATTAATCGCATCCAAAATAAAAGTTTGTGTTTACATAATATATGTGGGTGCACTGTGTATAAATATTTTATATATATAAATACACACACATGCTTGTATATATTTAAGAAATATTTTCATGTATATACTGTATATAGATTTATATATAATTTATATTATATATAAATATAAATATTTTATAAATAAAGACATTTTTTTTTCTTAAATATACATGCATTTGTGTATTTATATATATACAATATAATTATACACAATATATATATTGACCGCAATTTTTTTAATAGTAGTTTAGGCCCCAATAGTTCTTTAGCTTTCAAAACACAAAGCTAAAAATAATAATTATTTATATCTACCCAGCATGCACCATTACAACCTTCAGGAAACCGTTGATGACGCTTCCAATAACTGAACCCCATAACTTTTCTTTCCACTGCTCTTTTCAAATTGCTTCTAATTTTTCTTTATTTGTACCTAGGATAAAAGTGTCTGCTAAATGAATATTGTAAATTATTATAATCACTCCTGTTCTCCCTTTTACCATTACAATGTCTTTATGTGCCTTTCTTCAGCTCAGTTTGAGAAAGGACTGGCAGAGGGGACGGTTGAGCCCGCCTTTAACCCTGTGGTAGCTGTGCGTCTGACGGTCCAGAAAGACTCCGCCGTGTGGGCGATTGTTAGCGAGGTCTGCTTGCTTCCTCTGCTTTAGACCCGTCAAGGGTTTGCCAATATATCGTACTAAATGCTAGTAGAGATTTTATAGTCAAAATGTACATTTATATTCATTATTATTGGTTTTGCTTTAATTCAAGTATTGCATTATGTGAGACTATTTTTGCACTGATCCAGACTTAAAGCTACACTGTGTGATTTTTACCCCATATAGTGGTGAGAAGGTATATGACCATCCAGTGAATATTAGTTTCTGTTCCTCTCAATTCCGATTTCGTTTTAACTCCTACGGTGGCCAATGTAGTCCAAGATTAACATGGCTTCCAGTTTGACCTCGTCCATGAGTGTTAACTCAAACGTAAACGCGAAAGGCGAAGCTTGAATTAATGGGTATGTCTCTCTTTGGCTAATGTACTTTCAAGATGAAGGGGCAACATGGCGAACCGACATTAGAACCCTTTACCCGGATGTATTTTCAATGGCATATTATACACTCACGAGAATACTTTATTACTTGAACGAAGTAAATATACATTAATGAGCATATATATTTTTAAAAGAACTAAGTGTTTTTAGCTAAGAATAAACTAAAAGAGTTACACAGTGTAGCTTTAACATTTATTTGTTATTTTGGTATTTAATCTTCTCTTTTGCTGTACACAAAGATATCTCATGTGCCCAAAGCCAGAATATGTTTTTGGATTTGCATAGTTAATGATGATCTGGCTTCTGTCTCTTGTCAGATCCATATCAAGAGGATTCCTGGATAACTACCTGAATGTGTCCAGGGGTTAAGACCCTCTGGTCATCTAGACAAGGACATGCTGTTCGCATCTACAGCGCTTCAAGAGTGACCGTGACATTATATCAGAGCGCGTGAAGGAGCCCTTGCTCTTAAACTTTACTTTTTCCTCACTTTTTTTGTCATTTCGTCTTCCTCTGGTACCTTCACCACTCTCTCTTCTCATCTACTTGACTTTCCCATCTGTCTTCAGACTTTGTTTTTTCCTTTTACTATTGCCTGAATTCTGTTGCGTGAATGTGACTACTACTGTACAGAAAAAGACACTTTTTGACAGAATGTTTCCAGACACAGAATTTGTGTCGTGAAGAATTGCAATCATTGCTGTCATGAAGGACTGAAGTTCAGGATTCAAGGCTGCATCCAATGCTGGAGAAAATGTCCCCTACTGATGAAGAATGTCCTCAGCGCTCTGCCGTCATGGACTGTAACTGACCTCAAACCCTGGGTCAGGTGACCACGGCTGGAAGATGAACGAGTAGGGCGACAGAAACGTCAACTTTTTATTTTATTTTGGTATTTATATAGTTTTTTAGGATTTTGCTTCAGGATGTTGATGTTGGCCCTCTGTTAAGAACATTTTGAAAAAACAGTTTATTATTTTATTGACTACTTTGCCAAAATCTAAAAACATATTTCTTAAAACGAACAGCATATTTTAGGCCTCTACCTGGTCAACACGAGTGGATTTTCCTCTGTCAGTTTATCAACCAATCAATCGTGGCTTTCAATCGGAACGTTTTTTAAATGGCTGTTGTTCTTGTTATTATTATGACGATCTATGAAGGTGAATTAATTTATTTGAAATAAATCTTTAATTTCTACAAGAAGTAAATGCTTTTATATTCATTGGAAATGTATGACGTGGCTTGAAGTCGAGTGAAGATGGTTGATGTTTGTATCTTTGTGTAGTTCAGAAGGGTGCAGGGCCGCCCACCTCTGTGCCTTAACATCCAGCGTCCCTTGAGGGCCTGGTAAAGGACTGCCTTGCACCCTGCCAAAACGCTTAAATCATATAATAGGACAATTTGTTATATGCTTGATTTAAGTGGGATGTTTTAAGTTTAGAGCATGAATCGTCCATGTTTATGTTCCAGAATCTTTCGTGTTTTCATTTGTTCATTGAGCATTTTCAATTTCATTTCAAATAATCTGCTTTCAGTCGGAAAATGTTCTTCTTTTTATGCTGTATCAAGAGTATCTGAATGTTCAGTGAGTCATGATTAAGTCCAGATGGAATCTGCAGATTTATTTATTTTTTTTCTGCATGGTAAAATGTTATTAATGAAGCTGAGGATATTAAAAGTACAATATACGGATTTCCCTTAAAGGAGTGGTTCACTTTTTTTTAAAACTTTTGCTGAAAATGTACTCACCCCCATGTCATCAAAGATGTCCATGTCTTTCTTTCTTCAGTCGAAAAGGAATGAAGGTTTTTGATGAAAACATTCCAGGATTTTCTCCATATAATGGACTTCAATGGGGACCAAACGGTTCAAGGTCCAAATGAGAGTTTCAGTGCAGCTTCAATAGGGCTTTAAACGACACCAGACGATGAATAAGGGTCTTATCTGAGCGAAACAATTGGTCATTTCAAAAATAAATAAAAATGTTTAAGTTTTATAAGCACAAATGCTTGACTTGCTCTTTTCTGTGATGAGCGTTCGTGACTCTCCTGTGTAAACTCGTTAATCAAAATGAACTAATCTTTTTTCAAGTCATGACATCGAAGGGTCCTAGATAAGACCCTTATTCATCGTCTGGTGTTGTTTAAAGCCCTTTGAAGTTTGCACTGAAACTCTCATTTGGACCTTGAACCATTTGGTTCCCATTGAAGTCCATTATATGGAGAAAAATCCTGGAATGTTTTCATCAAAAACCTTTATTTCTTTTCAGCTGAAGAAAGAAAAATGTGGACATCTTGGATGACATGGGGTGAGTAAATTATAAGCAAAATTTTTTTTTAAAAGTGAACTACTCCTTTAAGGACATGGTGATTGGGAAAATGAGATTTTATTTTAAAGCATGGAAAAATATTTTCAAGTATTTTGCAAGCAAACGGAAAGGTTCTCAGGGAACGCAATACTTTTGCGAGAGAACATCATGTGAAGTGGGAGACCAAAATATATTTCAATGCTTTTTTCCCAAGCAAATTAAAAGTTTGTCAGGTGAACGCAATACTTTTGTGAGGGAACGCAAAAATTAAATTAACTTGAGGTGAGAGAAAGAAACTAAAATTCAATGCTTATGCAAGTGAGACAATGAGACAATGCAAAAGTTTTGCCAGCCAATGCAAACTTTCTTGGGGGACCATAATATTTTTTTAAATATAATTTCAAACAGACAAATGCAATAAGCATTGAAGCATAAATTTGACCTCCCGTCGCATATTTATTCCAATCACTATGTCGCTTAGGGCTATCCGATAATCTATCGACATATAAATCATGTACATGTCAGTAGCGTATGCATGTGCAGATTCTGTGTGGGCCTGGTCTGAAGCAAAATATTACCAGAACCATAGACTTCTAATGGAAATTGAATGGAGCAGCTACATATCGGTAGTATTATGTGTGCTGGTCTCTTATTTATTTTGCGTGTAACTCCTGGCGTAGTAGAGACTTGGTTTTGAATTAACTGCTGTACAGATTTCCAAAGTGCTCTCATCTCATGTGATTGTATATAATTTGTATTTAATAATATAGAAGTTTTAGTTCAGCCTGGCATAATGTATCATTGTAGAATCCTCGATGCTTCAAGTTTCAGAGCATATCCTTTTTAGTTCCATACACCCTACTTTTTGTGACTACTTTGAGCTGCTTGTGAATTGCAGTACTTGAGAAATGTGTGTTTTGTAATAGAAAGCCAATGTACTGTCATAGCATTTGTTTACAGTTAGTTCATGATCTCTCCTGAGAGTAGAGACTGAGGTAGATCCTTGATCTGATATGGAGCTCTGTATCACCCTTCTTTACTTGCTCATGTGACGTGACTTTTTTGGGATGGACAAGTGAAAACACAAGTGAATTTCAGTGTTTTGCCATATTGCTGCCTTTTATTTTTTTCAAATGCTGCAGATTTGCATCAGTGATCTGTTTCCACACCTGTTCTGGCACTGAAAGATGGATTTGTCATGAGGTGTTTCTGGGATGTCCATCTTGAAATCCACCCTTCAGTCATACATTGAGATGAATCAGACATGAAACATGCTCCTCGTGTATGGTGCATTGTAGAATTTCATGTGCCTTCATCTGTCTTCTCCAGCTCTGACATTGATTTGAATAAACTCTTCCAAAATGAACCAGTCTTGACATACTTCATCATTAGTGTAATCTTACACATGTATTAATCATGCAACTGTGAGTTACATATTCATGGTTTTAAATATTGTGATGATTACCATGTAGGATTTATGCCATTTTAGGGCCTAAGCAATATTTTCTCAATGCAATTATTGTTTTACAGTGCCCCTCACAAAGTCACACTTAAAATTTTGTGAATGTGCATTGCATTAGATAACAAAATATCAGGCAGATTCTGCAAACATATGTGCTAGAAATAACATTTTGTGAGCCATTTTTGCTGTGACTTAACCACCTGGATTAACTATAAAAATGTTCTACTAATATTTGACTAAAATAAATTGTCCAAATTCTTGTTGTAGAGACCTAAATATATTGTTGTGAAACATTTTTTAAGTGTGCTCGTGCCATATTTCTTTGTAAATAATTACCACGTGGTTTGACAATTATCAAAGCAATGAAATATGATGTATTTTTAAGTGTGACTTAAAGTAATAGTTATCCCCAAAAAAACTCTGTCAAATATCTGTCATTATATATTCACCTTCAAGATATTTACATAACCTGATGATTTTTTCTTCTGTCCAACACATAAATAATAGCCTTTACATTTTAAGAATGTTGCTGGTAAAATCCATGGACAGGTCATTCAAAGACTACCGTCAACTGTCTGGTTACCAACATTATTTAAAATGTATTATTTTGTGTTCAGCAGAAGAAAGAAAATCATACAGGTTTGAATAACTTAACGAGTATGATGACAGAATTATTATTTGTTTATTTGTTATTTATTTTTGAGTGAACTATCCCTTTAAGTCTAGAAATATTATTGGGGGACAAAATCATTGTTTTAGCGCCATCTTCTGGTCAATATAAATACTTTGCATAACTACTTTGCACTGCTCCAGGGACAGTCAAATTATTAATTAAATAAATTAAGTGTAAAATACTATTTTCAATAATTTAATTAGAAATAGTGTTGAATGATGCCATTTTCTTGTTATAGCTATGCATTTTATATATATATATATATATTATATATATATATATATATACATATATCATATATATATATGTATATATATATGCATATATATACTATCGTGGATCTGTGCTAAGCTTCTCAAGCGCGAACTTCAATTCCCACAACGCACTTGTGTTCCGCTTCCGCACATACGTCATATTTATCATGGCCGCTTTCATAATAATCTCACATTTGACTTATCAGTAGCTTGTTTTGCTCTTTTTGCCACATTTCTGAATCCATATTTAGCTTAAACTTATTTGGATGAAAGCGCTACAGAATGCCCAAATATTACGAAGATAAAGAGGAAGATGGCCGCGCCTGCGCTGGAGTAAGAGAGGACTTCAAAGCCTGTCTCCTTCAGCATGACTGTGTAGTGAAGGTAACATCAGCGTCATATCAACATGCATATCACAACACAGATCTATGTCATGATTTTATTCCTTTTGCACATGATATGGATAATTCCTGTTGTATTGGGTGATATTTAAAACTCGCAATTTAAAACATAGAAACTATAGTAGTTGTACAATATTACAATTGCATACTCACCAGTGTTCTGAATAATTGAATTACCTTGGTTTGAGCGATGCTTTTATGACAATCACGTAATCACTCATTTGATGTGCGTGTTTACATGTGGAATACGTATTTTTCAGTGTTTGCTCATCTCAATAGGCCTTTCAATGTCAATTAGATGTTTAGACATGTCTTAAACCCTTTGATGCACAGATATCACTACCAGTGGACAGCTATTCAAAAAAAAACAAAATTTCTTGCATTTGCATGGGGTTCTGATGCCATCATTTAGTTGCACATCAATTCTACAGTGGTCACTGGTGCCATTTTTGTTGTGTCCACAGGAAGGCAAGAAGCCCAGTGAGTGTCTGAAGGAAGGACATTGCAAAGGCTTGCAGGTGGCTTTCTTTGAGTGCAAAAGATCCATGGTCAGTTTCTAGTATTCTTTTCTGAACTCTGCTCAAGGAAAAAGAACGTTTTTTTGATAGTCCTTTGGGGCTGGGTATTGACACAGATTTCACAAATCCATTTAATATTCTGATTCATAAACTCTTGATTCGATTTGATGCATTTGAATATATATCAGTGTATATGAAGAGTTCAGATGCAAAAGCCTCTAAATGCCATTTGAATTTTCTTCTAAAATGACCACTTTTTTATCAAGCTTGTATATTTAAGTTCAGTAATTTCACTTAAATGACAATTAATAGGTAATCTTCATTGCCATTTAAGTGAAATTACTGAATTTAAGTATACAAGCGCTATAATAATTACTAATTTTAGAAGAAAATTTCAAACCCTGACATAATTGTGTTTCTAGTTCTCATATCAGTTCATTGTGTGTGAATCATTGTCAAACTTTTAAATGGCGGCCACCTTGGAATACCATTAAAATGTGGTCATATTTTGGTACACATTATTATGCAGATAATATATTAGATGCAGATCATTTTAGTATCTTTTGAATACTATTATAATTATTAAACTAAATCAATTAAATTTTAATTCAAGTAGTTGCCAAAGCAACTTACGTTAAAAGTTGTTTCAGGATTTATTTGTTTCATTTAACATTGTTAGAATTTTATTCTACAGTCATTTTCTGCATAAACATCCAAAGTTTTCTTTTTTTTCATTAATTACATAACTGGGAATAGGTAGATATTTACCATGTTCCCACCCTCTACCCACCTAACCCATGTGGCTACCTTATATTACCCAGAGACTGAACTATCAGACTGTAACTAAAATAACCATATGTAGTGCTACCACAATACATTTTTGTGTGTGTGTGGTTTAATTACGCAGTGTTCCACTGTATTCAGACCAATTTGATTTAATTGTGTTTAGTAGCTCTGTTCTAGTCCAACTAAAATGTACGGCCAAGTTTACATGCTGAAATCGGTTAAGAAGTCTTATTTTCTTACATTTAAAATCCCTTTCTTTCTTACAGCTGCGACACCCGACTTCGATTCAGAGGCAGAAAGGAGTTTGAATAACACTGCTTTAAGTGAAGATGCCAAGACATAAGAAAAAGCTTTCTATCTTGTGAATATTCGGCTTTTAAGCACATTTTTTTCTTGTGGAAAATAGTTATTCGATTACGATGCTCATAAGTGCACCAACATCAGAATTCATAGAATAAAATGTCTTTCCAGTTCTGAATGATCTCCCATTTAATCCACTGCATTCACAAACAGACAATATTCAATAATAGTGTACTTATCAAAATGTATATTCTATTAAACAGTTGTATGCTATTAAACCGATTGAGACAAAAGACAAGCGGATTTAAGTGACACTGATGAGGGAATGTAGCCAGTATCAAAAAATTGACAACAAATGTTTATAAAACATAATCTAGTACTGTAAATGACATCATGGCTGTTACGAACATTTATTTCGACGCATTCATCATGAGCACTTTAAACTTCTCCAAATCCACCTTCTTCAAGATCTTGACTTTGTGAGTCGTCTTCAGAGGTCGAGGTGATCTACAGTCATCATCCTCGTAGTAGTTCCCGCCAGCTCCACAGTGACCGCTTTGGAGTCGGTTTCAACAGTATATGAGTGGTCTATGGCCGCTGCCATAGCATAAGAATCACAGGAGATGAATCCCTGTGCCGCCACCAGCTCCTTCTCAACCTCTCGCTGTAGCTGACTCCATGCTGTGCTTAAAGATCGTGCTTCATAAAGCGAGCCTTATCCGTGTTCCTGGGTCAGCCAACCGTCACAGAAATCCTGAAACAGACATGTGCGGAATATTCATGACATGGATGCTGTGTATAGACAAGTATGTATAAACACCAACAAACAGTTGTATTTACACTATACATAATTATCTATTTAGGTTGTTATATAATTGTTAAAGACAAGAGTTGTACCATGGTAATTTACTCCTACAGGTGAACTCCCAGGTTGCAATGTAAATTGGGCAAATGAATTCATTTAGGACAATATAAGCTGCTTCAGGATCGGCTGCAAAGTTGGAACTGTGCGCACGTAATGGTGTTCTCAGATAGCTAAGAGAGAACGGCTGTTATTCTTCTGACTTGCTTAAATTGCATGAAAAATATTAATATAAAAGAACTCAGCAACACATCAAGACTGATTATGTTTGCATGTAGATTACTAAGGGGCACATGATTCTGGTTAAGGGCTGGGCAATATTGCATTGCAGAAAATTAAAGAACTATTCATCCTTTTGAAAAATACACTCTTCTAGTCAAATTAACCCTAAGAATTCAGATTCTGGACAAATGTGGGCAAAATAGTTTTGATTTATTTAAAAAAAATACTTACCTTGATCTGAGTGGTACAAGACTTGGCTACTTTTCCTAAGTTTGCCTCCCGAACACACACATTTTTTTTTGACTCAATTCTACAATGTTAAGTGGGTGAAAAAAAACCCTCCTTAATCTTGTATTTGGGTCAAAAATGGGCACCCATAGAAATGAATGTGAAAAACTGAATTTAGAGCATTCTAAAATAAGCTAAAATAAGACACCAGGTGACAGCAAAGTCACTTCATCTTTAGGTTTTAGCTCTAAGAACTTATTGGAATGATATTTTAATGTAGTTAAAAAATAAATAAATAAAACATACAAATAAGCATAATTTACATAGAAAATATGGTCATTTTTGAAGTAAATAAATTAAAAAATACCCCCAAAATAAAAAGAACACACCATAAATGGATAGACAAAACTTTATCGAAGACAGAAATATAACATTTACAATAAATACAAATTAGGATCACACCTGAGTCCTCTGTGCCCACATTTGTCCACAATTACAGGATTAAGGGCTATAAAGTGAATACGGTTTGAGGGCTACAAAAGCAAATTGGGAAGAATTAAGAAACACAACAGGCACAACTGTTTTCAACATTGATAACAATAACCATTATTAATATCCGAGCACCAAATCAGCATATTAGAATGATGCCTGCTTTACCATTGCAGGAATAAATTACATTTTAAAATAAAAAAAGAAAGTAGTTTTAAATTATAATAAGTCACAATATTACTGTTTTTACTGTATTTTTGAGGTGAGACTAAGAACATCTTGTTCAAAAACATTCAAAAATCGTAATTACAAACGCTTGACTGGTAGTGTTTGCCTATATTTGTGCGTTGACATGGCTTAAAGGCAGAGGTGGAAAGTAACGAATTACATTTACTCGCGTTACGTAATTGAGTAGTTTTTTTGTGTACTTCTACTTTTTTAAGTAGTTTTTAAAATCTGTACTTTTACTTTTACTTAAGTACATTTTGTTTGAAGTATTGTACTTCGCTACATTTTAAATCATATCCGTTACTGAGTAAAAAATAATAGTACACGGGAGAAAAAAAAATAAAATCACACTCCGGAAACTACTGCATTGGTTGAAAGGCGGGAGAACAAACGCGCAAGAAAGGTGACGCAGACCCATAGACAGACCCAGCTGAAGCTGAAAACAAATCGCGCTCGAATTCTTATGAAACGAATTATGTCCTCGAGGATTTGTTTGCTAAAAATGTGGACGCAAAGTGGCTGCAAAAGGAGGATATAGGACACTACCCCTCCTGCAGATAAAGGTATGTGCCGATTATAACTTCGAATGACTTACGTGATGCAGAGGGAATCCAGAAATCCAGTCATGAAAGTGGAATTATACACTTAACGCATCACGTAAAACATGCAAAATAATGGATAGATACATGGAAAGTAGAACTGTGCAATAAATCCAATCGTGTGAATATTTAAGCACAAAAATACTGCATGTAAATGTATAACCCTATTTGTTCTGCTGAGCTGCGCCGCGTTTTGTCTACTAAGTTAACTTAGTACATAATCAAGTATGCGTGACATCCATGTGCTGTGTTTGAAATCTCCACTCAAAGCACTACTCCCTAACCCCTATGTTGGGGGTAGAGAGCAGAGCACTATATAGTGAGCTCACCAGCATAATAGAAACACCACTTTCGGACACTACTCGATCGTCTCTCTGTGCCGTTGATTACATTACCTGTCAGCTGGTGCCCAGTCGGCTCTGGGCTAAATAGATTTTTTAAAATAAATACATTACATTATACTAAGCTTATTTCTCCAAAATTTAAAAACTAAAAGTGATTTCTGGCCGTTTTTGTTATAATGCACTACTCCACACATGATTATAACTTATTTTTATGATCCGCACAATGCATGATGGTGTAGGACTTTGTTAGTGACCATCAGTTGTAAACATGGTTGTACACTACTTTTCAAAATGCATTCTGGGATACATTGAGAGGACTATATAGGGTATAATAATCATCACTATACATTCGGACAGCACTACAAAATGGCGAGCTCACTATATAGTCCACTAAATAGTGAGGAGTGGGACATTTCGGACACAGCAATGGTGTTTTCAGCGTCTCGCAAACAATTTGTGAATATGAACATTTCCATAGCTGCTCTGAGAGAACGCCTAATGGGCATTTTCATAATTTTATTTGAGAAAAACAGTTGCTGTGTCCGAAATCTCCACTCAAAGCACTACTCCCTACCCCTATGTTGGGGTTAGAGAGCAGAGCACTTTATAGTGAGCTCACCAGCATAATAGAAGCCACTTTCGGACACTACTCGATCGTCTCTCGGCGCCGTTGATTACATCATCTGTCAGCTGGTGCCGAGCCGGCTCTGGGCTAAATAGATTTTTAAAAATAAATAAATTACATTATATTGAGCTTATTTCTCCAAAATTTAAAAACTAAAAGTGATTTATGGCCGTTTTTATTATAATGCGCTACTCCACACATGATTATAACTTATTTTTACGATCAGCGCAATGCATGATGGTATGTAGGGCTTAGGTAAGTGACCATCGGTTGTACACTACTTTTCAAAATGCATTCTGGGATACATTGAGTGGACTATATAGGGTATAATAATCATCACTATACATTCGGACAGCACTACAAAATGGCGAGCTCACTATATAGTCCACTATATAGTGAGTAATGGGAGATTTCGGACGCAGCAGTTGTTTTTTTTTACACTTTTCTTCACTTTTGGTCTTCACTACAACCCGTCAAAATAAAAGTTGGGTTTCACTATGAGAAATTATGACAGAAATATATTACTATTGTAGGCATACAGAAGAACGTAGCCTACCTCTCAAAATAATAATAATAACAACAACAACAATATTAATACATTTCATTATTTAAAGGAATATTTTTTTTGTCCATGGTTTAATTTAGTAAATCTGTTTTTGCAGCGCTTCCCCCAAAAATAAAAGGACACAAGTTTAAATTTACATTTGATTACCACCGTTTTTGATAATATATTTGTATTAAATCAAAGAAACATTATTTTTCTGAATAAAATACATTTCATAGGACAATATAATTCTTAAACATTTTAATAAATAATTAATGCTAAAAATAAGTTGTCATTATCAATTATCGAATTTGATTTATTAGACATGTTTTGTTAAAATTTTAATAAACAAAACAAACAAATGGTTTCAAGTTTACTATAATTAAAAGCATTTGTTCAACCAAATAAAAACCCTGTTTTCGTAATAATTTTAACTGATGATAATAATTTATTTAATAATTGATTAATACTGTAAACCATGGTATTTTCTGAGACGTTATCATACTGTGAAAATCTCATACCATTACAACCCCACACGGGGATTCCCCCACCCCGGTGTTAAAAAAGTAACTCAGTAACTTTTACTTTGAGTAAATTTTAAATGAGCTACTTTTTACTTTTACTTGAGTAGATTTTTAGACCAGTACTTTTACTTGTACTTAAGTAAAATTTTATTGAAGTAGTAGTACTTTTACTTGAGTAGAATATTTTATTACTCTTTCCACCTCTGCTTAAAGGCCTTGATTCATTTTAGTAAATTGCGACCATTTAGATTTTTCATTGAGAAGCCATCACTGCCAAGTAACAGTCTGTTTTTAGAATAAAAAACATTGACTTTAGAGATTTACTTTGAACAAATTTATCAAAGCGGTCACATTAAACTTGAAATAAATGAAACTTACCAGTTTTTAATATTGGATATATTGCCCCTTTCATTTCTGATAAAACAGTACGTTTTAGGGACTCACCGTCTGTATTTCCACCCATAATGTAAAGGCCTTTGAGTTTCTTGGGAAAGGAGGGGTCCAGTTTTACCGCCAAAGCTACGTTCGTCAGCGGAGCCGTGGCCACTAAAGACACCTTAGAGAAGCAGGAACAACACATGGTAAAATACTTGGTGAAATGCATGTTATTTCAAATATCTGCTACTGTAGATTCATATTCACCTCTCCAGGATTCTCATCGACTATTCGGATCATGGCTAACACGGCGCCTCTTTCTGGACCAGTTCCAGCCCAGGAGCTTGGGGGTCTGGGGCCTCCCCGAGTCCATCTTTGCCATGAAAATCTCCAGCACTGATGTTTTGCCCCAGGAGTGATTTAGTCGCTCCACGAAATACAGGAGTCTAACAATTCAGAGACAGATTTTGTTGTCATGTTCTGGATATGTTCCATGTTCTACTGCTTTTCGGTGTTCTTATTCACTTCTCAGTATTATAGTGGTAACAATTCCTTAACGGTGACCTAATGGTCCCCTTTTAATTCCCTAGACTTTAAAAAACCGTGAAGGGTCGTAACAGTGCACAAGACTAAATGTAGCTGAATTTTAAAAAAAATTCACCAGTTCAAAAGTTCACATATGATTGATTCTTTATGCCATGTCATTACCTAGACAATCCATGATTTTTTTTTACTTTTGAGCTGTGTAGTTTATGAATCCCTTTGTTAGTGCTGAGCAGAATGGTTCACCAATTTTTACAGGTTGTCAGAGTTATGCAATCATTGCACAATACTTGTAGGACTTGTAATGGGTCAAAGTATAAGCTCTTTAAAAAACCTCTGCTTTAGGAAGTATGACATCAATTATTTACTAAATAAATGACTGACAACAAGGAGCTAGTATTGGAATTTCAAAGCCAATATGCATTCAAAAATTTGCCTATTGACTTCCTTGGAAATCCAAGAAATCAAAATTGATCTTTTTTGACCATTACGACGGCGAAATCAATGGACTTTTAAGGCAATCAGCAAACCTAGCAAGTTATTTTTACTGTTTTTATTAAATAATGTTACTTAATTACATTACATAATGTCATGGTTGTATGTAACTACTGTCTGCACTCCCCCCTATGGTAAGGAGAAGGAATTTAACCCCTTTTGGGGACTTCCTGAAGGCAGCCATCTTAAACAGGAAGTGATGTGGCAAGGGCAGATGAGTTTTGGAGCACTGAGTTTTGTCTTCAAGTTTTCACCTTTTAGTTACAAAAAAGCTCAAGTCTTGTTAAAACAGATGTAGTGTCAAATATACTTTCCCTCACGGAAGTGGAAGAAGGAAAGAAGCCACTACATTAAGTCAAAAAACTCCCAAGAAGGACATGCGGTAGGCCCAATCAAGGCCTACATCTGGAACGATCAAGCCATGAGTGACACGTATCGAACAGCTTTGAAGGGATTCTGAAATTCATCCAATGCGTGAGTAAACAAGGGTGAACTTATTTCTAAAAGCTGTGGTTGAGAATTTTGGCTTTGATCAAAGCATGGTAGAAGAAGCTGATGCTTATCTGTGCATTGTGGCCTGCTGATTCTATGGAAAGCTGGATACTTGATTGTGCTTGTTTGTGTCAAACATGGCTGATGAAATATCCAAAAATGAAAAGGATGGAGTTGAACAAAGCATTGGATCCCTCAGTTTTATGCGTAGGGGAAAGCTTGGTGTGTGCACATGTAGGATGAATGAAGTAAAGGCATTGCTTGCTGAGGGTTGTGATGTGGACTCAATAAAAAGAAGTGCTGAGATATTTTTTATGTCACTTGAAGAATTCAAGACGGTACTTTCCTATTATCTGGACCCCACCATATACCATTTAGGAACTATAGTCATCCCTGATTGGTCTTAACTCCAGTGATGGGTAGGTTTAGGGACAGGGTTAGGGGTAGGCCATCGTAGGGTGCGGATACCAGGACAGTACCTTCAAGACTGCTCATAGGCTTGTGCAAGAACAACTATCTGACGATATCAGAAAAAATGAGCGCATTGACTGGTTTGAGCCTAAAATGGCTACGTTTGAGAACTTTGAGTGAATATTAGATGTGGAAAATGTTCAAAAGGATCCAAACACTCATCGAGCCAAGTGATAGTGTTTCGAATGTGTCCAAGAGGTCACATAAATCTCGCAGTTCTCACAGCTCAAGTATACCATCATCAGTGTCATCAATTAGGATAAAAGTAACTGCTGATAAAGCAGCCCTTTTTGCTCGCAAGCTGCAACAGATTTAAAAAAAAAATCTGGAAGTACATTGTAAATATGTGCTTATATGGCTCCTCAATATATGTATATTTTATATAATTGCCTTGTCATAATGTGAATAGCCTTATGGCTCCTACATTCCGGCCCCTTAATTGATGATGACAAGGCAATTATAAGGCAAGGCAAGAGTAACTAAACCCTAAACCAACTTTTTTTAGTTAATGATCTGTAAGAATGGATCTTCCTTAATATCAGTCATTGATTTGTGTTACTTTTTTGACATTTGTTTATAAAGTGTTTTCTTTCTACAATATATGGTGTAAAAAACGTCTTAGTGCTGCCCTCTTCAGGTTGAACGGTGGCTACTGCAGTTGAATTTTCCTATTGGATGTTCTGCACTTCCGTGACGTACCAGGTTTCAGCTCACCACGCTCTTGGTACGAGCGGCAGTATAAAAACCAGCTTGTTTCGTTAAAACCACTGTAGCAAGTAAGGAATTGGAATTGTGAGGATTGAAAACGATCAGGATAGAGTGTTTTAGCATCTATTTCGTCCCTCTATCTCCGCTGGGGTCTGCCCACTTTTTTTAGCATTTTTCAAATATTGCCAGTGGGTGGAGTCAGGCTCTGACCAGGGGTTTAGTTACCCTTTAATGTCATGGTTGTATGTAACTACTGTCTGCACTCACACCTGTGGTAAGGGGAAGGAATTGAACCCCTTTTTGGGGACTTCCTGAAGGTAGCCATCTTAAACAGGAAGTGATGTGGCAAGGGCAAAGGGGGACAGTTTTTTGACCTACATTACAAAACACTGTTTGTTTTGGAGCACTGAGTTTTGTCTTCAAGTTTTCACCTTTTTGTTACAATAAAGCTCAAGTCTTGATAAAACAGATGTAGCGTCAAATATACTTTCCCTCACGGAAGTGGAAGAAGGAAAGAAGCCACTACAACCTCTATACAGATTAATTGTTGTCAGGATAATTCTAGTTCACGTGGCTACGCCGAAGTGATACATGCCTGTGCACATATATTCTACATGCCTGCACTCGTATATTCTACATGCCTGCGCACATATATTCAAAAGCACATACCTATAGAATGAACTCTTAATACGCATGTGCACGCCAACAGTGTTCTCACAGATTCACATTTTTAAAGTTGCCGTATAGAGAACTTAGAGAGTTTGAAACAATCTACATTGTTAAAAGCACTTTAAATGAAGATGACTTGACTTGAATTGGGTTAATTTTAAACTCCTGCCGTGGGTTAATTCCCCCCTCCCCTCTTGAGTCAAAGGTTTGACATTGCATCAATAATATTGGACTAAATTGCTTGTATTGAAATATTATATATTCTACCAATGATAAAACTGTGCTTGATAAGCTGTGTTCATGATCACTAGGATACAATCAAGTGGTGTTCATATTTGCATAACAGTGACTGAAAATTATTTTAGATATGGGAGAGGCATATTTTTTGATATGGTCAATGGGCTACTTTTGAGCTATTTTTGATACCCAGACATCGCAACCCTGCTCTGATATACGTCACAATAACGAAGAAAAGAATATCGTGACTTCCATTTAATGCCGACTTTAATACTTGGTCCAGGAAATATAAAGAAATCACTGCACAATACTTAAGTCAAAATGTCTTTTTTTAATAGATTTAAAATAGTAAACTGTATTTTAAACTAATAATAATTCTAACATCTAATCTTACTTTCCTTTAGTCCTGAACGTTCTAACATTTGAAGAAAACGTACCCTGTGTTCGAAACCATTGGAAAATTCTGAGATGCTGACAAGACAAAATAAAAAATATAACATTCTAGAATAGTCTCATGACATTAAAGTAATCAACTTTATGATTTGAGATTGAAGTTTGCTTCAACCTAGTAACCGAAGGGTTTGCATATGAAGAACCATTGTCGGAAATCATGTAATGTATGCATCATGTCATTTTTGCCATACTCCAATTCTATAAAAACTGTTATATTTTTGGGGATTTCTCTGAAATTTGGCTGTGATCGAAGGCATTGTCTGTAGTCTTATTAATGCAGCCCAGAAAGTTAGTTAGTGAAGCTTTCTTGACACTTTGATGGTGTTATAGGGGAAAGGGGACGAAGATGACGTCCAAACTTGAAGCCAGTTATGGACTGCATATCTAAGCAAAAAGCATATCTTTTCTACGCATATCTGCACCTTCAGATGATTACAAACTTTCAGGACACGCAAGACGTTCTTGCAGACATTTTCTACTGAAGTGTTGCCCTGAACGCAGGTGATGCCCAGGATCTGTACATCTGGATCTGCCAAAGCCATCATGATAGCCTGAGCATCATCCACACCACAGTCCACATCCACAAGCAATTTCTTCATGCTGACTTCTGCACAAAGATATGAGAACGAAAGTAATTTAGTTTAACAACAATTGGTGGTGTATCCGGATTTTCCAGGCTGGTGAAATTTGTACATTCAAAATCCACGTGACTGTGTGCCCTTGAGCAAGACACTTCATAAAACGTATTGTTAGACACTTAGGATACATATGTCAGCCAAATGACAAATTAGTAGATTAGGAACTAAGTTAGTACATGACTGAGTACTCTGCATGATTTCTTACCTGTAGTGAAGTGGCTGCAGACGTTCGTGTGAGTTTCCTTAAAGCAGTCTGAGGCAGTCGCGAGCTCTCGGTGTCTGTAAGAGGAGTCAGTTTATCTGTCGGACGAACTTTGGATAGTTATTAGGCAATCATTTTTCATATAGGGTGGTTTTTCCCATTAAACATGTGCATGTACATAGCGCGCGCTCATCCATATTCTGAGATATAACGTTACCTTTAGGTAAGCCAACACAAAACAAATCGGAGAGTAACTGTGTTTACCGAGTTGTGTTTAATCCAATTGTCCGTTGTCTTCTAAGAAACACTGCTCTAAAGGTCCATCTAAAAAATGCATAAGAGAACATCTACTTAAAGTGCACGCGCACTATGCAATCGACAGATGGTGTAGAAAAAAAAATATTTATGCGGGTAACGTTAGAATCAGACATCGACCGCTAGCAGTGGGTCCGCTATCGGTCACCCGCTCTGCAGTGCCGAAGTCACGACGTCACTTTGTAGGCCAAAACGCGGTAGTGAGTGATTAGCTTTTAGCACTACCGGTTCTCTCGCTCTAAAGTCTATGGGATTTTTGAATGGGTTTTTGCTAAATTGCCTAAAATAAGGTCTGTGGTGAACAAAGCCTCTAAATATTTTCACGTTTTGATCTACGACATAGAACACAGTTATAACCTGCTTGTGTTTTTTTTACTTTATTGTGTCTGCTTGTGTTTAAAAAAAATAAATTAAAAAAACGTTATATAGGCCTCAAAATGAATAAATTCTGGATTAACTTGTAAAGATTTTCTCGATATACAAAACGTGTAAGGATCACAACTCTTTGTTAAACACAGATCTTATTTTTTTGCGATTTTCCTAGTCTATGGGAAAATACATTGCTTTTCAATCGACGGAACCCATGCGCCGCTGTCTTCCGAAGTTGTCCTACAAAGTGACGTCATCAATTCGGCAAAGAGCTGTCAATCATATCTCACTGAATACCGAACTGATTTTCAAGCGTTTTTTTTTTGCTGCAAATGTAATGTAGCTATGATACAGGACTATCTATGGGGGTAAAATTGTTGATTTATTACAAATAAATATATTATGATCCACAAATAAAGGTAACGCGTTTCACAAAAAAATATAAAACTTACAAATAAATAAAATGAGATTTGCAAATAAAAATATACATATTTACAAATGTTTTTTTTATGCTACAAACATAACTCTGCCTGGCATTTATTTGTGAACCGCTTTAGCATTTGTAAATCATCTCACGCATTTGTGAATGGGTTCCTGTGCATTTGTAAATAGCCTCACGCATTTGTGAATTCCTGTGCATCTGTAAATCACCTCACGCATTTGTGAATAGGTTCCTGTGCATTTGTGGATTTTGAAACACTTCTAGCGTCCGTCGAAGTCTTCTATGGTCGAGACGCAGAAACAAAACCACAAATTAGCTTTCTTTTACTGTCTATGCAGACTTCACCATAGACTCCACCCACCGTTTCCTCCAGCCAATCAGATAACGGCCACATTGAGCTGACCAATCGTAGCACGTTCTCAAAGTATCTATTGCCTTCTAATCGATAGAAGCCTTTTTTGTGAACTGTTGTGTTTAAACTCGAATGTACAATGTTCCCTTACGAGAGGTTCTCTCGTATTGCGTAAGCGCAGCTTACGCTACGGGAAAGATCTTCTTTGCCGAACAATAGAAGAATCTTTCCCGTAGCGTAAGCTAGCTTACGCAAATACTCGTTCCCTCATCTAGAGAGAATCAAGGTTACGTTAGGTAACCGATTCGTTTTCTAGAACTAAAACTACAATCAAGTGAACACATGATATATATATATATATATATATATATATATATATATATATATATATATATATATATATATATATATATATATATATATATCAGGTGCTTCTGTATGATTACTTCAATGCTTGAAGTTCAGCAGGTGCTTTATTTTTTATAACGCTAAAAAAATGGTCTCTTTGTTTCAAATGAACAGAAAATCTGTCTATCAATGTGACAAATGTGTTTTTAATATAATCGAAGTGGGATTAACATGTAAAAGTTAGGACAATTCCAAGGGCCCTGACTGACAGGGGGCCCATCAAATAGGTAAAAACGTTTTTGAAAAAAAAAATATATATATATATAATCATTGAGTATATTTCAATTAATAATAAATTGAACGATGTCTTTGATTTGACTTATTTTGGCAATAAAAGTTAAATATCCCCATTGACCAAAAAGTAAATATCCATATTGACCGACCACCCCCATGCATGAAATGGTTTGGTCCTGCCTAAGCGCGCGCATCGTTTAGCAGGTATCGATGCACGGTGAAAGTCAAAGTGCAGGTGCGCTAGAAATACAGAGACCATAATGTCGAATAGTAAAATAAAATCTGGTTTCCAGAAAAAGAAAGAAAGGAAAGAGAGAGAGAGAGAGGAAAGACTAAATAAAGGCTGTCGTTCTGTAGCCCAGTTTTTCACAAAGAAAGGTGAGTAGCCTTTAGTCTGTGAATGGTAAACCTGTTGTCCATAGTGAAATAAGTTAGCTAACTTAGCTGCAGGCTAGTGTTAGCCTACATTTCATCAACATTTAATAAGTGCATGGAAACGTTTAGCAGTATATTCATACTGAATCATCAATCCCCTTTTTAGCAGATTTAGCAGCAACAGATGAGTCAGCAGCACCCGTCTCCCCATACTCACTGCACTCCTCCCTGTCCCTGTCCCAGTGAAGAAGGTGAGCAACATTGTGTTGACTTAGCATCATTCCAGGGAGTATTTGTGGGGTTCTCTGTCTCTCTTGCTCTTTTTTACTATACCAAAAAATATGACAATCTCCTGTCTGTACAGTAGATACAGTTAGAAACAAGAAGTAGCTTATCTAAACATGCATGTAAGTTACAGACAGTATTAAAATAATTCAGTTTGATCTGTTCATTTAGACTGAGTTTTGGCCGTAAATGACATCTATACAGACTTTATTATTTTCTATCATGAAGGGCAATTCGTTTGAGAAGCTTGCACACGCACACGCACACACACACACACACACACACACACACACACACACACACACACATTGTATCTAATGTATTTGTGTCAATGTTCTGTAGTGTTAGTGTTATTGGTGTATGGCATATTCTAATATATATATAAAATTGCAAAATTGTTTCGATAAGTTTTTCCCAGCATAGACCTGACATTTAGAAAGTTTGATGAACAACTGACAAAGGGCCTACGAGAACCAGCATAAAACACTGTAGAATGAATATAGAATGGCGGATACATTTTTATAGATAAACAAAATGTACACACACACAAACACTGTTCTAAATATTTGTGAGCCATTTTGGAGTTTTGGAATTCATGTCCAACCCCTGTATATATCTGTCTGTCTTTCTACATAACATAGCTGTGAACAAAGCAATAAAGTAGCTTACCATTTATGCTGGTATGTTATTTTAATTTTAAAGCTGTAGTTTGGGGAAAGAAAGAGGCATTTTGTACAGCAAGGTATTTGAACATACATACATACATACATAAAAAAAAATTATAATAAAAAAATGAAAGACCAATAGGACAGCATTCTCTGACAACATAGCAGTGTCAATAGTGAAGAAAGAAACATAATAAATTAAATGATTAAAGTGGTAAAATAATGAAATATACAATTATTAAAAATAGCAATTAAGTATAATCTGAATTAACACTAGCCTACCTTCCATGCAGTGTGTCTGGTTCAAATCTAAATAATTTTAGCAGAGGTTAAGAAAGACACATGCTCTTGTCTCCCAAATTGCAAATTTAAGCTTTCAGTAGTTCAATCTTGCAATATACAAACCAGGAACTTACAGTCCATTTGTGCATTTATTTGTGCAGATACAAAGGCTGATGATTTCTCACTGTGGTACATATAGAGTATTTTAATATGTTCAGTAATGCAACATTACGTTTTTCTTATAACTATTACAATAAAATAAATAGTGTAAATGCATCCCTCTGCTTTAGAAAACAAAAAAACCTCAAGAAATATTCTTCACATTATAGGACCAGTTGCAGCAGTGCTCCTTATTAGATCAGTACAGACATTCATATCAACCAATACAAACGCCCAACAAAAAACTTTGAACTATGAAAACATACAGTCAATGAACATATCAATAGTGTCTTCTCACATATTTCCTTACAAAGAATGTATATTCACACTGTATGCTCACTGTACAGAGACTAGCTGTGCTTGGCAACAGTAGGAGGAAGCTCGTCCTCTTAAACTCTACAACCCGTACAATGCAAGTCAGGAGCGCAAAGGCCTGCATTAAAGCACTAACACTTCGTAAAGAGAGAGTCTTGCGGTAAATAAATAAACAATCTGCCACGTCACAAATAGTCATACACAGATTTTGAAATATCTACATATTTATCTAAACAAATGCAATGGTGGACTCTCTTAAGGCAGCTAGTTTTGTGTATACTTGAAAAGAAGTGATGCACAATGGGCTCTATATATTGATTCTCTAACTTAACCTGACTTACCCTTATAAATGTTAACTGGCTTTGGGAACAAATCGTCTACTATACCACGGCACATACACATTACCTATAACCTACTGAACTTTGAATACAATCTAAAGTATGATAAACACAGCTTTGCTTCAGTGCTGATGGTTTCAACCTTTGCATTTTAATACAAAGACCAAGTGTGGTGCTGGAAATGATTGAACTAAACACAGATGGAATGAATTTGGGATTATTTGGGAACTGCTCTGATAAATGAAATCATGGTATTATTTTTAAAAGTAATTTAAATCTAACAGGCCTTCTTACCTGCATTCAGTGCAACAACCAAGCGAGCTACTCGTATATCCTACTTCCCTATCTCCTTTCTTAACAGAGCCACGGTTCATAGAAGAGGTTCGGGGATCTGAAAATATTAACAATCTGGATGATAACCAGAGCATGACTGTGCATAATTACACTTTTCCATCAGATATGTGGTAATAAAGTAAAGCGAACAAGGAGAAACATGCAGCTCTAGTCCCAGCGGGCTAGAACAGCGGACTGCTTGTCAGCTCAAGTCTCCACTTTCCCATAGGTGCCCTCTGGTGGTCTGTACTGCCTAGGGAAAGTCTTCAGCTGGAGGGAGTTGAAGGCGTATTTGCGACTGCCTACGTTTTTCATGGTGTTTTCTCGCCGGCAGCCCTCGCTGTGGACCAGAGAGGTGATTGAGAGACAGGGATAGAATGATGCGTCAATAAAAGAATCCTAACGCCGCCTTCACACTGGCAGTTGAAATCAGCTCCGTAATACGCAATACGTTCCCAACGGACGTCGTACTACACAGTGAAAAGCGTCGGACACGGGTAGAACAAAAAAGAGAAAGGTTGATTCTGTCAGTTCTGTATGATCTCTCTGATGAGGGTTATATTAGACATATTAATAGGAAGGCTGCTGACATGTCAGGTCGACTAAAAACTGTGATATGGTGATCAATAGTTTAATGTCTGCCAACAATTTAATTGTATTAACTGCCCCCCTAATAACGTTAGAAAGTCATGAAAATAAAAAAATTACATGACAACTTCTCATTATAAAATCATTATTTATTTTATTAAACGTTAATAATTCAGGTTTGTTTATCAGTGCCATAGCAACGCTCAACTTCCGCTGGAATTTTCGGATAGGAACCGTCCGTAGCTTTTCGCAAGAGTTCAAATTTTTGAACGCATCCGGATAACCAACGGAACACGATTTTCTTCGCACCGCACTCGGTCGGACTCGTTTCGGACCCATTCGCATGCGGTCTGCGAATCTCCATAGGAAATGAATGACTTCCGGTTCGTTTCGTAGCCACATCGGAGCTGATTTCAACTGCCAGTGTGAAGGCGGCGTAAAGGCCATTGCACACCGAGTCCGAAATTCGCATCCGAAATTTTCGCACGTTAAAAAAAAAATTCGACCTCACGTTATGTCAATCACGCTTGCACACCGCCTCTGAAACTTTCGTCCGTCATAAAAAAATTCGGATCGGGTTCGATTTTCTGCGTTTTTCGCATCCACAGCCAGCATTTTGAGAGGTTTTTTGACAATTCAGGGCCGGGGGAGCTCGTTTATTGTCTATGGAGCTCGTTCCGCACATCATTGCACATATGCGCAGTGCTTTCAGTTTCAGTTTTCAATTCGATCAAGTGTTTGTTCTCTTCTCTCGATTGGAATATGAAAGGAATAAACCTCCCCTTTCAATCAGATTGAAATTTTGGATCGATTAAGGTGTGATTGAGCAGCCAATTCGATAACTATGTATTATTTGGGCACAATATATAACAGCCTATACTGTTCTGTATGCCCAGCGCTTCCACCGGGCCGCAACCGCGTGTGTGTGTCCATACCTTAGACATACTGCCAGTCTCTGTTCAGAATCGGATTGATTCACAGAAATTGGTGGTCTTGTTTTTAATATGTGGTTCCAGAATCGCAAGCAAAGCATCAAACTGTCCCACTGACATTCTGAAGTAGCTACATTTTTAATTGCTCGGGATAAATTCGCAACTTCTAGATAAGGAGGTGGATCTCCTTCCTATCGGCGCAATTTCAGGATTGGATGGACCCATGCAATATTTTCTCTTTCTTCTCTTTTCAATAAGAGAAAGGGCAACAAAATCATCCTCACTGCTTGACGAATCCATTTGGTATTTTTGCAGGGTTTTTCCCGCAAAGGTTTAATAAATACGCATCGAACTCAGTGTGCAAGGTTTTTGTGCGTGACGAATTTTTAGGCTGGCAAACACGAAACTGACGACACACGAAAAATTTGTACTCAGTGTGCAATGGCCTTAACTGTATGTGTGGTCTCACCTGCGCATACAGTCCAAGGCCTGGGTGAAGACCTGCGGGGCCATGCAGTGCTCCTGCTGGAGAATATGACATTGCTCCAGGGTCACCGACATGGCCGTGCGATCCTTTGCACTCTTGCAGCTGGTCACGCGCACACCATTCAGACGCCGACAAACCTGAAGCAACAAATGAGAAAGATGTCATTGCGTTTACGGCTATCACTGGAGTTGTGATTTCCTCATATTTATTTACATTTACATTACATTTATTCATTTAGCTGACGCTTTTATCCAAAGCGACTTACAATTGCTATATATGTCAGAGGTCCCTCGCCTCTGGAGCAACTAGGGGTTAAGTGTCTTGCTCAGGGACACATTGGTGTCTCACAGTGGATTCGAACGGTATGCCGTCTTATCCACTGCGCCATCACATTTATGTTTTGTTTGTTGTTGTTTTTTTTTTGATGAAAAGTTTCACACACAAAATTAAGGTTAAATGTTTATACACCAAGACGAATATTTGGTGTAAATTATTAATACACGAAACACTGTTGATCAACAAGGACTGCAAAGCAACCAATCACAGTTCGTTTTGTTCTGTGTCATGTTTAGTGGCGTTATGGTGCGTTCACGTGCTATGGAAAATAGTATATTTTCCACTTGTGAACTGGTATTTACCAGTGTGTTGCGTTCAAGTGCTTTTGTTGTCGTAATGTGGTAAAAAGATGGAGATCCAGACCTGTTATTTAGCTAAAGCTATTTTAGATTGCCTAAGTCATCTGCAACAGAGAGAAAATGATTTATAAAAACTCAAAAAGGTAAATAATATGCTGTATATTTTCTAGATCATGAATAGTATATATTTTTACCATTCACGACTCTCGCGGTGCTCTCCGCCATTTTGAAAAGGTCAAAGTTTATCTCATCTCGGCAACTCGTCCATCAAAATATTCTACGAGTTGACCAGTGGAAAATACCACATACCGCATTTTCCACATCGGCTTTTGGTATTTACCATAATTACCATAGCCATATGAATAGAGTGCCGAAAAGATGACGTCACTTTGTAGGACAACTCGGAAGCTAGCGGCGCATGGGTTCCCTCGATTGAAAAGCAATGCATTTTCCCCATAGACTTTTGGAAAATCAGAAAGATGATCTGTGTTTAACAAAGAGTTGTGACCTGTACATGTTTTGTCTATCAAGATAATCTTAGTTAATCCAAAATGTATACATTTTGAAGCCTATATAAAGTTTTTTTTTAAAACACAAGCAGGTTATAACTGTGTTCTATGTCATAGATCAAAACGTGAAAATATTTAGAGCCTTTGTTCACCACCGACCTTATTTCAGGCGATTTAGCAAAATCCCATTAAAAAATTCCATAGACTTTAAAGTGAGGAAACCGGTAGTGCTAAAATGCTAACTCACTTCCGCGTTCTGGCCTACAGAGTGACGTCGTAACTTTGGCACTCTATTTAGAGAGGCTATGATGCAAACTTTACATACTTCACACGTACTTTTGAAAATCCAGCGTTTAGTTGATTCTGATAAGCACTTATTGTCACAGTTGTAAACACAACAGCTTTCTTCTTAAAGGAGTTTGGCTTTACAACATCTATAATGCCAGGCAGACCATTAAAGAATGCGACACACACGTCTCCTGAAAATCCTTTAAAATTCAACCAATCAGAGGACGACTTCGTGTTTACTATTTTGTGTGCCATACGCATCAGACGTTCAGCCAATGGACCGTGGGTTTGACATCTGAGGCTGATCGTATGCACACTTTAGAAAATTCGCCAGAAGTACTTTTTTGCCTACTCTTTATGAGTACTGTGAATTCGGACATACTTCTTTTGTAACATTTTGTATTTCGCCTACTATAGGGAAGTATGCGATTTCAGACGCAGCCCACAACTGGCTCTATTTTCATGAAAACGTGACAAGCAGGTGACAGAAGTTGTGCAGCGCTTTGTCTACTGGGTTAACTGGAGTATTTCTGCTTTTCTAAAAGCGCAATCTACTGTCAGAGAGTAAATCTGCATTGTCATTCAACACGCCTGCCGTTTTTCGCTCATTGGTTTGAAAAATTGTGTGTAGTTTTGTGCTGAACAATATTGGTATGAACAGAAGAATAGTAATGGTGGATTGCTGTACCTCTGCTGCCTGCAACAGGATGTCCACATTCTTGCTCTTCCTGGCATTGACATTTTGACTGAGGAATTTGAGTAGCTCAGGCACACAGTTTTGACTGCGAGAGCGGGGCAGACCTATGGATGGAGACAATTATCTTGTTAGGACTGACAGAAAACATCTACTAATTTTCTTTCATAAAGGGACATGTGAAAAATGCAAGTTAATACATTTAAATGTACTAAATTGCAACTTAATCATTACAAATAATTAGTTACAACTATATTTAAATACATGACATGCAATACGATAAAATTAAGATATATTTTAGTTTACCATAAATGCTTGTCAGTACATTCGACAGTTCGCTTTAACCATATTTCAAAGACTAAATATTACATAAATTATTTAAGTACAAATTGAGTGGTTCACTCAAACTATAAACAGTACAGTATATTCTTTGAAAGTATTGTATATCTGTAACAAGTACTCTTTTTAAAGTATGCTAAAGTGTACTTTTTCACAAGTCAGTCAGTGTATTACAAACGAGTATTCGGGACTCACAGTCTTCAGGCAGCACTTCTTTAAACTGGTCATAATAGGATGTAAGACGAGCTAGACTCTCCATATTCACTACTTCCTGCAGCGAAGTGTCTCCAAACCTTAATAACGATATAAACAAATATAGCAAAGCTGTATAAATATTTGTAAACAGAGTGTACAATGAATGAATACGTTCATATTTCATGACTTGTTCAAATCGGCCGGCACACTGAGGCTTACTTTTCCGCTAGAGTTTGTTGCTCATTGATTCCTACATTGAACAACACCGGTTGAACACGCAACAGCATCCCATTTTGGATCTCCCGTGGCAACGCATCAAACATCACCCCCGGTAACGGAACACGCACGTTAAAGCCATCTCTGTTGCCTGTGATGACAGGCAGCATATCGGGGCTGAAGCTGGAGGTTGCCTGTGTAACTTTAAAGGTGACATTCCGAAGGTCCATGACGCCTACGCTCATGTCTTCCAGCATAGAGAGTTCCTCCCCTTTAAGACGAAAGAAGAGCTATGAGTTAACATATTCAGATTTACCACCATACATAAATAAGCTGATTGTGAAAGCTGAATTGAAATGCTTGTATGTTTACCATAGGTGCTCAGGAGACCCTCAAACTGGACCAATAAGCCGATGGTGTGGAGTTGTCTGAGGAAGCCACTGTCACTTAGACAGTTCCTCAGCTTTATCACAAATCCACAGATCAATGCCGTCAGCTACAGAGGAAAATGCATTTTATTAGAATGGATATGAAATGCAAATTTACAGTCAGCTGAGGGGAAATGTCTATACACTGGACAATGCAGCATTATTGCACTACCAAAGTTATCTTTTTAGAGTACTCTGATGTTAGAACCAATTTTTTATGGAATTGCAACTTTTTATTTCACAATTCTGACTTTTTTCCTTGCAATTTATAATTTATATCGCACAATGCAGTTCCCCCCAAAATTTTTCAGGAAGTCGTAATGTAAAACTAATGCCTTATGGGATATCCATCCATTTGGCAAAAAAGGGAAAAAAAAGCCTGGTCACATCACAGCATCAAATAAATGACACATTTAGTTTAAGCCTTAAATATAAAGGTTTAATATATAACAAAAACTGTATCACAAAATGTACTTAAAATTGGCAAGAAAATACATTTCCAATCTAAAAAAAACCAACATTTTTGGGTAAATGCAAATTTATAAAAAATAAATAGGACAAATATTAAATAGGAAATATAAAGTAACAAAATCTTATCAAAGATATTTTAATGCCATAGTATATAATATAGTATAAATAGCCATATAATGTAGACATTTTTGGTATAATTTGAAATATTTAAAAATACATTTGAAAATGTATGTTTCAGTATGGGCAGGTCCTGACAGAATGACTATATATTTTTATTGATACTCTGACAATGGAAAAGAATTCATTTCACAGAATTATGATTTCAATTACACGAGAGTAAAAGTTAAAACTTCATGCTGATTTGTACTCAACTTTTGCCAAATTTAGCACAAACTAAGATGTAGCTTTACAGTAACCTATGCTTCTCCATTCATTTACTGTCTACTTCTACTTCCCTCATTCACGCAATATACACAGGAATGTAAAAACTGTAATTAAACTATACAAAGAAACCAACAGACTCGTTTCTGTTTTTCAAGAATTCTATGAAACCGTAGCGTGGTGGCCTGTACACAGCCAGCCAAACTATTTCCGTCTCAACCACAGCTAGTTGCTGCTCTTTTCTGCTGCTTTAGATAAGTTTTTTACTATGCGATGCAACTCTTGGCCACTGAATCTGACGTCTCTGAGGAACCGAGTTGTAGAGTGTGCCACAAATCCTCGACAACTCACTTCCATTGGATAAACCTGGACTCTCCACACTTGCTGTTCTGCTTCAGTGGCCAGATGAGCAAACCACAGTTTCTTCCTCTCATATGCCTCATCTACAGCATCCTCCCATGGCACTGTTAACTCTATCAGTTGAACAATGTGTGCTGATCCAGACCACAAAACAATATCTGGTCGTAGGTTAGTGTTGGCAATCTCAGGTGGAAAAATAAGCCGTTGATCATGATCAGCCAGCATTTTCCAATCTCTTGCAGCTTCCAGTTGTCCTGGGCGAGAACTGGTGTTACCACCTTTTCTTGGTGTTTGCTCGCCTGAGTGGAGGAATATTGTCTTCTGCGTGTAAGTTTTGCTAGAACAGGCGGCAACTTATTAGTCATGTTACGCTTACCTTCCAATGCTAAAGCCAAACATCGCAGTACTTAGTCATGGCGTCAAGTAAACCTAATAGCCACCTTACATCCTGTCAAAATGTGCCTTAATGTGGCAGGTGATGAACACAAAGGACAAGAGGGATCCTCTCCTACCCAGAGGTTTAGGTTCTGTGGTGATGGGAGAACATCATATGTTGACCTGATAAGGAAACTGATCCTACTCTCTTCCATTGACCAAAGGTCTTGCCAGCCCATCTTGCGTTGTTCCACACTCTCCCATCTCATCCACTCTCCCTGCTTGGCCTGGGAAATGGCCTTTATACACCTCATCCTCTCCTCCTGCTTTCGCACCTCGTTGACTACCAGCTTCCTCCTTTGAGCTGGGCCTGCCTTGTGCCATTTAGGAGGAGCTAAACTGAGCCCAAAACTCCCTCTTCCATGCTGTAACTATCCCAAGATATCCCCAATTTGAAGGGAAGCCTTTGCCTCTACTACAGATTTCTTTGCGGACCACTTTCTACCAGTTTTTAACACAGAGGCTGCCTCCCTAACACATTTGTCGCGTGACTCTACTAAGGTCATTTCCAGCCTGACCTTGGCACTCTTAAACTCCTCGGTTAAACCAGAGACTGGCAGCTGCAATATTGCTTTACTATAAAGTCCCACTATGCTGAGGCAGCGTAGAACTCCCAACCATTTCCTGATGTATGAACTTATTCAAAGGGCAATTCCACCTCTAGAAAGATGAATGTGTATTTAAAATGGGTCATTTATGTAGAAGAAATGTGTAATTATTTTTTAATTTGGAGCTTTCTAGACTGAGAAAAGACAGAAAATGTATTTTTGGCTTATGTGAATGAAAAACATCAACTCCCAGAATTCATTTGCTTCGCTGCCTGAGGAGGCCACGCGTACCGCTGAACCTCGCAGTATCTAAACAACAGTCTACTAGTGATTCTCCGTGATGAGTCTGTCCGAAATGTGTTTCGAGATCGCCGAAAATGTCCGCTATCGTGCTTTTGCGTGCTCACAGTTCGCCATTCATCAGTGTTTACTGTGGCAAGCGGAACGAGTGCGAGCTGTGTGGATAACGGCGCTGAGACGAGCCAGGTCTTACTGGTGTCGACCGGTATGAGTGCCGGCTGTCTGGATAACGCGCGAGGCCGGTGGCGTGATTACCGATGAGCGGCACCTAAGACGTAAGTTACCGGTCTCGTATCTCTCACGGAGGAGCAGGAATTTTCTTAGCAATGTTAAACGCATCAACCGATCACTTGTTTGGCGTTCATGTAAACACAACAGTCAGATTCACCAATCATAAGGAATTGAGTTAGATTGAAACAAAAGCTGTAACTTACATGTAAACAATGAATGGCGACTTCAGAAATTAAAAGCTGAATCCCGGACATCGACGGTCGGACATGTCCAGGAAAAAGAGGACGGTAACCCCTGACTACTCAGCTTTCTCCACAGAACAAGAGCCTGCTAGCTTAGCGTCCAAAAAAGATGTGTAATGTTAATCCCAATCCTCCATAACGCATCCGTCAGCGTATTCAGTAGTTTCGTCCACATTTTCAAAACGTTTCTGCCAGTGAAATCAAACGCATTGGCACTGATCTGTGATAGGTCTGTTAGCGCAATAGGTCCAACCCCCTATTGGCGGGTTTGAAAGGGTGGGGACTCGGGCTTGTAGTTTTTTACTGAAATCGCCTCTTACACTTCCGCCAACAATTACGTAAAATGAACGATTTTTGCTGTCATTGTTGGAGGAAGTGAAAAAGGTAAATAGCAGATTTCTCTCGTCTCAGGGGAAATGATAAAGTGTTGCATGACCATTCAATAGTATAACTGGGTTTCTAACAATGGAAAGCTTAATGCAAATGGGTGGAGTTGCCCTTTAATGCTTCCAGCTTATCCACTGTTAGCAAAGAAACCTGGTACACAGTCAGTCAGTGGCCACAGCAACCTCGGCATTCTGACTAAACTGAAAGCATTTGTTTGCCTGGTAGAGCACAGCTGTTTATGCTCTTCAACCCTTCCACAGCTTGTCATCTAACTTCTCCATCTCGGACTGTGTCCTTTAGATCCCATTGTACCATCTCCCAAGACTCTTCACTGCCTTTTCAATTTTATAAATGAAAAGGAGTCCCATTTCTTTATAAGTAATTGGAACTTTCTATCGGAGCACATTTCATGTGAGCCGGGTTATATCTGACTCTCAATAAAATGAAGTTGTGTATCATATTTAATAAATCTTGTACTAACTGTCTGACAGAACACCACATCTCTGCGGTACTGTAGTGACAAACTCATGGCGATAAGTGGGAGCGCCGTCTTGCATCAGTAGAAACACCATGGACTTCTTGGCTTTGTCGCTCATCATGGCACACACTCCGTTCAGAGTGGTCAGGAGGGGATACAGAGCATCACTCCATTCACCTAGAACCATAAAACACACAGCTAACAACCTGGACAGCCCACATATATAGTTGCAATTGGTAAAAAAGTTGCATTGAGAGGCTTACCAGGGGAGGACCCCTCAACACTGGGACTATCTAAAGAAGGATAGAGAGAGAGAAATGTTGTTGAAGACAACTATGGTAATACTATTTTTATATTTATAAAAAAAAAGCCATCACTGTGAATGAATCTTGTGATGTCATTTTTGGTTTGTTAGCACAGACATATACAGTATATATCCCAATATAAGCAACAACAATCATGCATTATGCTGCATTCCAAAACACGGAAAATTATGGAAATTAGTTTCCTGCTTAAAATAGTGCACATCAAGAAATCCGTAATTTTCCGTCAAAGTTGCAATGATGGAAATTTATTTACTGCTTAAAATAGTGCACATCGAGAAATCCGTGAATTTTGCGAATATGCAATGATGTAAATTTATTTCCTGCTTAAAATAGTGCACATCAAGAAATTCTCGTAATTTTGCGAAGATGCAATGATGGAAATTTATTTCCTGCTTAAAATAGTGCATATCAAGAAATCCGTAATTTTGCGAAGATGCAATGATGGAAATTTATTTCCAACTTAAAATAGTGCACATTTAGAAATCCGTAAATTCTGCGGAAGATGCAGATATCACACAAATAACAGTGGCACCCTGGAGAGTTACAAGACAAACACTAATTTTTTAATTTAAATAAAATGTATGAATGAGTCAAAGTTCTTCTCTGCTGATAATCATGCTAACAAATGCTAACATAATTCAATATTACATTTAAAGTTATTATATTTAAAATGTACTTCATCAATATGTGTAATTACAAATATATTTAAATACATGACACAAGTTTATATAGAAACTACATATGTTTACCATAAATGCGTGTTCAAGTAAATATAGGAGTACAACTTAAGCCCTACTCAAAAAAGCACTCTAAAGTTCAGCTAATTACATTTAATATAAATTTACACTATAATACTTTTCATTTAAATCCAAATAGCATGAAATTGAGTGTTAATTTCAGTTCCCACTTAACTATATACTTTTAAGGTATATTATTTATGGGTAACACTTTATTTCCAATAGTCCACTTCAGACATTCTACTAACTAAAAGTAACTTTTCAACTACATTTCAACTAACTGTCATTAGAAGTATTAGTAGACTGTCAGCTTAATATCTGCTAACACTTTATTTTGTTGGTCCCCAACAGACATTCAACTGACTAAAGTAACTTGGCGACTACAAGTCAACCTATTCTCCTAACCCAAAGACTAACAACTAACCACAACCTAACAGTCAACTGACAGTCTACTATAATATACTAATACTCTAATGAGAGTTACTTGACGCGTAGTTGAAGTTACTTATAATTAGTAGAAGGTCGTCTAAAGTGACTATCGAAATAAAGTGTAACCAATTTATGTAATAAGTACTCATTTAAAACTATGCTAAAGTGTACTTCTTTTTCCACTTTGATTGAAGTTGGTAAAGTATAAATGTCCCGAGTGCAGCATTTTCACATGTGCCACTGAAAGAGGATGTAAAAGTGAAAGCATCTGTGGTATGTGAGCAGTTTTTAAAAGGAATTCAAGAAAACTTAAAACAGGGGGGGACCTACAGGAGTGAGAGTTAGGACTGGATGGACATGCAGGGTTCAGTAAGGGTGATGAGGATGGTGAGGAAGACTGATCAGAAAGAGGTTGTGATGAGGTCAGGGTGGTGGAGGAGCAAAGGGAGAAGAGCCTGTCACCAGGGTTGATCCAGAATGCATTGCCCTGGCTACCTCTCTTGCCAGTGTCGGCCTGTTGGTCAGACAAGAAGACGCCTTCACTGCTGTCGCTCTGGAAACCGTCTCGTCAGCAGCCTGTCCACACAGCGGATCACACACTCCAGACTCTTATCCACATTTTGCCAGATCTTTTCCTGAAGGAGAAAGGGAATATTTTCAGATTACTTCTGATTGTCAAATCACTGAAGGTATAATGCGGTCTCCTGAATGACCTTACCCACTCCTCCTCCGCCAGTTTAAATTCATGGATGCTCTGTTCCCCTTCCCTGCCCATTTGGCCTGTGGAGAGCCTCGATCGTCTCTCAGGACCACGCGCTCAGTGTCATGGGTGGCACGGAGAGCCTCTGGATGCGATGGAACTCTGGCGCGCAGCACTCAGTGCCTGGATTGCTGTAGTTAACAGCTTACTGTCACACACTGTCACCAGCTGCCGCCGTCCTGAGAGAGACAGAGAGGGTGGCACAGACATGACACTTACTCATTAAGTGGGTTCTCAAAAGCTTTTACTGTAAGATCTGTTGAGCACGAGAAACATTACATAATAGTTACAATAATTCTGGGCTTCTCAGAAGCAGAAGTCATCATAGTTGCGTAAACTTCTATAATGCTGCATGAAACTACTACTTGCTTTCCCTTTCGCTCAATAGCAAAAATAAAATATTACACAATAGCGTAATAATATATATATTAGGGCTGTAAAATGATTAATCACATCCAAAATAAATTACATATAAATCTATATACAGTATATAAATGAAAATAGTTCTTGAACACATACAAGCATGTGCGTGTTTATTTATATATATATATATATATATATACACACACACACACACACACACACACACACACACATATATATAAATATATATATCTTATTTTTATATATAATAAATAAGTATTTATTTATTAAAATATATATATATATATATATATATATATATATATATATATTATATAATAAAAATAGTTTCTTAAAACATATACAAGCGTGTGTGTGTGTATGTATGTGTGTGTGTATATATATATATATATATATATATATATATATATATATATATAAACTTTATAACACTGGAAATGTGTCATCACAACCTGTGAAAACATAACATTTACAAACTGATGCTTAAATATAAAATAATAATTGATGTACATAACGTTTTTTATGAAATTTGATTAATAATGATTCATTAATATTCATAATTGACTGCACAAGAACAACAAATTTGTTAATGTATAAAATGTCTTGAGAAGAGCCGCCCACCCAGACAGGATTGACATATATAGTGACCAAGCAAAAGTTGGTTTTGTTTTATGTGCCATTCAGATTTTGTAGCGATTTCTCCCTTCCGACAATCCTGAGGTAAAATCCGATTATCGGATTATATCGAGGGTTCTACAGATTATTTTATATGATTTTCCAGTGGTGTGAGGTGTCTTAACTAATTTAATTGCTAGTTTAAATACCTCAGGTAAAACTCAGACTATATCTTTCTAAGAGTCTGTACTGTGTGCTCTTATTAAGTTGCGCAAAACCAGCCAATCAGATGGGAGATGGCAATTTCAGCCTGCTCTTGTGTGCAAATATGCATTATGGCGGTCAGTAAACAGTACGTGGTCCATGCAAAAGCCTCTCACCTTTTCAGTCAGGATAGCAAGCGTCCTCTCCAGTGCATTAGTTGAGCGTTCTTTGGCAGCGCGGACAGCCGCTCAGTGTAGTAACTGACCTGCGTCTTTAGGGTGTTGATATGGGAAATGATTTCTTTAGCTTTCACCACATCCTGTGGCTGGTATCGACATTGAGTGGGGAGCTGACTCACCAGCACTATAATGAGACAAAGCATTAAAAACAAAACAACAACACAGTCTCCAATTCCCCATTAGTTATCACTTGTTCAGCTACGTAATCTGTGACCAAGAGATCTATACTGCAAATGAGATGGTGTGATATACAAGCACACAGAAGACATACACAAACACAAAATGCACACGATCGGACTAGAGTAGGAAGCAGTTTTGTGCTAACACATCATCATTACAAATGTTGGTGCAAACAAGAAAGATCCTTCAGGTGTCAAGGAAGTAAAGGACTCAAACGCGATCTGATCATAAACAGGATGAAACACCATCACATGTGAAAATGACAGGACAACAGTCAACCCTGAAACTCACCCTTCACCCTCATTCGAACTGATCAGAAAGCAAACAACATAAGGGCAACTGATTACAATCGCAGTGCAAGTAATAAGTGTGAAATAAAATTTCAATATATTAAAAAATGTGAGACGGATTACAGAAAGCAAACAACATAAAGGCAACTGATTACAGTTGCAGTTAAAGGGGACATATCATGCAAAATCCACTTTTTTAGCCCTTAAATGCATTTTGTTGTAGATTTGGAGTGTTTATAAGTACAGAAAAGATTAAATTATTCTCTTCAGGTGCTTCGTTTATATCTTTATATTCTGTCTTGGTCATATTTTTCAACCTGTTCAGATTTTTCTGTTGTATTTGCAGCAGAACTGACAAATAAGGACATTGACTACGGGTCCAACACTACGAGCAATCCGACATTATTATATCTCGCTCTGATTTTGTAGTCCAAGCTCAATGATGCAGAAGTTACGAGAGGGCTAGTCAAAATGTTTGGTTGTTGGATGTAGTGACCTGAAGCACTTCAAGGATCCCAACTTCAGCAACCTCAGCCAGTATAAAGAAGGGTTTGCCGATCAACTTCATCTGAATGAGGGGTAAATTCCTTCTATTAATTAGCTGCTGTGTTTCCTAAAGCTTTCTAAACGTAAGTTATCTTATTATTATCAATACAGATTTTTAGTGGTAAGATCAGACCGCAGTCATTTATCTTGTCAGTGTGCTTGTTTTAACAAGAGAAATAGTCGACTTTCACTAATAACACAACATAGTTAACTTGCATACCTGCCTCCATATGAAGACGGTTCATCGTCATCATCTTTTTCAAATCGCTCGCTCTGGCCTGAATATGTAAGGCTTGGTGGACAAGTCTTCCGTTGTTGACATTTTGTTAACGTGTGAATAAAAATGTTCTTTGAAGCTATAGTAATCGTATCCTCTTATCAAACTACAATAATGGCCGAACGCGAGAGTTGAACTTGAGTTGAATTGACCGTGAACTCAGCGACCTGGAGAGCGGGCGGGGTAAGACGGTACGCCTTTTTATTTAAAGGGGCCGCATTGAAACGACTTGCTCACAGAAGCACATCAGAAAAGGGGTAGAAAAGGGGCCTGTGGAGCTATAATAAGCGAGTAATTCAGACCCAAGCATTGCAGTTATGCTTTACATATAGAGCACAAATGTATATTTATAAGTACAAATAAATGATTTAAAATCATGATATGTACCCTTCAATGTGCTAAATGTGAAATAAAACAGCAACATTATCAAAAGCTTTTGATTATGTCCCTCGCACTACAAGAATTAAGGCCCTTTCACACCAAGAACAATAACTGTAATGATAATAATATTAGCATCCAGACCAATGCATGATATGGGACTGTTATGTCTAAGCAGGCACTGCAATTTTGTCATCAACTGCTTTCATAAATGCTGAGTTCAAATGATTAATTCCAATGATAATTATAGTAAAAATTGTATAGGGTTGCTAAAGAGACAACGTGTGTAACAGTATATTGCCTTCTACACAACAATAATTGAATCTTTAATGACTGAATATGTGCATTTCATCTTTATGTCTGATACACAATGTCCATCATGCCGTTCATCAATGTTGTTTCACTAATAGTTACCGCAGACAGAAAACAAAACTTGAAATGGCTCAGAGATTTACGAGCAAGTTCTGAAACGCAAACAAATATTAGTGTCAATGTCACTTGATGGTGGATCTAGTGAAGAAGCTTCTGGCAATCAGAATATTGATTTTTGAAGATATAGTTTGAGATCGTGAATATGAACCATATGCTGAATGTACTGGGAAATAAGCTGACGTCCTTAGTGATGATGGTATAAAACATCTTCTCAAACTGAACCCTTCCAAGCTCCAAAAGGTAACAAACTATGCTTTATTTTATTCTACTGGAATTGGTATACTAATATCATGGGCTGGTGATGGCGCAGTGGATAAAGACGCATGCCTTTGGTGTGAGAGACCAGGTTTGAATCCACTGTGAGACACCAATGTGTCCCTGAGCAAGACATTTAACCGCTATTTGCTCCAGAGGCGTGCAACCTCTGACATATATAGCAATTGTACGTCGCTTTGGATAAAAGCGTCAGCTAAATTAATAAATGTAATGTAAATATCAGGAGAGTTTTATATTATCGCGACAGGTCGATAATCCTGTGTTCCATACAATACCGGTCGCTGAAAGACCCAAGTATGTAATAATGATTGGCGAAACATCATGCATTTAAGGGTTAAGAAAGATTTTTAGAACTATATCTTTATTGTTATCACCCTTGGTGTGAACATGTCTTAACACAATAAAAAAGCCCCAAACCTAGCAGAGCAGCACACAAAAAATTGGATTAATATTTTTCACCAAGACTTTTTAATAAAAAAGTTCTTCCTGTTTTTTGGCTTCCTCAAATTTCTGAATTGAGTTTCCTCAGTCCACTGCCCTTAAAGCCCTGATGATGCGCCGCAGGAGCCCCTGTGGTCACCACGTCATATGTGCGAATACTGTTCAAAAATGTGCGTTATGTAAAGAACAACCTCCACCGAAGAGATGATCTGTTATGAAATGCACAAATTGACCATCTCACCATAGCCAGACTCGCCATGCACTCTCATCCTCTGAACGTGGAGGTTTGTAGGCATGAACTCTAGTTTTTTCTCTCCTTTTAAAGAGCTGGATTTGAAGGAAGGACCTGCAGGATAATAGCAGGTGAGAGGAATCAGGATAGATAATACACGATGTTGAAACCACCTTTAGTTATCTCTTCCACTGTGACAGCGGCTTTAGACACGTGAAATCTTTCTTGTTTAGTAGAGTTCCACCCAAACTTACCCTCGTACTATCGTGTAGATTACTGAGAGTCTCCTGATAGGTGAGGATGATAGTCTGGTACTGAGTGATGATCTGTCTCCTCAGATTCTCCCAGCAGGGGGACAACTCGACCAACTCTTCTAGCTCACAAACCCTGTGTGCAGATAGAAATGAGCAACAACATAGTACAATCTCATTTAGAAATATGATATGCATTCATAATGTTTGAGTATCATTAGTTAGAAGCTAATGAGGGGTAATGCCACATTACTGCAATCCGCTGCACAAATGAAAGTCTTGACTGATTCTTCAAAAAACTTTCTCTCTGAGCATGAGCACTAACTGTGAATTGGGTTTACCTGGCAGCATCTTCCTCCAGCAGTAGTTTGGCGAACTGTCTTGGTATGTGCAGGGAAAGTACAGCTCTCTGCCATCTGCTCCAGCACACGTAGGTGATTTCCATCCGTAGTGGGAAATCGGTACATCCGTGAAATAGTGCCTCCAAACACTGCAATCAACCAACCAATCAATCAATCCACCAACCAACCAATCAATCAGATAATTTCTGTATGCAACTATGAAATGCATGGAAGAGAAAAGCTATACATTTTGTTCCGCATTTTACTGCATTGACTGAATCATTGCAATTAAAGGATTGCGATAATACTACTTCAAATCAACTGAAATAAAATTCTGTAATTGGCACTGATGAAGTTTTGACATTATATTTTCATATTGAATTGTAAGTGGTATTGTCTTGCATATTCCATTCAAAAGTTGGGGTCTGTACACTTTTTTAATTTTATTATTTTTTTTATATATTAAGTTTTATTCAGCAAGGAATTCAGCATTAAATTGACCTAAAGTGATAGTAGACGTTTATATCATAAATTATTTCTATTTTAAACAAATGATGTTTGTCAAATCAGCATGTTAGAATGATTTCTGAAAGATCATGTGACACTGGAGTAATGATGCTGAAAATTCAGCTTTGCCATCACAGGAATAAATAACATTTTAAAATAGATTAAAATAGATAACACTTATTTTATATGGGAAAAATATTTCACAACAATTTTTAATCAAATAAATCCACCCTCATTGAGCATAAGAGACTTTTTCAATGAAAAAAACAAACAAAAAAAAAAAAACATTGAAATAATACAAATCCCCAAACTTTTGAATGGTAGATTGTATCTAACCATCATAGTTGCATTTACACTGCAACATGACTACTGTTGATTCTTGCGTGCAGAAACTGAAAACAAGATATATGCTAAATAAAGCAGCATTATGCAGAACTGAAGCTGAAAACCAAAACTTAAATAAAAGCACTAATATTTCTTTAAGGGAATCCTAATCTAGTTATAGTCTTTATAAATCTATTCACATGCAGTATTTAACACTCTATAAATAACAGCTCTTGGATGTGGGAACCGTTTTCCGAACCTCTTTCACAGCTGTCATGCCTGTGGCATTCATGAATCTTCACAGCAGGAAGTGAACGCTATGGCCCATTGATTTAGTTATGAGGGGCACATTTAGAATAAACCGCTACTACCAGATGGAATGTGGCTGCAATAATTAAGAAATAAAAATGCGCAGGTTTTGTACAGTATATAGACACTCACCTGCCTTTAAAAGACTGTCTTTACATAAGGAGGCAGATTTAGCTTTTACTCCCATAGATTCGGTCAGACTTTCATCCACTGGTAACACCATCTGTAAGAAACATGAAAATAATTATATATTTGTCATCAGACTCAGATTTACAGAATTAAATAGAGACTTTTGGTTTCTTAAAGGGTAATTCAACCAAAAATGACAATTCCATCATTAATTACTCATCCTGATATCGTTCCAAACCCATAAGACTTTCGTTCACTTCCAGAACATGAAGATGTTTTTGATGAAATCTGAGAGATTTCTGTCTCTCCATTGACAGCTAAGCAACTACCAATTTGACGCTTCAAAAAGTTTATAAAAAGATCATAAAACTAATCCATATTGAGCGGTTTAGACCAAACTTTCTGAAGAGACTACGAAATCGCTTTAAATGATGAACGAAAGTCTTAAAGGTTGGGAGTGACATGTGAGTGAGCAATTAATGAATGTTTTGGGTGAAATATCCCTTTAACAGTAGTTTAGTCCCCAGTGTTTTTTATATACAGTACTATTATATTTATTAATATTTTCAATTAGCTTTTTGTTGTTGTTGTTAACTTTAATTTTAGTTTTAGTAATTTTGTTTGGTACTTTTTACCCTTTTTATTATTTTTGAACTTTAATTAATTTATTTTTAATTTGAATAATTTTAGTATTAATATTATTTTTTCAACTTTTCTATTTTTCGTTTCAGTTTTTATCTATTGTGTATTTTATTTCGGTTTTATTTTCATTAAAATCATTTTAGAATAGTTTTAAATAACATTCATGACACTGCTAGAAAAAAAACTACTGAATGTATTCCCAATGGGCATTTATATGTAATTATCAAATCGGCCATCAGCCACCCTGCACTTTAAAAATGGATTTTGGACACCGGCCACTTGAAAACTCAATAGACCATTAATGTATAGTGTGAAGAACAGCGTATGCAAGCACTCACCCTCCCGTTCACTGTGTCAGAACGTGCCCAGAGGAGCTCGCTGGTCTCTCCTCTCCTCCATCTGCCATGCGATGATGGTGATGTTACCCATCCGCTCACTTTCTGCTGATCTGAGCCAGCGAAACGCACACAAATACCTGTCAGACTACATTTCCTGGAATTCCTACTAATGTTATGTTGTGGTATTACATATTGGCTTTGTATGTACCTATATTTATCTCACATACCGCAGTGTGAGGTGTAGCCTGTGGTGTTTGTCTTGAAGCAGCTCTTTTACTGTAAACATAGCCGAACCGAGCAGGTACATCTAATGAAAAAAGAGAGTCGAGTTTATGAGGCTGAGCAAAACAGATGCAGAATGTTAAGAATAATGTTTTTTTAATAATGTCTTACAGTCCCCTGTGAGCGGTCCTTCACATCGTAGACAGACAGTTTGATTTGAGTCTGCTGGGTAATCAGAGAGTCCTGGAAGAAGGCAATGCTGCTCAAGAAGATTGGATTGCTGGTGCCCTGAGAACAAATGAAGTAGGAAATGCTAAATCTGATACTTTCAGGCTTTATAGAGCCAATTTCACACCAAAGATGGATTTTAGCAGCAAATATCCTTGAGGTAAACACATGTGAAACACAGCATTTCCATGAATGCCCAAGCTTTTTATTGGTTTTGTTCGAATTTCTCTATATTTGGCTGAGTGTTTGTTTGGGGGCTTGCCAATGTATTAGATTTCTCTCATTTTTGAAGGAATTTATTGAAGGTTTGTAGTTCTTTAGCAGCAGACCATGTCGTCCTTCAAAGAATCTTAACCCAAAGTCATGTCTGTGACACAGAATGTTATAAATGAAAACAAAAGGGCTACGAACAATAGTGCAAAACTGCCACATGAGATTGATCTAGCCTGCAATCTTCTCTGAGTAATGCCGTTTCCTTGTCATTCACACCTATCGTTTTTTGAGCCATTTGGTTTTTCGAGCCACCTTTACAGACACAGATAGAGTAAATTACATTCTGAGGCACAGTCACAATATACACTCACCGGCCACTTTATTAGGTACACCTGTCCAACTGCTCGTTAACACTTAATTTCTAAGCAGCCAATCACATGGCGGCAACTCAGTGCATTTAGGCATGTAGACATGGTCAAGACAATCTCCTGCAGTTCAAACTGAGCATCAGTATGGGAAGAAAGGTGATTTGAGTGACTTTGAACGTGGCATGATCTGTTGGTGCCAGAAGGGCTGGTCTGAGTATTTCAGAAACTGCTAATCTACTGGGATTTTCACGCACAACCATCTCTAGGGTTTACAGAGAATGGTCCGAAAAAGAAAAAACATCCAGTGAGCGGCAGTTCTGTGGGCGGAAATGCCTTGTTGATGCCAGAGGTCAGAGGAGAATGGCCAGACTGGTTCGAGCTGATAGAAGGGCAACAGTGACTCAAATAACCACCCGTTACAACCAAGGTGGGCAGAAGAGCATCTCTGAACGCACAGTACGTCGAACTTTGAGGCAGATGGGCTACAGCAGCAGAAGACCACACCGGGTGCCACTCCTTTCAGCTAAGAACAGGAAACTGAGGCTACAATTTGCACAAGCTCATCGAAATTGGACAATAGAAGATTGGAAAAACGTTGCCTGGTCTGATGAGTCTCGATTTCTGCTGCGACATTCGGATGGTAGGGTCAGAATTTGGCGTCTACAACATGAAAGCATGGATCCATCCTGCCTTGTATCAACGGTTCAGGCTGGTGGTGGTGGTGTCATGGTGTGGGGAATATTTTCTTGGCACTCTTTGGGCCCCTTGGTACCAATTGAGCATCGTTGCAACGCCACAGCCTACCTGAGTATTGTTGCTGACCATGTCCATCCCTTTATGACCACAATGTACCCAACTTCTGATGGCTACTTTCAGCAGGATAATGCGCCATGTCATAAAGCTGGAATCATCTCAGACTGGTTTCTTGAACATGACAATGAGTTCGCTGTACTCAAATGGCCTCCACAGTCACCAGATCTCAATCCAATAGAGCATCTTTGGGATGTGGTGGAGACGGGAGATCGCATCATGGATGTGCAGCCGACAAATCTACGGCAACTGTGCATATGCATAATTGCACAGGAAGGACACCTTTGAAATAAAGCAGTAACTATAACCATTCAATAACCATTAGATTATTTTAACCCTGTAAAGCCTGACATAAGAAATTAAGAGTCCGAAAACACTTAACATCTTATAGTCAGAAAATGTTTTAAATATATATATTTTTAATCTTTAGACAAAAAAATAAAAAAAATTTTTGACGAGTAGGCCAATCATATTTGATACATGACTTTTATGGTTCATATAGTATGATATAGGGGAATATAGAGCTCATACGTGAGGAGGAAAAACACCTAGTTTTATTTCAAGGCCCAAACCATGCAAAAATATACAGTTCGGCTGTATACAGTTGCTGATATTTATATCAAGACCAAAAAGTAAGATTAAATTCTAGATAGCTTTGTAATGAAAATCAATTAAATTTATAACAGCATAGCAAATTACTTAAATAAATAAATTGCATATAAATATCAGTTGTCACTTTATCCCTGCATCCGTATACGGCTACTTCCATATAGACCATTTCACAAGATGTAAACAACACTGGTCCAGAAGCACTTCCTGTTTCAGTTTTTTAACACTACATAAAAGCTGGGATAAAATACAACCAACAGAACATATAAAACTGAATAAAAAAGTTAAACAAACATCTTTAAGATGTTTTCTTTACATGTGAAATAAAGAAAACAGTTACAAACTGAAACAGGAAGTATTTCTGGACCAGTGTTGTTTACATCTTGCAAAATGGTCTATATATAGTATAGGCGAAAACAGTATGTGAGCAGATTAATATGTCTGAATTGATTGTATTCATAAAAAGTAGACGAAAGGTATCCAGATGACCATCGAAGATTCTGTAGTGCGCAACCGGTGCATACTTAAATATCCCATGAGGCAGCGGGAGAGGATTTGTGAAAACTGCAACTGATGCTGCAGGTCACATGACAGTGACAAAATGATGGATGTACTGTTGTATGTCTGAATTTCATTCATACAACACACATTCATACTATACAGAACATACTATTTTAACAGTAAGGTTTAAATCAAATGTAGTACCTACTATACATATTGCAATTTCAGATACATCTCCCAATAATATCATGGTCAGATTGCATTTAAAATGTATTTCAGCATATTCTGGTTGAGAACCACTCACTTGGATGGAAATAAGCCATCTGACTAACATGTAAATCAACCAGATCAGATGGCTATACCATGTCATATTGTTTGTAATGAAATCCAGAGAATAAAAACAATGTATATAATGGTAGTTTTTCTAGCATGAATCCATCCTCACCTCTATAATTTCAGTCTGTGCATGTTTGGTCCAAAATGCCTGTGGAGGGGTGGTGCAACTCACTGCTACAAAGCTACTGGGCTTACGGTCCAGTGATGGAGTGATTAGCTCACTGCATGCTGGGAAAAGGACAACAATTGAGTACGTTAATGGTGAAAGAAGTGAAGTGATTTAGTTGTGATTGTACACACAGTTGCATTACAATCCAGACTGTATAAGCAACTATCTGAAACGAGTCTTGCGATGAACGGTGAAATACGGCAAATATAAAAATATCAATTAACCCTAGGTGGCTAATTGTAATCTACATGATGTTTCATCATGGAAAAATTAATATAACTGTCAGAGTACAGCTAAAATCAGACAAAACCCAGTGCTGCTAGCACAATGGAAATATTTGATTTAACAGCCCCAGATAAGCTGCATAAATGTGTGAACTAAGAGGGAGGACTGATAAAACAGTTTATTTCCTACACAAATACAGTAGGATGGATATTCAGCGTAGGAAGTCAAAAAAGCAGGGGTGTCTCTTCACTGGATGCAGGTGTACACACATCTCCTAAATGAGTGGATATCTGCTTTGACGGCTTGTATTGCTGAAAAGTACTTCACTTAGTTGGGTAACGCTGCACCGTAATCACTTTATGATTGACTGAACTGCTGTTACTCACCCAGACTGAACTCAAGCACTGGCTCATCAGGATCCTGACTGTTTCCTAAACACATGTGGAACATAACACAGAATTTCCATAGTCTTTTTATTAGTTTGTTAGCAAATTATTCTTTTATCAAAAAACAAAACAAAAAACGAGATTTTAAAATCACACGTATAGAATAGAAAACGTCATTCAGTTTTGGAACAACTTGAAGGTCAGTAAATGATGAAAGAATTTTAATTTTTGGGGTGGAGCCGTCTCTCTTAAGGGCTTTAGAGCATCTGTGGCATGCTAATTACCTCAGAAGATCATGTTGTTACATTACCAGTTTGTGTTTGGACTTTATGTTTGCATTTGTTCAGTTTCGCGCCACTCCTATGTTTCCATGGTTACCGACTTCCTTAGTTTATTTGGTTCAGCTATATGTCATAAAATGATTTTGTTTAAGATCCTCTTTTGTCTTATGTATATATGCCGTGTTCTCCCTCAGTCTCTGTTAGGTTTCTTGTTAACGCTTGGTGTTTTGTGGTTTTCTCCAGCGTTTTCAGTGCTTCCTAAGTATTTGATGATTAAAATCTTTCTTAATCGGGTTATTCCTCATCGCGAGTATTTCTTAGCACCACGTTATGCAACACATATCTCATCTCTCAAAAGCAGAGCTTTTTAGCATTAGCTTTTTAGCATTTAGCTTAAATCCTACATAAAAAAATCCTAACTGTCCTTTTGTAGTGTTAGTGTAACTACTTTTCATGGTGAAAAACGTATGATTATGTGTAGGGCTGTGAAACGATTAATCGCGATTAATCACATCCAAAATAAAAGTTTGTGTTTACGTAATATGTGTGTGTAGTGTGTATAATTATTTTGTATATATAAATACAGACACATGCATGTATATACTTACATGTAACATGTCTGTGTGTGTGATATATATATATATATATATATATATATATATATATATATATATATATATATATATTCATAATTAATATTATATAAATATTTGATATTGAGAACACATTATTACTTAAATATATACATGCATGTGTGTGTATTTGTATATACAAAATAATTATACACACTACGCACACATATCTATGAAAAACACAAACTTTTATTTTGAATGCAATTAATCGTTTCACAGCCCCTAATTATGTGGTATACTTGACATATGTTAGATCACTATGGTATAAACTTCCTGAACAGGTGAAAGTCCAAAATGTCCAAAACCTCAAAAGGTTAAGTGCCAAATAGCTTATAGTTGCTCACCTGCTAGCGCTTAAACCCATCATCTCAGATGACAAGTCAAAGGTGTTGGCTCGGTACACAGACCATGGCCTGTGGCGGTGGACTGCGCTTTCTCCCGCCATCTTGCCAACAGCTTACATGACCAATGGGTTACCCCTTACACCAGTTTATATCGCAGGTACAGTACTTTCCAGTAATCCAGACTCTGCTTCAGGTCTAAAAGGTTTAAATCTAGAAGTAAAAGAGAAAAGGGGACAAAAAAGGATGAGTCAATATTTGCGTCACCAACTGTCTGGAGAACAAAGAAGCCATTGAACCCTGAAGGCGGTTAACCTAAGAACAACTAAAGAATGAGACTTGTCCTTAAACTCAAGACATTATGTATGTCTGCATTATTTATGCAGTTTCATAGGAGGGCATTTATAATTGAACACAATGATAGACATGCAATCAGAGAGAGTCAGTGCGTGCCAAGAAGAGAGACTGTTTTAAGTTTACTGACTGGATAATTCATGACTAAAAGGAAATGTTTTACAAACAGGATGCTGTTATCTTCAGGTCATCACTTTATATAGATGCAGCTTAATGAGATCATACATGCTTCAAATGACACCAAACATCACATACCGCAGAATACTATCTTCCTTTTTCACAACCATTTTACAAATGTAGGCCTATGAACTATCATTCTGATAAGCAAATTCAAATTACTGATTTGGTAATTATTATCATTTCAATAGGGACTTAAGTATTATTAATGGTTCTTATTATCAATGTTGAAAACAGTTTTTCTGCTTGATATTTTTGCGGGAATCAGTGATACAATTTTCAGATTTTTTTGATGATTACAAACTTCAAAAATACAGCATATATTTTAAATAGAAAATGTAACATTATAAATGTCTTAATTGCCACTTTCGATCAATTTAATGCATCACTGCTGAATAAAATAATAATAATAACTCCAAAAATATGAATGGATCATGGTTTTCACAAAAAACACTTTCTGCATCATTTATAATAAGAAATGTTGAGCATCAAATAAGAATATTAGAATGATTATGATTATTAGAATGTGACACTGAATGGCTGCTGAAAAATTGGCTTTGCCATCACAGATATAAATCACATTTAAAATATATTAAAATAGGCCACATTTTATTATATAAATAACACCAGCTTTCATTTCGAAGAGTAAAATTGACAATGTAACTATCAAAAATACAACAGACTAAAGGAACAAAATTCATGTGTGCCACTGATATAAAATATAAGTAAAATAAATAAACATCTTAAAAGCTCTGAATGTCGTTTTATTAGTGTTCAGCAATAAACAAGTAATGTATATTTAATTAACCTATATTACATTTATATTATGTATTCAGCTGATGCTGATAAGACTGTTACTATATAATGCATCCCATCATAAAATTAATCAGTGGTGGTGACTTTGCCCTAGATAAAGAATATGAGACGATTAGATCTATCACCAAAACCTGAAAATAAGATTGCAAGTCTTTCAGCATTCACTAAGAATGAACCAGGCACAGTGGGGAGTGATATTTATTTGCTCTATATGCTGTTTTAGTATCCAGTTCACTAAGCAATTATGCAAATCAATCTAAGTGTTAACGCACATACAAAATTAGTTCAACAAAAATAGCTGTAGTCAAGTCACGCTTTACAATACAGATTGTTTCACAGCAGCTTTACAGGGATAACAGGAACATAATACAAACAAGTTTGTTTCCAGAGGAAAATAGCATCAGTCAAGATCATTGATGTTTCATTTTTTGTATTTAGTTCATATATATATATATATATATATATGTATGTATGTATATGTATATATGTATATAGCCGCTCTGAGAGTAAACCGTGATGTCATCCATCCAGCTCAGTTCAGTTATTGTAGTGTTAATGCAGACAGATCAAAGCCAAGCCAATGGCAACACAGGTGGAAAAAGGCGACAGTGGCAAGGAACCAAAACTCCATCAGGTGGCAGAATTAGGGTTGCAAAGGGGCTGAATATTTCCGGTAAATTTCCAGAAACTTCCCAAAAATCCTGGAAAGATTTCCGAAAAATCCTGGAAAGTTTCCGAAAATCCTGGAAAGTTTCTGGAAACTTTGCAACCCTAGGCAGAATGGAGAAAAAAACGAGGGACAGTTCTCAGAATGCAGCAAACTTTTACAGTATGCTAGGACTGAACAACCCCATTGAATCCTGACAGAGGTGGGGGGAGAGAAAATGCATGAGGATGCAAATTCTCTACATCAGTGGTGGATGGAGGGTTTTGGGCTGTGGCATAGGCAAAACAGCAGGTAGTATGGCAGGAGTCTGGGGTTGAAGGCGGTGTACGGCTGATTCATACACAACCAACAACCCACCAGCCATCCATCTGCCTGTTATAGTCCACTACACAGCCTAGAAACTAATCACAATGAACAACAATTTTATCATAATGTGTTCACAGCAATCAAGAATAGAAATGGCCATCATCAGAATAGTCATCTCCCGCCTCCATAAACTATGGCAGAAGGATTAATGATTATCTCAGACACTCATATTAGCATTGACATTTCATGCATAGTAACTACTACCAATCTCAGCACTTTCATCTCAAGCCTCATTTACTGTAGGCTTTATGCATGTTTAGGTTATGTCTAAAAAGTAGTTAGGCCAAATGAATAATGATAATATAGAAACACATGTAAAAACATTGTTTTTTTGTAGTTTTGTAACACATTTAACAGAGACTCGCTGCCTCTTCCCACTTACAATATTAAAAGACAGGTTTATGAGAGTGAAGACGGAACTGGGTGATGATAAGTTCAACAAAAAGATTGAAGGTTTAAATCAGTGAAGTTCATCCTTTTCGTTTCAAATTATACACTACCTTTCAAATGTATGATCAGTAAGGTCAGCTGCTTCAAACGTTCTTGGTTCGTGTTTTGAGCACTCGCCTGAGCATCAAAGGTTTCTATTTACAGCATGTTTTTTACAAGTGTTGAGCATTGTACCCAATCACGATCAAATCTGTTGAGCACGAAAGCGCAATGCAATGGCATATCAGAGTTGCTAATCAGTAAGTTAGTCTGAATCCGCTTAGCACCGCTGAAATCGCACAAGGTTTTGTTTTGTTTCACATGAGCCATGGTGTTTGCCAATTCTTTCATTGCAACCATGATATAAATACATTGATTGTGCAATATATTTTTTTTATTATAACAGGAGTTTTTGCATGCTAAATTCAGATTGTGATTTGGGTGCTCATGTAAAGTTTCTGGATTGACAACCATATTTAAATGTGCAACTGAATCAGAAATGGATGAGACAAAAATGGGACAAATACTTAAAGTTTCCAGTTTCTGTTCTGCTTCAGAGAACCGAAATTTTACTGACTACTGGTGCTTTGGTGCTGTGACAACCATATTTTGTGGGCGGAGCCTGTCTGGTGGCAGTGACAGTTCTGCAGTAGCAGTGGAAGCGGCTTTTTATCTTGTATTTCCCTTTACCTCTTTTTTTATTGCAATTCTGAGTTTATATCTCACCAAATGACCACTGTGCAAACATAACTTATTGTTATGGCTGAATTATGATGCAACTATCGGTGAAATTCTTAATAATAATATAACCTACTAAATCTGACTTCTTACTACAGTATCAAGGTAATTCCCTGAATACTTACAATACAATACTTCCCTGAAGTATGTTGACGGCGTTGCGTCAAGAAGCTACTAACTTCTCAGTTCTCGCAGCATGCGTGATGGCCGCTTCTCGTGAACTTACGTCAGAGCCCCACACAGAAGAAAATGAATAGTTGAATAGTCTTTTTTTTTTTTTGGCAACACAAAAAGTATTCCCATCGCTTGATAAACTTTTTTAAAAGGTTGAGCCACTGTAGTCACTTGGATTATTTTAACAATGTCTTTACTAACTTTCTGGGCCAGCAGAAGCAATTACCTTGCAGCCTATGAAGGAGTGAGCCAGCTCTCAGATTTCTTTAAACATGCCTTAATTTGTGTTCTGAAGATGAACGAAAGTCGTAACGGGGTTGGAACACCATAAGGGCGAGTAATTACAGACAGATTGAACTAACCCTTTAATGTTGAAAATACCCATTACATAAAATATTTCTATCACACAACTTGGTATAACTCTACGCTGAATGTGTTGAGTATTTGCTATAAAGTATATCCATACCGCTTCATTGCATTTTCGTTTTTAAATTCATTAAATACAGACCATTTTTGATTTTTGATCGTATGATGATGAGTAAATCACAGGCGATATGTGGCTTGGTGTTTGTTAAAGAAAATGTTTACATCAGATCTGACTGAGCATAAAAAGTGTTAGGATGCCCCAGTGAGCACTGTTGGTTCAATTATCAGGAAGTGGAAGTTACAACCAACACTGCTTCAAAGAAGTCATTTCTCTAAGCTCTTTGTGTAAAAAATGGAGATGACTTGTGAGAGAAGTCACAAAGAAGCCCACTTTAAGGGAACTAGAGCACAGGTCAGGCATATCCTGAGCTCTATGCAAGAGAGTGGTACAGAAGAAAAAAAACAGAGCCTTGTGGAAGTATTTCCACATGATGTTAACACAGGACCGGTGATGCATTGCATTATTCTTCTTCTTTTTTTATTAAATAAATGCAGCCTTGGTGAGCATAAGACAAAATGAAGTGGCACGAATAGCTGTGCAGGATCAGAAATAGAGGCAGCTGTCCATCAACTGAAAGCTCAATGTCATGGACACTCCAAATGTAGAAAATAATTAAGGGAGGAACAATATATATCTGGCTCATGACAGCACATTGCTTGTGGTGAACAATGGGTGATGGACCAAACACAACTATGCCTAAGCATACAGACCATCACACGCATGCTCTTGCCGTCTCGTGCTAAACTGTCAGTTCTCAGTCTGTCACACAGTCCACCTCCTCTCACAACCACATCCTGATATTTTGCTTAATCAGGAAGTGTGAGACTTTCTTTTCAGCTGAGCTTTCTGGGACTGTCATTGAGCAGACCATTTCAGTTAAACTGTTACCTCAGCAGAGATGTACACATGCTACAGACCCGCATATCAGGTCTCAATAATCAATACCTCTGTTGCAGTGCTGTTTCTAGGGTCATAATGCAGAGGTTTCATCCAGTGCGGGTTTGACAACAACGTGGTGCGAAGTGGCCGCAAACATAGCACTCATGAGCACCTTCTTGAAATCTAAAATGTCAACTGGGACTGTGGGAAAAAACAAAACAATGAAAGGAGATCTAATGTAGGTGGGATGTAATCATTGTATGGAAAATAGTTCTAACATCTCTGAAAGTAAAAGAGGAACAGAGGCAGGCAATACTACAGAGAGGCGGTGGTGGAGTCTTTATAGATATTTCCAGTCTAAACAGATTAAGAGTGAGATGAATCTTGAGGCCTACTGAACATTTAGTCAGTGTGTTAAGTTAGAAAAAGCTATTAGGCTTTGAGAGGAAATTGCTGCTCAGAGTGTTGTTCTTTGCTCGGTTTTTAACAAAGAGGAAACGTTCACAAGTCGCTTAAGGGGACATATCATGCAAATCCATTTTCTAGCCCTTAAATGCATTTTGTTGTAGATTTGGAGTGTTTATAAGTACAGAAAAGATGAAATTATTCTCTTCAGGTGCTTCGTTTATATCTTTATATTCTGTTTTGGTCATATCTTTCAACCTGTTCAGATTTTTCTGTTGTCTATGATGTTTTTTGAGCAAGTACTTCATCGTATTTGCAGCGGAACTGACAAATAAGGACATTGACTACCGGTCCAACACTACGAGCAATCCGCCATTATTATTTCTCGCTCCGATTTTGTAGTTCCAAGCTCAATGATGCGGAAGTTACGAGAGGGCTAGTCAAAATGTTCGGTTGTTGGATGTAGTGACCTGAAGCACTTCAAGGATCCCCACTTCAACAACCTCAGCCAGTATAGAGAAGGGTTTGCCGAGTTCGCTTCTATCATTTAGCTGTTGTGTTTCCTGATGCTTCCTAAAGTAAGTTATCGTATTATTATCAGATACAGACTTTTAGTGGTAAGATCAGACCGCAGTCATTTATCTTGTCAGTGTGCTTGTTTAACAAGAGAAATAGTCGACTTTCACTAATAACCAACATAGTTAACTTGCTACATCAGTTAACATAGTTACCTGCCTTCATATGAAGACGGTTCGTCGTTGTCATCTTTTTCAAATCGCTGGCTCTGAGCTCGAATATGTGAATACAGTCTTTGACATTTTGTTACGTGTGAATAAAAATGTTCTTTGAACCTATAGTAATCATATCTCTTACCAAACTACAGATAATGGCCGACAGCCGAGAAGTTGAAACCGAGTTGAGCTGACGGTGAACTCGGCGACCTGGAGAGCGGGCGGGGTAGACATACGCCTTTTATTTTAAAGGCGCATTGAAACAACTTGCTCACAGAAGCACATCAGAAAAGGGGTAGAAAGGGGCCTGTGGAGCTATAATAGCGAGTAATTCAGGACCCAAGCATTGCAGTTATGCTTTATATAGACCACAAATGTATGATTTATAAGTAAAAATTAATGATTTAAAGCATGATATGTACCCTTTAAAAACAGACGCGATAGCTGATTCGAGCGAAGTGATGTTCAACGGCAGCGTCCGTCTTTGTAATGTAGGCTACAAAATCCACCGTTTCTGATTGCGTTACCCGCATTTCTGCGGGACGGGGAATGGGCTCCAATGAGCTCTTTGCCAGACTAACTTTTCAAAGCAAATCTAAATTTGGCGGGAAATTGTTTGGGTTTTCCCAGGCTAATAAGTCTTCTGAACTCTGAATATATCGAAGCATACTCAAATTCGAATCTGAAATTTGAGCCCCAAACCTTCTGCGCCATGTTTGCACATCATTGCCCAATCATAATGAACAGCCACTAGTGATGAGTCATCGTCTGGGTGAAAACATGATTATCCATGCTCTCCTAATCTGCTTCTCTTAAAAATGAGCAGCCAATCCGTCACTGTCTGTCTCTTGGCACACAGCTGAATGGTGTGAATAAACCATAACAAGTGCAGAAGGGCAAACAGGAGACATACAGTAACATGTGTTCTGTATTTGTGTTTCATGCATGAATTGGCAGAATAACAGAAAACACCTGTCATTGGCAGAAATTTTTTGGTAACGCTTCCTTTTACAGTCCAGTTAACCATGTAAATACTATGTACTTATTTTAGTAACTACAATTACTGGGTAATAACTAGTACTAACCCCTGAACCTACCCCTAAACCTAACCCTGTTCCATGTACTTAACTTATATTAGCCAGTACTTTCTAGGTAAGTACACTGTAAATACACTGTAAGTACTGGACTGTAAAAGGAAAGCTGAACCAAATTGTCTTGTCAATATATTTACATATATATGGTCCATGAACCAATATTTTAGGTTCATGGACCATTGTGACAATGGTCAGACAGAAAAAGGATAATTTGTTTTAAACCTACACAACATTAGTTGTCTCTGGAAAGGTCAGTGAGCACATCTTGGAATTTCTTTTTTTTCTTTTTTCTTTTTTTTGAAATGGGGGAAATAAACTATTAGCCTGATCATTTATCTAGCCAAATGTTCTGTTAGAAAGAAACAAAGCGCCAGACTTTTTTCTTAAATTCTTCTTCCCAGATCAATCATAAATTTACATCCTTTTCACATAGCAAAATAAATAAATAAATGACTAAATAACGTGAATCCACTAAGAATAGGAACGAGAACTAATCTTTGCATTAGTAACCCAGATCTCTCACTGGAAGGCTTTGTGAATTGTTGCATAAACAGCATGTGAGTCTTTGGCATATCCACCAATCAGTAGTGCCATTAATCCAGGTCCTGAGAATATTAAAGAACAGTGAACCTTTATACACAACAAGAGAAGGTCACAATTGAAAAAGACAATCTTATGTATAAGGAACAACTAGAAAAAGTTGAGGAAGAAGGAAACAGCCCCGAGGCCCTTGTATTTACAATGAAAAAAAAGAAAGAAAAACGATACAGACTTTAAATTAAAAGGTGACACTATCACACATTTTTATTTTCATTCTTTCTGATTGCGACTGGGTTGACAAAATCAAATCAAGTCATCAGAGCAATCAAAGATTCTGCAACCAGTTATGAGATCTGTAACTGGAGTCTGGCTCTCTACATAAACCTTGTGTTTTCTAGGGATCAAGGGCTAAGTGATAAGATCATTTTAGATTTCACATTACAAATCAGAAATAAATGTAGCCCAATACAATTCAAGCAAAAGGTGTGTACACCGAATCTTTCTCAGATATTTTACAGCTGGCATAAACGTAAGCATTTGGAATTATTTTGTTTTAGCATTTGAATTTTATATTTAGGAACAGAGGCGACATATTTAATTAATTCATTTTTATAAAGGAAATCGTACAACACTTGTTTTGATTGACTAAGGAGAACCGACTCAAATGAATCATTCGTTTAAGAACCGTACAACAGTCGTCGCACTGTTTGTTTTGATTCACTACAGAGAATCGGCTCAACCGAGTCATTCTTCAGTAACGGGAATGTACGCTGCATGTATGTGTCGTGTTGTAGTTTTTAATAATGATACGCGTTGTCCGAGTATTTTAGCACAGTGTTCCGTCTGCACTGACAGAAGTCGAAAACCGAACGACAAGAAAATTCCGGAATTTTATGGGAATAATTGGGTCTAGGTTTCGATCCATAATGTGTCCAAAGCATCTTGTATATGTCAACAGACAGTGTATTACCCATCTGATTTTTTTTACCTGCAGGAGCATTAGAGCACATTGAAACAACGTAAAGCTTCTGCAGCAGCAAAAGCTGACAACATCTAGACATTTGAACAGCTCTCATGACGGAATAATAAAGAAGAGTGATCACTAAATGAACGATTGCGTCCTCGTCATATGCCTTATAATACGCTTTCTATAACACTTCAAAATACACCACACGAGCTGCTAATATCACTCTTGCCCAATTTCTGCCATATTACGGACTAGTATGTGCATTTCAAAAGACAATTGATTCCCTTTTCTTTAATTCTTCCTTCCAAACGTTTGGTTTAACCACTAACGTTACTACACACGGACTGCAAACATACCAGCTTTAAGTAAGCAGAAGTGATCACTTACGTTTCAGTCATCGATATGCTCCATGATTTTAAGGTAACTAGCCTATGCAGATCAGTGTTTTGATACACGGCGATCTCCGCAATTCGTTCACTTGCTCTGCATTGTGGACTCGCCCTGCTTTGACGTCACCGCCCATTACGTCAGAGATGTGCCCTAAAAATCCCGCCTCGTTCACATCACAAATACGGTGAGCCAAAAGAAGATTTCTTTATAAGATGTGGAAATGGTGTATAAGTAATTGTTTTGTTTTTTTCGGCCACATGTATTTAAAGAACGCTTCATGGAAATGTTTTTGAAGGAGAACATACAGACCTAAACGAGCGCGTTATCGGAAGACCTTCACAGCACACCATCTAGTGGTTAAAGCATAGCAGTTCTCATAGAAGATTAACTGCAGCTGGATGAGGTGGAATTTACATTATCCTCCTGGGACCCAGTTACCCAGGAATAGACTTTTGTCCACTGTAGTGGACATTACATTTTACTGAATTTCTCTGTAACATAAATGTCACATTTATCACAAATCTCACTTAGTGAGTGAGGAAGGAGGAGGAGAGAGGGAGAGGAATGATCCAAATGCTGAGGTTTTTAACAGTGCAGAAGGGTGAACTAAGATACCAACAATATTAACATTGTCAATACAGAAACAAGATCCAACAAGAAGTTCTAAACAAGAAGTCTTGTTGGTTCCGACAATAAGTCTTGTTGGTTCCAACAAGAACCAACAAGAAGTAGATCTTATTCTATCAGTGTTGAACTTGAGAAAATTACTGGTCATTTACAGTAGCATCAATACAATTATTGAATTAATGGGTAGAGAAGCATTGCGATTGAGAACGATGTAGAAGTTGTGTGTCGTCTGCTTAGCAATGTAAGTTAAAGCCATGATGACGGATAATGTGACCTAGTGGAAGCTTAGATGATGAAGAGAAGAGGCCCAAGAACAGAACCCTGGGGAACACCGTGAGACAGGGGCAGAAGTGGACTTAGTCTGTATATGTAATGTATAGTCTGGAGATGTAATGCTGGCCGTTAGAAAGGTAGGAAGTAACCAGGGCAGGACAGTGTCAGGAAATCCCAAGAGCAGAGAGTCGTGAGAAATGAGAATACTATGAGAGATTGTGTCAAATGCAGAGGAAGGGTCTAAAAAAAATTCAGAATGCAGTATGGAGCCTGTGTCAAATGGCCATAAGGGAGATCATTAACAACAGTAAAAAGTGCTGTTCTCAGTGCTGTGGTAAGACCAGATTGAAAACATTTGTTATGCAATTACATGTCTTAAGTTGAACAGCGACTACTTTCTCAAGCAGCTTTGACAGAAATGGAAAATTTCAGATTGGTCTAGTTGGCCATGTAGAAGGGACAAGGCAGGTTTCTTTAGATGGCAGCAGTTTTTAATTCCGGAGCAACAATTACCAGTACTGAGAAGTTGGGAAATGAGAAATGAAACAGGCAATGAAATAACATTGATATCATACATGTCCTCAGGATACCAGAACCCACAGCGTGTTTATCAGACATTTTGGGAGACACAACAATAGGGAAAGAAATGATTATATATCATTATTCATATGAAATGTTATTATGAAAATGTTGCCAATCATTACTCCCATCACAACTCTTCTTTTTTTCAATACATGTTGCCCCAAGAACACATTATGGCAATTTTATTCACATATTGCATAACGTAAAATGGTATATCAATTAATTTCATTATATATTGCATAACATAGGTGAGACATGCAAAGCCTTTATACAAAGTATGAAGAAGAAGAAGAAGAAGAAACTTAAATTTGATTGGTCAATGAAAAGAAATCACTTTGGTTTTTTTTTTCCCCAGACATGTAGTTTCATGTTGTTGTTTTTAAACAACTGAGTCCTGTTGTTCACTACAGGGGACTAGGATATAGCATGGCATATGAATAAAATATATATTAAGGTATAAATTCTGAATATTTATGCCAGCATATTATGTTGAAAAAAAAAAGGTTTTTGAATTTAGTATTTTTTTCATATCACATTTTTAGAGCATACAAAACTATATATATATATATATATATATATTTATCATTATTATGCTGCATAATTTATTTTTTTGCGGAAACATATTTATTTTAGGATTCTTTTATGAATAGAAAGTTGAAAAGAACAGCATTTTCTATATAAAAAAAATTAACAATCTAAATGTTATTACTGTCAGATAATAAATTACTTTTAATCAATTTAATGCATTCTTGCTGAACAAAATAAAACTCAGACTGACAGCAGAATTTTAAATGGTAGTGTCCAGTAAAGACTATTTCTCTTTGCAGGGAATTACAATAAGACCTCTTCTAAAATTAATGAATGTCCGAAAGACAAATCGAAACCAAGAGACAATCAGTGTTGAGATCCACAAAAGGGTATGTTTTCAGTGGTTTCATTCATTTAATTTAAACACACATAATGAATAATCTTAATCAGTTTATTTAGTCTTGGTGTCATTACTCTGTTTCAGTTAATGGAGCACACTGTTGCAGGCATAGAAGATCTATGTGGACAATGGAGTCACTACTACTGGAAAGACAAGTAAGAGTTACATTTTAGTGATTGTTTTCCTCAACATGGCTTTTCTGAAAATAAAAGAACAGTTCTCTGCGGATAGTAGCTTAGAAGAAGTGTTTATGTGTCATGTTTCCACTTTCCTTAGTTCTTTTTTTTTTGGTTTTAAAATGGGTCACCAGTTCAGACTGGTCTAACAGCTCTCTCTCAGCTCGTGAACATGCGTTGACATTAGCCTCAGGCTTATGTAAATTAATTCCTGTTAGTAACTACCACCGCTATTACCCTAGGATAGTTCAATTTTGGAAAAAAAAATCTGAAATGGATAAAGGATATTTATTCAGTGATTCAGTTTTTATGTAGAAGCTAAATATAAATGTACAAAGTAAAGTACACAAATGTATGTGATTTTGATTGTGAGATTTATTTTTGATCTATACAATCTTTGGTTGTCAGGTTCATGAAGTTTAATAACCGGATCATCGCAAGATTTTAATCCGTGATACTTGTCCGGAATCGAGCATTGTGGCTTTGTAGTAAGAAACTGGAGCTTCAGAACGCCATGGAGATTCTGGACACAATGTCCGGTGACATCAGTACAGCTCCTTCTTTAATTTCACTACAGTACGTCTCAGAAGTCACATTTTTTACTAGAAGTATTTTACTAGAAGTCACAAGAGAATCCCAGTGATTTGCTTCCTGTTGATTTCTGTTCTCTGTTCTTCGTTTACTATAGTGAAGAAACAAAGAATGTCTCAAAGTCCAGGAAGAAGTTCTTGTCATCTGATGTCACAAGTATGCATGAACTCTTATCAAAAAACATGTACAAGATCAGACAGAGGGTGAGTTGTGACAGAATGTCCTGAACTTACAATATTGGATTTGCTGAAAGTACTAAAAATTCCATGATATTAGGTGTATTATATTAAATTCAAAGCAAATATTTTTATATCATAGCTTTGCTATTGTAACAGAGACAATAGCCCGGGTAAACCTCACATTCCTGGCCTCATTACGCACTCTAGCGACTGACGATAGAGACCAATGCTAGAGATTGTGGTCTTTAGGGTCCTTTTCTAGCATTCTTTTGCATAATTGCGACCATGTCAGACACACACCGTTCAAATCCCATTTTGAGCAGGTAGAGTAGAACTGGTTACATTTGGTGCCATGACCCGGAGTGAGGTTTAGGGGTGAGTGTAAAGAAGGCCTCTCTCCTCTTGTCTCGAGAGGTGAGCTGAGACTGTGATTCCCATGCCGGAGACGCTGGTTTGAATCCCTCTCGGAGCAGGTTGAGTTACATTTGGTGCCATGACCCGGATGGGATTGAGTTTAGGGGTGAGTGTAAAGGAGGCTAGCTAGTGAGAACTGTGCGGGTAAACCTCACTCCCCTGGCCTACAGAGGTGGAGATCAGGTCGAGTATGCAAAGTAATGCACTGAAGGTGCATTTTTATAAATTATCATAAAGGTTTCAACCAAAAACACCACAAAAAAAGGGTCAAATGCTCAATAGGAAGTTTCAGAACATCCCAGTACCATAGCTGACCTTTGACAACAGAATTTGAATTTTAATATATTTTAGGGTACTAACTGACATTAGATATAACAATTTTTTATGTCGCATTTGTATGACGTTATTGGAGAAAAACTACCATGTTTTAAAGAAAAGTTTAATGTTTTCTTGAATGATTCAGTTTTGTAGTATGTGGAATAAGTAGTGGGACATCAAATTGTTAATAATGTACCTTTTTCTACTTTATTGTACCTTGCAATATTTCCCAAATTGTGATCTATATGTTTTTATCTCTTATTCTTAACAGACAGTGTCTTATACTAATAAGCATTCATTACCCAATGATATCACAGCCAGAGAGATCCTGATGAGACGGCACACAAGTTTACGTCGCAGCCTCAGAACTGGAAGCTTTCATGGCACTGTATGTAACACTACATAAATTTATACATACAGGGTAAAATAATTATGAGATTTAAGACAAAAACTGATGAAATGTTTCACTGATGAAATGTCTACTGTCCTGAATAAGATATTTTACGTAAAAGATGTTTACATTTTGTCCACAAGACAAAAAAGTGCTGAATTGATAAAAATGAGCCGGTTAAAAGTTTATGCTTGATTCTTAAAGGGTTAGTTCACCCAAAAATGAAAATTCTGTCAGTATTTACTCACCCTCATGTTGTTCCAAACCTCTATATGTTTATTTGTTCTGCTGAACACAAAGGAAGATATTTGGAAGAATGTTTTAATCAAACAGATCTCATTCACATTGACTACCATAGTATGTATTTTTTTCCTACTATGGAAGTCAATGGGGATTGTTCGTTACCTGGATGATCCACAACTGTTTTTTATGCTCCAGGGGGTGAAAACTTTTTGAATTTGAACTTGAAGATCTGGGTAAATTGTACTAAATCATCTCTTATGTAGTACTAGATAAAAATTAATTGATTTTTATAAAATAATAAGAAAAATGTGGACATCTTCATCCTGTTCCAAAGTTTTCACCCCCCGAATCTGTATATACTTCTGATTATGGACATGAGAGTCTTATTTTCTGTCATGGACCCTTTTCTTGTTCTTCTCTACTGCACCAGAATGCTGCAAAAATTTCCCAGAAGGTTCTGTCTCTCCCGATGGGTCAGAGTCTGAACTCTGGATTTCCTCGCACGGAGATTCGGTCACACCGGTGAAAGAATATACAGTATTTTAGCAGTAATTGAACCATCTCTATTTACTTGTCCGTGGAGCAAAACAGATTCTACATATTTTGCATTACAGTAGATGATCTCAGAGATTATGTACAAGACCTCAATTCTGTCTCTTCACAATGTACAACTGTTCAACATGATGAAGTGAAATATATGCACTACCCTTTAAAAGTGTGATGTCTGTAGTTAAGATGAAGTCTCTTATACTCAGTAAGCCTGCATTCATTTGATCAAAACTTTCTAGTTTAATATATTTTAAACTGTAATTTATTCCTGTGATGGTAAAGCTAACATTTTTAAGCATCATTACTCCAATCTTTACTATCACATGCTGGTCAAAAAAACATTTATTGGTAATATCAATGTTGAAAATGGTTTCCTGCTTACTATTTTTGTGGAAATGTGATACATTTTTTGATCAATAGACAAGAACAGCATTAATTTGAATTTCATTTTTGTTATGTATCATTTGTCATGCTTTTCTTGCAGAGTTGTAAAAATTACAACGATTTAGGTCAAGGGATTTTCATAACTATATTGCTTTTAAGCATCTGTATATTGACAGTAATATAGATGGTAATCTACAGTATCTTTCTAGAAGATGGTGATACAGAAACCAAGATTGACTATCCGTCAACCAGGTCTATGTTCAAGCGTCCACAGAGATTGTCATCGAAAGCAGTGATGCCTCTAGCTTCCTCTGTGAACATGTTGGATGAACAAAATGAGAAGAGGGGCTACAGAATGTCACATCTAAGGTCAAACATTAGCCATTCAGGGCATCAGACCTCAAATCTGCCTTATGGCTCATCTAGAAACTATAGTGACAAAGACTGTGAGGGTGGAGAGCAGCAGTCATGGCCGTCTCCCCACACATGGGTACAGGAACCACAGAATGATGTACAACAGCCTTTGATGAGGAGGCCACACTGATCTGTTAATGCAGCTGGACTGCTATTATCTGTGGATGAGATCACACAACTTTGAAGCAAACTAAAACACTTACACTAGAGAGAAAGGGAAGAATTTACTTCACGTTAAACACAATCATAAAATATTCCTATGTGAGAATTTATACATAAAAGCTTTCTACGACACTAAAGTCGTAGTGATAATTGTGATGTAGGTCTTGAAACCACATGTGCATTTGTTGAGTGCATTGTCATTTTCATTTCCAAGTTTTTTTTAATAATTATTATTTTTTGTAATTCACTGAATTGAACGTTAGCTTTCGGAACTTAAATATTGCTATTCACGAGATTTAAGTTAATTACATTATTTAGGCACAGATAAATATAAATATGTGAAATGAAACGATTTATTGATCCATGAAAGTGGAAGTTTGTGTAGGCTCAAGCTACTTTTATTTTCTTTTGTTGTAAAATAAAATATCTTCTTAGACAAAAATTGTGTTATTATGCTCAGGTGTGAACACAATTCCTGACGTAAAATTTAAAGTAATAATTTTAAAACATAACAAAATTCAGATGATAAAAATCTAAACAAAAACAGTGATTAAAAAAACAAAAACAAAACATTTCCCACACATGCACTAGCGTTCAAAAGTTTAGGGATGACACAATTTTTCTAATTTTTTTTTTTTAAAGATATCTTATGCTCACCATGGCAGCATTTATATGATCAAACATGCAGTAAAAACCGTAATAGTGTGAAATATCATTACAAGATATTTAAAATAACTTTTTTATTTTAATATTGTATTTATGATTTTTTTTTGTAAATATCTTGACTGTCACTTTAGATCAATATAATGCATCCTTTCTGAACAATATTATTAAAACAAACAACTAAAACCTTTTATTGACGCCAAACTTTTGAACAGTAGTGTGTGCGATTTATTGTTTAGTTTTTTTGTATAGTTTTATGGAAAACATTATTGCTAGCCTTTGGAGAACTACAGAAGGAAGTGCGTATTCTGAAGTGCACCAATGATAAATAGTGGTTAAAGTCGAGTATCAATGCCACAGTGAGGTAAAACTCTATGGAAGTAAAATAATGCCAAATGTTTTTACAAACAAATTAGCCTGTTGAATTGCACTACTTGAAAAAAATCATGAGCTGAAATTCAGCATGGTTGAATATTTAAGCTGTGAATATTTTAATTCAAAACATTTAAAACACATTTTCATTATTAAAAATTCAATAATATTCACCTTTCACCTTTCATTTCAATTGAGTATTCACCATATTCACCTTTCATTTTTCACTTCCAAAATATTCAAACTGTTTCAAAATAAAACCTATAAATTTCAACAGGCAATTTTCGGTCAGTTTTTTTTTCGCTTTGGAAATTCGCTTCCACAAATTCAGTGGTTCAAATTCGACAATAAATTCAACTTGACATCCAGGAACTGCAGGAAAAGCAGTAGATTACCGAGCATAATCTCCAACTGGTGTTAGTCGGTCTCACCAGCAGGGGGTGCAAAAGTGCGTGTTGTTGACGAAGACCAGAGCAACAGTTAGAGCAAGCCATTCATTCAAAAAACTCTTTTACAGCTATTTAAGTGTATTTGTGTACATTTGATCGCCATTTAATGTAGAGTAGGCTATAGGGATTATGCGCAGTAATCTACTGCTTTTCCTCAATTTTGTCAAATTTGAATTTACTGTCGAATTTGAACCACTGAAAAATACAATGCATTAAAATACAAGCATGGTTAATGCAATGCATTTTTTTTTTCAATTCAAAGGCTAAGTTGTTTGTAAAAACATTTGGCATTATTTACTTCTATAAAACTCAATCATGTAGTAAAGTGTATCCCTCCTAAAATGCTAAATTGATTTCTTGGAAGCATATAAGCCTTTCCTTTCAAATGTTTATCTGACTTTTAGTGTTAAATTTGGCCAGGGAACACATAAATGTTTTTCAACGATGAATGTCCCACTTCTGATGTTTTGAAATAGAATATCCTTGGTTCCCCATTTAGGTTCACTTCAATGCTGTGATAGCTGTCGCTATGGGAACACCTTCATTGTGACGAATGTCTGAAGCACTTGAACGTATACCATCACGCCATTAATTGACCAGCTGTAGCACTAAGCACAAATGCTTCATGTCAATATGCTATGCACATTTCATCAGCTTTTATTTCCTTCAGGAAGAGAATTTCTGTTGGCCGCCGGAAAGAGATTCTTGTGTTCTAAGCCGACTACTTTAGAGCAATATATTACTCCTCTCAGGCGGACACGATTGAGTTTCCAAAAGTGTATGGACACACTGCGACTGGTTCATCACAGGCTCATGGTAACATGTGAGTGGAGCTTAAAGCAGCCTATCTGATTGTTGTCTCTGTGATAACCTGTGTTTGTAAGTGTTGCGCCCTAGGCTTGCTTTCTTTCTGAGGGACGAAAGATGTTCGAAAGCGGTTGCCGAAATGCTGCACGAGCTATACGCTTGGGGTGATGGCAATGAGCCTGAGCGCATGGAGAGTAAGTGAACAGAATTTAACTTTCTCTTTCTGTCTTCAGATCACATGCTTTGTGAATCTGTTGGTTTTTGAAATCTGATTCCGCTCTGGAAGCTCGTAAAATGATTCTTTCGGCTGCGACCAGATAATGCATACTCAACAGCGGCCTCGGACTTTGAGGAGCTTGTACTATTTATTTCAGCTCCGATGCTTCTTGAGCTGGAACAAATGAGTGGACGAGTTAATGTATCACCAGTAGGGGTGTAACAGTACATGTATTCGTATTGAACCGTTTTGGTTCGAGGCTTTCGGTTCGGTACGCATACAAACCGAACGATTGCTTGGACCATTTTTCCTGCCGGCAAAATTCGTGCTGGCGTAGCCAACACAACGTTGCGCAACATCAAATGGCAAGCGTAATGAAAGCAGAGCGAAACTGCGCTACTCATTATGTGCTTCACGGATCGTTTATCAGTTCGGACCAGCAACATCTGAGCAGCACGAGTGATACCAGTGAGGGCGTTGAAGATCTATGTCAACCGCACATACTAGTGGCATAGATCTGACCAACTGTTTGTGTGTTTGGCAGTAAAAACAAAGGAGCTGCTGTCACCAAACAGAAGATATCTCATTGGTAGAGTTGGGTATCGTTTGAATTTGAGCGATTCTGATTCCATTTCCGATTCCTTGTTTCGATTCTGGTTCCTACCGATTCTCGAATTCCGATTCTTTTAAGAGGCAGGGTCAAAACAAGTTTAGCTAACCTTGTTAACCAATGGTCTTTCTGAAGGAAATACTCCTGTCACAATTATCTCCTTTTGTCAAAAATTTTGATGAGATTTCGTTATTTTTAGAAAAGTGAAGCCACACTTTGGACCGCCGACGTAAGCTACTCATGTTCAACTCACGCGATTATGCCAACTTTTTCGGTAAAAGCTTCTTCATTAGTGTTGTTCAGCGGTTTCTTCTTCCGATCGGCGGACTGTGAATATCGAAACTAGGAATCGAAATTTTAACTTTTGAACGATTTCGGAAAAGCGAAAAGTTAGTCCCGGTTCCAATCGATACTCGATTCTTGATACCCAACCCTACTCATTGGGTGATCTGGCATGGCTTTGCCTCTAGGTGTGTGTGTGCCCATTCCTCTCCTTAAGGGCTGTTCTTTGGAAGATATTTATGTTGCGGCAAGATGATCCTCTCTGAACAGCCTTTATTAAGTTCTGTGGTCTGGATGTGAAGATGGGTCCTGGCTTCCAAGTTTAATTTTCTAGTGCGGACTCCTTTCTCGGTTTTCCACTGATCTTCCAGTATGGGAAGGCGTTATGGTCCATTGTTCCCATAGCAAAGGCTAGCACAGTGTAGAAGTGAACCCATGAAACGAAACGTCTCCTTTACTTGCAGTATGTCACGTTGGTTCAGTGATTCAGGGGTTGAGACACTGCAATGCCGGCCTTTCCCATACCTTATGATAATTACTTCCTTCGTCATAGAAATCTGATGAAATGGCGCATAGCATGCTGATATGAAGCATACGTGACATATTTCTTGGGCGGTGCTAAGCGCTACTGGCCAGTAAATAGCATGATGGTGTTAAGACTTGTTCCCACAGAGACGGCTATCGCAGCGTCTCGTTCCTTATTCAGGGAACTAATGTTACATATGTAACCAAGATGTTTTAAACTAGTTTTGTCATTGGTGTTGGACCATTTAACAGCAAAATGTTCTGATATATAAACATTCATCTTATTAGACTTTGCACCAGACGCTGTCTGCATTTGTACAGGCAGTTGCTCTCTTTCAGCATGGATGCACAGGAGGCAGCCTTACTGGCGGCCATCTCTCACATTGACATCCTGACATTCTATGGGTGGGATACAGATCCAAACTCCCACAATCACATTACCTGAGAGGAAAAAAAAGACAGCTGCCATCACAGTCCTTTATCTTTCCTTCACTTTAAGTGGTTTGCGCCTCATTGTTTGGGACTCTTGTCTTTAACCTTTGTCTTACTTTCCCACTTCAGGAGTTCTCACGAGTAGCAAGCCCACAGCTAGCAGACCCAGAACAACCCCCAAACTAGGTGGTCCACAGGGGCTGAATTCTTGAGCCAGACCAGACAGCAGTGGTGCGAGGACCCGTCCCACAGCTGTGACTGACTGTCCCGCTCCTATTAAAGTCCCACTAGCTTGGGCTCCCCCACGCTGCAGCTCCAAGTTGGTGATGCACGTGCGGCCGATAGTGGTAGAGATTGCAAAAAACGTGGAGGTCAGCAGGACCTGCCAGACATTGGGTGCCGTGGCATACAGGAAGATCAACGTGCAGGTGAGCGCTGTAGAGTGCAACAATAAAGCAGACATGTTGTTGCCATAGAGGTTTGTTACGGGTCCCACCAAGCAGCCAGCAAGGGCTCCCAACATACTGCTGTAGCTGATCAAATATCCTGTCATCTTTGGTTTGAGCTGAAAACGCTCCTCCATGGCTAAGGAGAAGTTACTATAGTACAGCATTATAGATACAGCCATTAGAAGCCGCACCAGGAACACGTCCAACAAATCCGAGGACGCCACCATGCAGATCCGCATCCACACTGAGGTCAGCTGTCTCCAGGCACACTGGAAGATGTCCCTCCAGCCCCATCCTCCATTTGCTCGACTATGGACTGCTGGTGCATTAGGATGCCGAATGTAGTTTTTGTCTGAGCAGTTCTGCTGGACTGAGTTATTTAACCCATCATAGGTTTTGCTGGTTTTGGTTTTACTATTAGCATTTGCATCTATACGGATGGTTTATGGTCTCGCTCCATGGTAACATCCAGACCAAACCTGGGAAGACAATATCTAGATAAGTAAACTGTAGTTTATCTTGCTTTGTTGCAGACATCTGAAGGGATCACTTGTGAAAAAGAACTGTACTAAATTGTATTCAATTTGTTCAATAGAAATGATTGTTCAATAGAAAGTACACTTAACCATATTTCAAAGAATGTACAAAAAAACACTTTAAAGTACTTAATATTTAATTAAGCACTCTAAAGTTCAGCTAACTGCATTTATTTTAAATTCAAAGTATAATATATTACATGAAATTAAGAGTCAGAAAACATTACTTTCCATTCACATTTATAGGGTTAGTTCAACCAAAACTGAAAATTATCCAAGCCATCCGTCTTTGAAATTAACTCCCTGGAGCCATATGGATTAATTTTATGATGGATGGATTGATGATTTTTCGGGCTTCAAAATATCAGTTACTATTCACTCCCATTATAAAGCTTGGAAGAGCCAGGATATTTTTTTATAACTCCGATTGTGTTTGGCAGAAAGAAGAAGTTCATCTACTCCTAGGATGGCTTGAGGGTGAGTTAATTAAGAGATTATTTCATTTTTGGGTAAACTAACTCAAGTGAAAAAAACTATACCAAAATGTACTTAAAATCCATTAATTTCATACTAAGTATAACAAAAACATATTTACTGATATAAATATACTTCATATACTTCTTGTAGTATACTTCGCAAAAGGTAAATGTATTTCAAATATATTTGAGTATATTTATTTTTCACCAGGGAACCATTTTAGTATTTTTTTTATATATTAGTTCCTTATTCTTTTTTTAAGTATGCTTAAGTGTACTTTTTTAATAAGGGGATATTTTCAAAATTCTGATAGACAAACATTCTGTAATCATTTACTCATTCTCATGCCATTCCAAACTCATGTCTTTTCTTATTTCAGTGGAACAAAAAAATGACATTTATCAGAATGCCAATGCTGCTCTTCCATGCAATTACTGTACAATTAATAGGGACTGGAGCTTTCAAGCTTAAAAAAAGATACATAAAAAATGGTTTGGACTTTAGAACATCACTGATATGGCTTTAAACTTTTTACAGTAGTTTATTTACTGTACATATGAAGCACCTTTATACGGTAAGTCCTTTAGTGTCTTATTTGACGCTTGAAAGCTTCAGCTCACATTCATTGCAATTAAATGGCATACAGTCTTCAACATTTTTCCTGAAGAAAGTCATGTTGTTTTGAAATGAGGTGAGTAAACAATGGCACAATCCTTGGGGTGAACTATCCCTAATGCATTTCAAAATAACAGCAATCTTATAAAACATTGGCTTGTCTATACTTGTCTGTACTTTTAAGGAATAAATGAATCATGTAACTACTGTCAGTCTTGCTCACCTGCATTTAGAAAGAAAATGGCTGCACAGACGAATGAGGATAAGTAAAAACCCCCCTCATGTTCAGTGAGATATCCACCCACCACTGGTCCCAGGATGAATCCCACACTTGAGGCAGCATTAAAGTGACCCATCACTAGAGGTCGTTCTTTCTCTCAACACAAGATCTGACAGGAGCGCTCGGCAGATAGACAGGGAGTGTTTAAAAAGCCCTTTTGACATAAAAGAAAATCACATGTGTGACTTGAAGCAATAATGCACATCCTAATTTGCTACATGAACAACAAGTATTCCACTACTCACCCACTGGTATCCTGGCCAGAACAAAGAGCGCAATACTGAGTGGACATACCCAGCAGGCCATATCCAAAGGCACTGAGCAAAAGGCACGTCAGTAGTGAATAGCGCCTCCCAACCACATCACTCCAACTTCCCTGCCGACGAAACAATATGAGATACAATGAAAGATACCTGTATATAAAATAAGTCATTTTCAATAATTAGTCTCCATGGAGAAAAAAAAAACTGAATTGCGGACTGTAACACTAATCCACAAGGATGACCAAGAGGACGAAGAAGATCAAATTTCTGCATGGTTTTATTACAGGGTTCCTACAGGTTTCTTCAAGTTAAATTCAAGTCTTTTTAAGACCTTTTTAAGACCATTTATATAAAAAAATAATAGCTATTTGCACGTCCCTACCAGCAAAGAAAAACTAAATCCTTCTACTTGTGTTCATTTATTTTTAAAATGTGGAATGGGTAAAAGATAAGTCAAGCAGGTAAAATAAAAACATTTCAGTTGGCCACAAGAAAGTTTGCCAAACAACATTAAGTTGTGTTTTAACATTAGCTACACACAGGCAGGACATGAGTTTCTGGCTGAATCGCTTCCAGATCGACACTATCTAACATTTTCATCAAGTTTTTATTCATTGACAAAAATGTCAACACATTTTCAGTCATAGTTTTTGTCAAAACTTAGCATCTCGTTTTCGTCAGTGAAAAAATGCCATTAAAGAAAGGTTTATCATTATTTTCGTCAATGAAATTAACGCTGACATACAGCACAATTTAAGACCCAGACATCAAAATTCAAGACTTTTTAAATACTTTTTAAGGTATTATTTCCAAATTCATAAATTCGATGCTTTTAAGGCTTTTTAAGACCCTGTAGGAACCCTGTATTATGGGTACGTTCACACTTGTAGTTCGAATTTGCTTGGATCATTTGGTCCAGACCAAAAAAAAAAAAAAAAAAAACAACATTTAGTCCTGGTCCACCTTGCATTTACAATGGCATTTTAACACCGCACCTAAGGGCATAGGGATATGTTCACAACCTGATAGGTCTGCTTTTATTTTGTACATTTTGCAAAGGGAACATATTGAACATGCAAAACAATGCTGTGTGCTGGGATAAATGTGCTTGTTAAATGTGCTTAGTCTACATATGATGGTATTTTAACCAGCTGAGAACTCGTGAAGAGCTTATAAAATGTGTAAAGGAGTCAAAACAGCAGCAGGAATCCCTCCATCACACAAAACAAACGAAGACCTGCTGTGTGGTTTAATTTAATTCGAATTAAACTTAATTTAATTAGTTGTCGACCAGAAAATAACATATGCAGTCTATATTTAGTCTATATATGTCATTTTAAGATGGGACTCCCATTAGTTAAATTCTTATTAAATTTGAATTTTAAAAAAAAAATTGCGAATCATTGCAGAACCTTCGAGTCAGAATCTTAGTTATTTATTAAATAATAGCATTTCACCAAAGAAAGCTACAAATTATAGCCTACAGGCAGACGAGATGAGACCTCAAAAATAAAATGGCTCAGGCTTGCCTGAGGCAAGCACTGCAGGCATCTCCATACCAGAACTCATTAGACTGAGGTATGACACACACACACATAATACAATAAAAACTTAAATTGGATTTACTATGTTCTCTCTGTTTCTGGCCTACAGTCCACAGAGCCTCATAGAGACTCACTATTCCTGTCTCTGCTATCTCTATGCTTAACATCCAAGAGAAGACAAACATCTCATTCACTTCTTAACTAGCCCTGTGACCTTCAGGCTTTAACCATTTTAAATATGTGTGTCGTGTGTTTGTCAATGGTAATATGACTCAATTTTACAGTAACACACTCCAGACATGAGTGCATTATGCAGTTAGAGGTGTAATGTTGATTGTAATAAACAATTACTGTGTGATATGTGCTTATAAACTATATGGAGACAGATGAGGAGAAGAACACATTAATTATTATCATTTTACTGTAACAAATGCTGCTAACTAAAAAAACACACACACATAACACACTACTTACCACAACAGTGCTAGAAAAGAGTTGTAATACTCCATATGTAGATCCTGCAACAATGGGAAACAACATTTTTAAACATCACCAAATAAATGAATCACAAAAGAAGAAAAAAAGTATTTTTAGTTTCACAATCGAGCGGTTGAGGCAGCGAACCTTGTGATTTAATGAAATCAGTGAAAATATCTTTTGAGCTGGTGATTTCCACTGACATTATATGGGCCATACTCTAAGCAGCCCTTTTAATCAGAGACGAGGCGCAGGCAATGTACTGAGGCAATGTACTGCTCAATTTCAAAGACATGCTTGTCTTTGCACTTAAAATTACAAGATGAAGTCATCTGTTGACTGAAAAACTAAGAAAAGTAAATTAACATCGGCTCTATTGAGAACAGGATGTGCAGAATTAAACACAATTGGACTTATATATTTACATTTAGAATAATGAACTATAAAACTTGTCAGAAAATGAATCAAACTACTTTGCATACACACACGCGTGCGCACAATTTTAAATTCCTTTGATTTTTGGTCGATTTTTGTTCAAATCTATGCAAATTATTTTGTTATAGCCTAGTTTTAATAATCATATTGCAGTGTTTATTATAAATGATTTATGCATGCACATTATTATTTTTTAAATTCATGTGCCCTCATAATCTTTAATCGAAATATCTTCCCCTCCCACTTGCAGCAACTTCTCTTCTCTTCTCTTCTCTTCTCTTCTCTTCTCTTCTCTTCTCTTCTCTGATGACGTGTTTACTGGTGCAATCAACCGGTCACTCACATGACATCACAGCAATAGCAAATCACAACCACACAATGATCCAATCAATTCCAGCTCGAAAATAAGTCCAACCAACTTTTTTTCTTGCGAAAAGCCGTTTCAATCAGATAGGACAGAAAAGACGATTGCAAGAACTTCCTTTTCATGCCGACTTTAACAACACCAGATACTTACCTACAATCCCAGCTACTGTAGGACTTGCTCCCAGAAACTTCACATGATGACTCAGCAAAGGGATAATCATACTGACCCCAAAGAGATCCTGAAAACACACACACATAAAACTGGATTCATACGTCAGCATAGTAAGCACAGCTCAAGAAACAAATTTCTAGTATTTATAGCGCTGAGTTCACCCCAAAATTAAAATTCTGTCATTATTTACTCAACCTCAAGTTGTTCTAATCCTGTATGAATTTCTAATTCTGAACACAAAATAAGATATTTTGAATATGGATAACCAAACAGTTGATGGGCCCCATTGACTTTTCATCTGCACATTCATCTGACCATTTACCCCCTAAAAATACTATAGAACTGTTTGTTTACCAACATTTTTCAAAATATATTTTTTGACATTTTTTTGTTTTATTTTTTTGTAGTTTCAATGACATAAAATGGAAATTTATGACACTCTAATATTATTTCATATTTCTGAAATCAATTTGACCACTTTCTCATTTTATAGACATTTCTCGTTGTTATTATTGTACACATTATTACAGACATCTCATTGAAGTCTATAATAAATCTGAATTATTTAAAACTAAATGTTATAAATTCAGAGGTGACTTAAAAAAGGTAAAACAAAACAAACATGTGATATAATTATAAAAGGACCATTCAACGAATAAACAAAAGGACTTTTCAAGTTAATTAAAATATCTTCCAAAACAACTGAACACATACTTTAAAAAAAAAACTAATAGCAGAACTATGCTTTCTGGAAGTAGACCTAATTCATCAAAATGCTTAAAAAACAAAACAAAGAATGACTGACTGATTTGAATGAATGATAATGAATGAATAATGTGTGTCATTTGTCTTTACAGTATCTCAATGTCGGTTGGCTTAAACAGTCTGAAAGCAATACTGCAACAAAAGCCTTTCGCATAGAGCCTGTTTATCAAGATTTGAGAGTGTTCTCTGCAGTCAGGCAAGCCAAGCACTTGATTGAAGTCACACCGTACCTCAATCCATGTCACGGCACTTTCTATAAAACTAAATCTTTTAAACTGAGAGAAACTATGGATGAATAAAAACCAGGAAGAACTCAATGTGTCTGAGAGTGAAAGAAGAGGAGAGACAATGTGTTTTCTTCAGGGGTGTGTTACCATAATCCACAGACAGGACAAAAGATTTATACACATGCAAACATATAAGTTACCAAAGAAAAAAATCTTGATTTTAAAAGTGCAAATGTGAAAATATTGTTTTCATACAGACTACTAAATTATGAATATCCTGCTTATGTAAATTCAATGAGCTTTTGTAAACAACAGTCTCATATTTCAACAGTTCCAGCAAATTCTTCTTATCTAAGTGTTAAAAAAATAATCCATGGGAATCTTTGTCATGTCATGAGCCACTGAGAATGTCAGTATGATAATATGAATCAGATGTGTAGAACAGGGGCATCAGATCTATGCAAACTTATTGACAGCAGCTTAAAAATGATGTCATTGTAGACCAATGCCATAAAGAAGAGCTGACCATCGGCAAATACAAAAGAGATAGCTCACCATGAATCCCACCACGTATATACATTGTATGATGCGTCGTGGTCTCCGTTGTTTGTGGGTAATGGCACATTTAGAGTTATTCATTCTCCCGCATTGACAGAACTGCAGTCAATGCGGAAGCAATGAACAGCGTTGCTATGCTGCTCTTTCCGAGACATTACGAGGATCAGACCATCTGTCCTGTAAAAGGGGAGCACGATGTGTAACCAGACTAATATCCTCCTAGAATTCACGAATATTCTGTGCTGACTGTGTTTATTTAATGAAAAATAGGTAGTTCATTTCGTGCTTACGAATGAGCGGTGTTTCACATGGTGAAATGCTGAGTGGTGGTTCAGTTCATGTACAGGATCTCTTGTTTATGGTACAGTCCAGTGAACGACGCCATCGAGCAGTGGCACGCGCTTCATTTGAACTAATATCAAACATACCTGGTAACGTTAATCTTCTGAAGTGAAACATTTATTATGAAATATTTGATGTGCTTCTCATTTTCTTTTCTGAAGACAAGTAAAAATGTTTGCTCTTTCAAAAAATCATAGTTCCTAAGCAAGTCAAACATCAGGTGTGTGTTTTCGGCGAAAAAGATAAGCGAACAAGTAACTTATCAGTGAGTATTATCAATGCATGTGTTTGATGATTTGGCTAAAATTATGTTTTATGATGTTAGTATGGTTTGGTCCACTTTAAAACATTTTATGTTTATAATTAAAGTAGCCTGTTACAAATTGGACTATATCAAAGTCGATGTTAAAGGTAAAAGCTCATAGGTCTACTTATAGATTATATATTGTTTTCATTTATTTTGTTTGTTTGCTTCTTTTCTTTTTCCTTTTATTTTTTACGAGTGCATGGCTTCAACAATTCAAATAATCTCTAAGTCAGCCTACAACAATACAAGATTATTTTAACTGCTTAATGAATAATTGATTGATTTCTCACTTGAGGCAATGTTTATTATTTACATCATCACTACAGCAATATTTTGCTTTTTCTAACCATGTCATAGTTTACTATTAGTTTTTATTTTATTATAGTTTATAATTAGTGGTGTCAATTCGATCAATTGCAATTTAGATAGTATCTAACATAAAAGTTTTTGTTTACATAAATATAAATGTCTATATATCCATGTATCCATGTCTATGTCTGTGTGTAAAGTCAAGTCACATTTATTTATATAGCGCTTTTCACAATACAGATTGTATCAAAGCAGCTTCACAGTGATAACATGAAAGTAGTACAACACAGATCAATAATATTGTTAAATTTTAAATAAACCCAACTAAGCAAGGCAAAGCAAGGCGACAGTGGCAAGGAACGAAACTCCATCAGATTCGATGGAGAAAAACCTTGGGAGGACCTACTGTATACACACATGAACATATATTTATCATATGTCAAATTAAAAGGACCATATGGACCATCAAATTAAAGTGTTACCTATACACACAGATATTATATAAACAAAAACGTATGTTAGATGTAATTAATCGTAATTAATCGATTTGACAGCACTATCTATAATATTTTATTATTATGTATGACATGGTTAGAAAAAGATAAATATTGCTGTGATAATCAATCAAGTTCGGTACCTCAAGTTAGCGAAATAATGAAATATTTTTTGTTAAGAAATTTTTTTTAATTATTATTTTTACACATTCCATATTTGTTAAATAAAATAGTTAAATCTCTCTCTATTATATTGTGCCTAATCCGAAACATACTATAAAATATTTGAATATTCTACTCTAATCAGAAATATCATTGGCAGTAGGTCTTGAAGTTGGTTCTTACTGTAGCATTATTTATTGTAGCACAGATTGTGTTACTTTATTTTAATTTTTTTCAGCATACAGTATACTGTAACCAATACTAGCTATACAGTTATAGTCATTTACTCTGCATGCTTGAGCTCCATCTACTGGCAGTCTTCCTAATCTTTGCCATATCAGCCTGTTGGTTCTCTAGAGTGGGTGTGAGGGTGGGTGCCATGCCTTAGAGAACTCGTGTTACCTCCTATTTATATTTCTCACATCACCTTAAACTGCCTTGATAGTAAACCGCACAGTCTTTTCTTTTTTTGTTGTTGAATTTGACTGTGTACTTGATGTACGTTATTCACATGTTATAGTGTCAGGTGAGCATGACTCAGTGCAAGCTAAACTGCCCACTGGAATTTTGTTTACAAATCCTTTACGGCATTGGATATGAAATTGGGGAAACCATGACATCTCAATCATCCCACTGCAGCTGATACAGTGATGTTCCCAAGGCAATTTACATAAATACACTCACATGAACCCACTCAAATAGTCCTCACATTTTGGGCTAAAGGAATGCTTTTGATTCCTCTATAGCAGAACATATGACGGCTCCAAATTACGGCAATGAATTCGATGAATCTGCCACTGCTCTGCTGTGCGAAACACCACAGACAGTCATTACTACACCAGACTTCCAACACATGCAGTCATCAATGGACATCTGCTGTAATTATTTTTAATTTTAGCTTACATATTTTTCTCCTGTATCTCTAATCCCTAGAATATCCCTTCCACGTACCCAGCTTAAATCAAGAGATGGGTTCTCAGGCAAAGCCCTTTTGAACAGCCTTGTGTCCACTTCAGTGGCTCTGCCTTCATTCACAGCACAGTGATAATTGGTCACGGGTTTATCTGTGCTCAGTGCAAAATGCCCCACTTGAAATATAATGAGCTTATATTGTATTTTTTCCCATGTATTGACAGTTTCAATCTATAGATTCAAGTGGAATCTGAAGTTGTATACGAATATGGTAGAAGAGGATAAAGTTGGGATATTTCAAAGAAGCTTTGCTCATATTATAGGTGGCATTTATACATTTTTAAATTCTATTTTAATATACACTCACTCGGCCACTTTAAATTAGGTACCCCATGCTAGTAACGGGTTGCACCCTTTTGCCTTCAGAACTTCCTCAATTCTTCATGGCATAGATTCAACAAGGTGCTGGAAGCATTCCTCAGGGAGTTTGGTCCATATTGACATGATGGCATCACACAGTTGCCGCAGATTTGTTGGCTGCACATCCATGATGCGATCTCCGTTCCACCACATCCCAAAGATGCACTATTGGATTGAGATCTGGTGACTGTGGAGGCCATTTGAGTACAGCGAACTCATTGTCATGTTCAAGAAACCAGTCTAGATGATTCCAGCTTTATGACATGGCGCATTATCCTGCTGAAAGTAGCCATCAGATGTTGGGTACATTGTGGTCATAAAGGGATGGACATGGTCAGCAACAAATACTCAGGTAGGCTGTGGCGTTGAACGATGCTCTAATTGGTACCAAGGGGCCCAAAGAGTGCCAAGAAAATATTCCCCACACCATGACACCACCACCACCAGCCTGAACTGTTGATACAAGGCAGGATGGATCCATGCTTTCATGTTGTAGACGCCAAATTCTGACCCTACCATTCGAATGTCGCAGCAGAAATCGAGACTCATCAGACCAGGCAACGTTTTTCCAATCTTCTATTGTCCAATTTCGATGAGCTTGTGCAAATTGTAGCCTCAGTTTCCTGTTCTTAGCTGAAAGGAGTGGCACCCGGTGTGGTCTTCTGCTGCTGTAGCCCATCTGCCTCAAAGTTCGACGTACTGTGCGTTCAGAGATGCTCTTCTGCCCACCTTGGTTGTAACGGGTGGTTATTTGAGTCACTGTTGCCCTTCTATTCAGCTCGAACCAGTCTGGCCATTCTCCTCTGACCTCTGGCATCAACAAGGCACTTCCGCCACAGAACTGCCGCTCACTGGATGTTTTTCTTTTGCGGACCATTCTCTGTAAACCCTAGAGATGGTTTGTGTCTGAAAATCCCAGTAGATTAGCAGTTTCTGCATATACTCAGACCAGCCCTTCTGGCACCAACAATCATGCCATGTTCAAAGTCACTCAAATCACCTTTCTTCCCCATACTGATGCTCTGGTTAGAACTGCAGGAGATTGTCTTGACCATGTCTACATGCCTAAATGCACTGAGTTGCCGCCATGTGATTGGCTGCTTAGAAATGAAGTGTTAACGAGCAGTTGGACAGGTGTACCTAATAAAGTGGCCGGTGAGTGTATATTAAAATGTAATTTGTTCTTGATGGCAAAGCTAAATTTTCAGCATCATTGCAGTCTTCAGTGTCCTTCAGAAATCATTATTATATGATTTGCATTAAGCAGTTGTGCTGGGTTGCGCTTTGTGCTTTTTTCAGGATTCTTTGATAAATAGAAAAAACCCTCACTTTTGATCAATTTAATGCATTCTTTATGAATATTAATTTGTTAAAATAAGGACCTCAAATCTATGGAATGTACAGGATTCGTCTTAATTTCATAACATCACTTCAGTTGGTGGTGGGATTTGTGACGGACATTAGGAATGCTGGGCTCTAGTGTCTTCATTTTCATTCCTCCCTCAGCTGATTGTCCTGTAGGGGGACATTCTGGTCCACTCGTCTCCCTCCTGAAAATCCCATTCTTAAACCACTCCTCTGAGAGAGGCAGCAGGCACCTTCACTCAAATGACCAAAATAGCCCAATGGGCAGCTCTACGCTGGTGTGCTGTCATGAAACCCACTCCCCACCCAATGCCAGGTCCTACTCTGGCTAAGGGAGAGGACACTGACGCACACATACTACACACACATAGACACTGGAGCAAGGAAGATTACTTGAACAGCCATTTGTGATAACACACTATAAACCTTGCTGAGCTTAACTTGGACTATTTATCACACACATTGAGGAGTTACATAATTTCAGCGACTACTTCATGTGGGAAGGAGACGAGACTAACAAGCAGTAAACGATTCAAAAAGTAGCGCTCCAAGATTGTCATCATGAAGTTACATGTGGCACTATTTTTTGCTGGGCTCTTTGGTGCATTGGCAACTCTGTTCATTCTCTTGTCTTTTGGCACGGACTATTTGGCTCTTGGCATCAGAGACCTGCAATACACATTCAAATGGTCCGGTTATTTTGGAGGTGGGTGTTGTTTTAGTCCTGGCATATGCTCTAAAACATGCTGGGTGTTTTTAACCCAACTTTGGGTCAAATATGGACAAACCCAGTTATTGGGTTAAATTTTTAATTTAAACTTTATTTTAACATTTGGGTTTGTCCATATTTAAACTAAAGTTGGGTTAAAACCACCCTGCATTTTTAGAGTGTAAAGAAAAATTTTGGCATGGTGTATTTTCATATTTTATTGATATGAATATTACTTCTTATAATCAGAAGACATTTAGGGATGGTCTATAAAAAAATGATTTGGCTCTCTTTACAGAACTAGGCCTATGGATGTTTTGGATTTTAGCGTTTCATCTTTTTTTATTGAAACTATTTTTCTACTATTTGATTGTTTTACTGAAGCAAGATACTGAAGCAGTCATGGGCATATTTGTTTTCTAAGCAGTGACAGTCATAGCTTGAGAGTAGCTTGAGTGTAGACTATCACATGCTGCAGTCTGATACCACACTTAATATTAAATAACCAAACTGGAATCTCAGCGCAGTGTCTAAGAAGTCACACATGAATTAGGTTTACCTCATTAAGGATTTGGAGGGAAAAGTGAGATGCTCCCAACTCAAGCTAAGGAAAATTAAAAAGGAACTATTTTACGATGGCGTAGAGTAAAAAAGTGAGAATTTAACTTACTGTAACCGTCAGTGAATAAGAAGAGATTATGAAACATACTAATGAGATCATAGACTTTCATACGAATTAACTACCAGTTCGCCAATGCGTAAAAAAGTTATGAATTGCCATGAGAGTGTGTTGGATTGCTTGTGTTTGTGAAGGCTGAAAAATAGCTGAAAAGGGAGTTTAAAGGGACTCTCCATCCATTTGCATTAAGCTTTCCATTGTTAGAAACCCAGTCATACTATTGAATGGTCGTGCAACACTCTTTCATTTTCCCCTGAGACGAGAGAAATCCGCTATTTAACTTTTTCACTTCCTCCCACAATGATGCAAAAATCGTAATTTTACGTAATTGTAGGAGGAAGTGTAAGAGTGTAAGAATTTTACAATTACGTAAGATTTCTGTAAAGACTTCAAGCACTAGTTCCCACCCTTTCAAACCCGCCTATAGGGGGTTGGACCTAATGCGCCAACAGATCAGTGCCAGTGCGTTTGATTTCACCGGCAGAAACTTTTTGAAAATAAGGATGAAGGTACTGAATACGCAGACGGATACATTATTGGGAATTGGGATTACACATAGTGTCAGCCAGTGTTGTGCCTGAACATATTCAATGAACGATAGTTCATGAACGCGTTTATATTTTGAGCGAACGTGAACTGGACGCACTGTATTACTGCCTGATGAACGTTACCGTGAACTCGTTCATTCTGGTGTCTGTGAAGAGTGCCAGATTTCTATGTAGACTTCCAGTCGAAAACCCGGCTAAAACACACGTAAACAGGCCTTAATATGTAGCGAAAAAACACCCAATCTGGCAACACAAGACACCAGTGTCGCACCGTGGCCGCTGTCGACAAAGCAGCGAGTGAGGAGGCATCGTATTATTTTTCTAAACGGATTTTATGAAGAGATTGGATAAGATGGGAAAAATCTTAAATTTCTGTGCAAACTTTGCCCGTCGATAAAATAATTGTTGTCTGTGGTTGTATGTCGACTGTGGCAATAATATAAAAATAAAAAAAGCTTGCAGCATATGGAAAGAAAGAACTATGATTGAACTAGTTCATTTTCTTTTTTTTAAGTATGAACTATGAACTGAACTAGTTCATTTTAAAATGAACAAGTTCATGTAGAAACTGAACTTTCCCAACACTGGTGTCAACCATAATTTTTTTGGAAGCTAAGCTACCAGGCTCTTGTTCTGTGGAAAAAGCTGATTAGTAACTTTAGGGGTTACCGTCCTATTTTTCCGGACATGTCCGGCTGTCGATGTCCGGGATTCAGCTTTTGCTTTCTACGGTTGCCATTTATTGTTTATGCAGATCTTTTGTTTCAGTCTAACTGAATTCATTCCATTGGTGAATCTGAATGTAGTGTTTTACGTGAATGCTAAACAAGTGATCGGTTAATGTGTGTTTTAACAGTGCTTAGAAAATTCCCACTTCTCTGTGAGAGATACAAGACGGGTGCATCTCACAGGTGTCGCTCATTGGTAATTACCCCACCGGCCTCGCGGATTCTCCCGCGGCCCTCAGTCTCGTCCTGCTTGCCACAGTAAACATAATGATTGCCGACTGTAGAATGCAAAAGCTGAATCCCGGACATTTTGGGCGATCTCGAAACACATTTTCGGGCAGACTCATCATGGAGACTCCCTAGTAGCCTAGACTTGTTCTTAAACTACTGCGCTGTTACCGGTAGGCGTGGCCTCCTAGGGCAGCGAAGCAAGTGCATTCTGGGAGTTGTTGTCTTCGTCCACAAAAGCCAAAAATACATTTCCTGTCTTTTCTCAGTCTCAGAAAGCTCCAAATTAAACTACATCATTCTACATAAATGACCCATTTTAAATACACATTCATCTTTCCAGAGGTGAAGTATTCCTTAGAGGACGTGACGCACTGGGCTCCCTGGGTCTAGTGCACACTTCTCTTTAGTAGTCCTGCTTTTAGCTGTGTTTTGGAACATGATAGCTGTTTTCTAACTGTTGATCATTAACTGGTCTACAGTTGTCCAAGCTATTATTCGGATTCACTCCATTCCAATCTGTCCTTGACATTCTTTTTGTAAAGTGCATCTAAACACAAATAGCATCATGGGTCCATCCATAGATTGCAAGTGTTTGTTTATAATCTGTTTTAAATATTGTAATTTCACTGGCTGTGCAACAGTTGTCCATTGCTCTCTGACCTCTGCTCTCTGCTCTTTCACAGCGAGGTGATGTCGTGGTCAACCAGGATCAGCTCCAAGTTAGTGATGGCCAGAACATTACCTTTCATCATGAGGGCTTCTTTTGGCGCTGTACCTTTAATGACATCATGAATGATGACAATCTGTGGAAGTTCTGGTTTGGTAAGAGAGACATGACATGTTCTGTGGTTTTCCAAGCACACTAACTTTTACAGTATTTATTTATATAGGTTGCTGTTCATTTATACGTATTGTAATATATGTTTAACATAAGCATGACATAATAATGGACAATAAATGCTGTAATAATTGCTGTTTTTTAATAAATAGAACAAATGAACATGAAACTGCTACCAATACATTATATTCAAAAGTCTAAAGTGACTTGCTTACTGAACAAGGTATTTGGCCCTGGGTGAGTGTTTGCCACAAATATCAGAGGTTTGACCTGTTGCCCTACAGAAAGGCCACACAAGGTTCAAACAGAAGGAATAAGAATTCAGGTTATTTTAGTCAGCAAACAACTTCACTTCACAACACTTCTGAGTATTAACTGAAACAATGGTTTAAAACTCAATGGTTTAAACCACACTAATAAATTGCTATTCTCATTGTTTTTCCCTTAGAAAATCAGCCACATGAAAGGGTATGCAAACCTGCATATCTTCTCCCATTTCCCATCCCTGACGAGAGCTACAACACTACCAGCTACCAGTCTACCATAAGTAAGATTTTATGTTACATTACTTTATTAATATTATTTTTAGGGCTGTCAAACGATTAATCCAAAGTAAAAGTTTGTGTTTACATAATATATGTGGGTGCACTGTGCATAATTATTTTATATATATATATATGTATATATAAATACACACACATGCATGTACATTTAAGAATATATAAAATTGTAATATTTATATATAATATAAATTATATAAATCTATATACATGAAAATATTTCTTAAATATATACAAGCATGTGTGTGTATTTATATATATATGAAGAGTTCAGATGCAAAATCCTCTAAATGCCATTTGAAATTTTCTTCTAAAATGACCATTTTTATCAAGCTTGTATATTTAAGTTCAGTAATTTCACTTAAATGACAATTAATAGGTAATCTTCATTGCCATTTAAATGAAATTACTGAACTTTAATATACAAGCTTGATTAAAATGATCATTTTAGAAGAAAATTTCAAATGGCACTTAGAGGCTTTTGCATCTGAACTCTTCATATATATATAATATGTTCACGGTGCACCCACATATATTATGTAAACACAAACTTTTATTTTTGATGCGATTAATTGCGATTAATCATTTGACAGCCCTAATTATTTTATTTCACTACATTTTAACCTGGTACTCACCATGAAAACAGTCATGGTAGGTGGCATTTTGTTAAATTACAATTAGAGTCTGAACCAGATAAAGGATTTTGAAGGCCGATACAAATATTTGTTGGTTTTAAAATCCGATATATCGGCCGATATTTTTTATTTTAGGAACGAGCAACAAAACATTAACAGATTTCCCTAACATTAGTTATTTGTAGTTATTTATGAGTTTTAACTAAAATAAAATGATAATGCATTTTAAAAAGAAACTTGTTTCTTTTATTGTCACAACAGAACAGTAACTACAGTCAAGCTACCCGGTTAGAAAAGTAGTTAGCTACACTACAAGTTACAATCAAAAAGTAGCTAACTACTTTTTGCTTTTTGAACAATGTATATTATAAATAACTGAAAAAGTGTCTGAGGAATTTTTTAAGTAAAATATTTAGTGTTTAAAACAAGGCAATACAATTACGATTTCAAAGAGTATTGTTTTATTACACACAACACTAAAATATCTCTAACTGTCAAAAGTGCAACAAATAGCCTACAACATTGCAAGAACGAAATATACATCCAACGTAAATTGCATGTAGAACATTTTCTCAAAAATACTGATTGAACTTGGACAAATAAGGTCATGGGTAATTAACGTTAGTTGTTTCTCCATCCTCCAAATCTGCCGTCACGTCTTGCTATATAATCATAATATGGGTGTGTCAACCCACTTCTGTCTGTCAGTGAACCGTTAGCCGCAAGATGCGTGATTAAACAACAGGTGGCGGTAATGGCAAAAAATGAGTTTGTAATCTAACAAGAAGAATATCCTTGCATCGCGCTGATTCGCGCAGGCTCGACAATGTAGCAATGTAGCTTTTGCTCGCGCTACACCGCTACTTGCTGCAAAAAGTAGTTAGCTACTGGAAAAGCTACACTGTTTAAAAAGCAACTGAGCTACTGCCAAGCTACTGAAAAATTTAGTTAAGTTAGTAGCTGCGCTACTTGTAGTTAACTACTCCCCAACACTGCATTTTCAATATAACAGGCCAAGGAGAGATGAAACATCTCATTGCTATAACTGTCACGCACTATTAAAGAAATACTTCAGTCACATTGTCAAAAGTTAAAAGGACAGTCAGTCAACTACACTGTAACAATGTAACGTAAGTATTACTAGCTAATTCCGCTTCACTCTCGGCTTATTTAACAGCAGCAAAACTGGACATGATAGTCACAAATTTTGTCATGCTTATTTGAATTAAGAGAACTGATGGGGATGTTCTTTTAATTGTTATTTAAGCAATTACAATGTATCGTGACCAACTCAACGAGTGTTGCCAACAGGGACGGTGTAGAGTGCCCTCTGGTGGACAAACTATACAACTACAACACTCATGACATGGTTCAAGCGTGTTTCGTCCGCTTTTATTTTATTTTTGAAATATTAATTTATCGGCCATCATAACTGCCAATACCGATAGTTTGGAAAGTGCCTAATATCGGCCGATAATATCGGCCTGCCGATATATCGGTCTGGCTCTAATTACAATCAGACAAACACAAAAATGTTTTATTTTAATTATAAGTAATTAGCTTGCTTCAAATAATTTCATTCATTATTATCTGGCTGTCTGAATTTTTCATTAGCTGTCAATATTAAATTTAAAATTAACCATATTTGATAGAATGAATGCATACATATGTAAATGCCTCATTCATTCATTCAACCATATTTGCCTTCTTAATTTTCTTTTTGTTGAATGATTGTTATTATTCAAAGTAAAAAAGAATAAATCTGTAATGTGGTTTGCGAAGTGGTGAACAGCATTTGTCATTTTTTTAAAGGTCTACATTAGTGTCTGTAGTGTATGTAACTCTGTTCACATGAGTAAACTTCAATGCGAACATCATCAATAAATAAACCACTGTACTGTGAACCGTTTCCCCTCTGGTTTGTAATTGGAAACATGATTGTTCAGTCTACAGAGGCTTCTGGAGACGTCTCCATGTTGTTGGGTGTGGCCGCTGTGGTGGCTGGCGGTTTCATTATCATTTGCGCAGCTCCATTTGCTAGTCATCGGCTTTATAAAGCAGGGGTGGACTCTACCTCATTTCTGGTAATGTTTAAGATTTCACGAGGAGGTAAGGTGCATCTCTTTCTCACTTGGATGTGCGCAGTGCTGAAAAATGCATTACCGATTTCACGAACATCTAATTTATCTTTACACTATCTCTCTCTCTCTCTTCATGTTACTTTTCTATTTCTCCAACTCTCAATGCTGTCTCTTTCTCCAGGTTTCTTCCTTTCGTTGTCACTGTGATGTATGTTATCTGGATAGATATTTTGGATGTCATGAGCTCGTATATGGAATATCAGTCAAAGAAGTGCTCAGAGTTTGAGCTCAATGTGACTTATGGGTTATCTTTCATGTTTGCTCCAGTGGGCGTGTTCTTCTGTCTTCTCTCTGGTCTTCTCTTTCTCAGTGATTGGACGTACAGTCCAACATCATTATAACTGAACCTCATGAATAGTTTGGAAACAGAACAATGAAATTGTATGTTCCAAGTGTATCTATCACTGAAGAAAACATGTTTGGGCTCTGAACTCTGAGTGTGGGTTAACATTATGATAGGTTGGGGTACAGATATTATAAATCTGATTTGAATTTGCCTTTGAAATTTGCAAATGTTGCTTCAGTATTTGGTCATCATGTGTGCTGTGAGCAGTACTGTAAACATCGATCATGAATGGTTTGGAACACTTCATGTATGTGTGAGTGTTTATGCGAGTATAGTATTGCACAAAACATTAAATTAGGTTAAATATGTGTATTTTGCCTGAAAAATAGCAAAACATATTGGTATCCTTCTCTCTGCCTGCTTAAACCTTCCTATAGTTTTACCCATTTTCCACTTTGCATTTTGATTATTTATTTACTATAAAGTTTTTTTTGTCCACCCTAAAGACTTTCACACACACACACACACACACACACACACACACACACACACACACACACACACACACACACACACACACACACACACACACACACACACACACACACACACACACACACACACACACACACACACACACACACACACACACACACACATATACAGATTTTTCTTTGTAGAAATACCCACCTGACCTGAAAGCTTTATGCTTTACTTGAACAGCTTGTTGTTCACACACCATAGCACACACATATATTCGATTTGACCTGTAATATTTCAAAAGATTCATTAAACCTTTAATTTAAAAGAAATGAACTCTGTGCGTTTTATATTAAAGTTGCTGATACAATGGAAGTAGTGAAATCTTTCTATATCTATTTATTAAATAAAAAAAAAACCTTGCTATGTGGACTGTGCTGAACTAACTAAGACTAGTCACAACGCTTGCATTTTGTTGACTTGTTGCCCTATTGTTGGTTTGATTGCCTCTGTTGTTCTCCTCACTTGTAAGTCACTTTAGATAAGTGTCTGCTAAATGATTAAATATAAATGTAAATAGCCTGGTTTATCAGAGGTGCACTCTAAAAAAAGGTTCTTCAGGGGTTCTTTGCGGTGGTCATGGTGCTATATAGCACCACTAAGCCCAGTTTGGTTCTTCAGTGGTTCTCTGGGGTGGTTAACATGCATCTATGGCACCTCTTATGGTTCTACATAGCACCATATGAAAAGGTAAGTGGTTCCCCTGTGATTACAAGCCAATGAACCACTTTTAGTGCTGTTTAGCACCATTTTTTAGAGTGTGCCAGAAGGTTACATCATCCTAGGCCATGCCTTATTATTCCCTCATAGGATCTCTCTGTAGTATTGCTAGGCCTACAGATAGCTCATTTTGAGCCATTGGAATCAGTAGAGCTGAAGGGGTGTTGATGGCGCAGGTAAGACACATGCCTTTGGTGCGAGAGTCCCAGGTTCGAATCCACTGTGACACCAATGTGTCCCTGAGCAAGACACTTAACCCCTAGTTGCTCCAGAGGCATACGACCTCTGACATATGTAGCAATTGTAAGTCGCTTTGGATAAAAGCGTCAGCTAAATGAATAAATGTTAATGTAAAGCTAAGTGCCCTCTTGTTGATGGGTCTCCTGACCATGCTAACTTCCATCCAGAGGGTTGGGGACCTGCAGGCCATTGAAACATGCCTCGAGTTCTGTCCGGCATACTTCTAGCTGATCCCGAGACCCGGTTGGGCTACATGCCCAAAGTTCCTACTAACCCTTTTAGAGACCAAGTGGTGAGCTTGCCAGTGCTGCCTCTGGATGAGGCAGACTCAGCCTTGTTGTTGCTGTGTCCAGTTTACTTGGACCACACGCAGAGCTTTAGAAGCTCTGAGCAGCTCTTTGGCTGTTTTTGGGGGGCGGAAGAAAGGGAAGGCCATCTCTAAACAGAGGATGGCCCACTGGATTCTGGATGTAATTGCCTTGGCATACCTAAGGCGTGCCAAGCCCCTTATGCCGAGTTCACACTGCACAATTTTAGCGCAGATTTTCAGCTCGCAGACAGGTTTTGAGAGAGCGCCGACAAATGCCCGAAATCACATGCAAATTGATGCTTGTTCACACGAGTGAACGACTTGCAGTGTGAATGATCAAAGACGTGATCTGAGAGACTCGCCAATGAGTCGCTGACGCCCGTGAGATATTTGGCATGCTAAATATCTGGACCTGTTAGTGATTTCAAAATCTCCTACTGTGTGAAATGTGTTCTGACTGAAAATGACTTCGGCGATGACCTACAGCCAACGAGAGAGCAAGATGCAGGGCAGCGGGATGGAGGAGTTAAAGACCATAATATCAGTATTTTAATTGATCTATTTACAATTATATCGAACAGAAACAAAGCACAGACATTTGCTTGACCAGCAGCAACAGCAGCACATTGGTAAATAATATATTTACCTCCAACTCTCTTTGCTGAACACAATCCTTGCTGCCCGTGTCTCACCAACCATTTTCTCCTGAATAATCTGTTTTTCCTTTTCTTTTTCTCCTTTTCACTGCAAATCAGTGCACAGAGAATTTGGATCACAAGCTTCTTGTGAGGTATCATATTTAATACAGGGTTCCTATGCAGTTTGGAAAAGTATGGAAAAGTATGGAATTTGATTTGAGTAATTTCCAGGTCTGGAAAAGTCTGGAAAAAGGAATGCAGAGTATGGAAAATATTTGCATTTCCAGACTATTGACACTATTTAGTTTTCCATAATAGAAAATTAAGAATGTAATGAAAATAAATGTATCATACAAGAAGTGTTTTCATGACAGCTGTTGAGTGATTGCCAAAAAACGAAAAAGGATAATGTACCACCCTATTGAAAGCCACATTTTGTCCACTTTTTTTAAGCACCAGGGTTTTTATAGACCCTTGAACTTGGCAAACAGGACAATGCACACAGCCATATCGTCCCATCAGCCCATTTCGTGTTTTTGTTTTTTGCGGCCACAAAGGATGCTTTAAATTGGACTTTAGGCCTTGATATTAGAGGTACTACCCCTAGGAAAGTCAAATTTTGAGCAAATAGGCCCAGATTTCTATTAATTCATGTGCATATTTGCTTTCTTTTCTTCATAGATTAGGTTAGTATATAAAACTAGAAATTGTAATGCGTTATTTTAAATTGTAATCATGGGGAAAAAATCCTGTGTGCATGTAATTAGTAGTTGTCCAGGTATATCTTAGCTTTTCAGGATTATTTCTTCAAGAGTCTTGGAGATGCTGCCACAGTTTTTCTGGATTTTTTTTTTGTTTTGTTTTTTTGAAAATACTAATTTTGCTTTAGAGATCTCCTACAACTAATAATTAAATTAGTAATAATTCTTTAATAATTCACAAACGAATTGTCCGATGATTCAGTCCCTCCTCAAATCCCTCCTTTCTGCTGCCTGCTCTGCTCTGATTCGCAGGACGGCCCAGTCTTTTGTGATTGGTTGACCGCTGGTCAGAAGCTAAACAACTATTGCCATAACTGAAGTTCAGCTCCAGAGGCTTCCTCAGTCTTCAGCGATTATATACACTGTAAAGACAGTAACTATGATGTTGATTTTACCATATCAATCCGAGTGTGAGTCCGATAATGAAACATTGGAAGAACTAGTTATTCAAACTGAATCTCCATTGCATTAGGTTCATAGAAATTTCTTTCTTTTGAGAAACAATAACTTTGTTAAAGCTGTATAATGATATAGCTGCATTACACATTGCATGAAAGGGAATCTCGAAAAAGCATAGTAGGGACACTTTAAATTCGGTCTGAAAATCTACAGAGAGGTTTGTAAATTTGTGTCTGGAAAAGTATGGAATTTTGAAATGGAAAAGAAGTAGGAACCCTGTTAATAACAAGTTCAAGTCTCGCACACGCGTGATCTTGCGTTATTTCCTCATCACTTTGGTTGTGAAACGTAGTTTGCGGACCAGACAAACGTTGTCGGCGATTCTTTGGTTTGTAAAGTCATGCAGTGTGAATCCCTCTGTTGCTGATCCATCGTGCAGTGTTCACACAGCAGCAACTGAATGCTACCCCAGATAGTCATGCAGTGTGAAAAGAACAGTGATCTGACTGCTTTGAAAACTGTGCAGTGTGAACTCTGGCACACTTCAAGCACACTCTACAAGACGTGTTCCTGGGCTCTATCAAACAGCACCAGGCTGGGCAATACCTTTGCAGGATTTTATAATCTCCGATTGAGCCAGTATCGTCCCATGTGCTATTGGGTATGAACAGGTAAGTTACAGACAACGAGTCAGGCTTTACAGCTTGCATAGAGGGCCTTTCCCCTCCCTGAGGTGATAACATATGCTTTTTTGTCCATGTGATATCCCTGGATCGAAAACCCTGGACGCAAGTTTTTCACTTAGCTCCTCGGCAGTCGATTCAACACCAGGCCCACTACTCTTGATGCATGTCCTTTTCAGGTCAGCCTACATACTTGGGTTAGGTGCTCCAAATGTATTGTTTCCCTGATGTGAACCCTATATGATGTGTTTCACAATAATGTTTCCCTGATGGTAAACCCTTGTCTTCCCTCAGGCAGAGCTCTGCCGCCAGTCCATTGCATTTGTAGTCAGTTCCTCACTTTTCAGGTATGAAGCCTCAGGGTTGGGGAGTCACGAATTTCATGTCACGGCGTTATGTAATTAGTAGATACAAAAATCCAGTAACTGTAATTCGTTACAGTTACATCAAAAATAGTCGTAGTTGGAATCAGAATTATAAGTTACTTTTGAAAAAGAGGGGGATACTTTCTGAGGATTACAAAGGTGTCATTTAAAAGTAAGTAAATGTGTATTTTGGCATAATAACACTATATTAATGACTCCTTACTGTCTATGCTCGCGACACGAGTCCACGTGTGCCACCCGCTGGTGGAATCACTGCTTCTAGAAACGATGATGCCCCAGAGGTAAAAATGCTTTAATTTCTTTGAAATTCCGCTGCTATTTTGTTTTTAAAGAGGAAAGTCCAACAACATGGTTTTACAGTGCAAACTGTGCCTTGTTGTTAGCCTATGTATAGCGTTTATTACTGCTTTTAAAATTCAGTGGCGTGTATAGTTAGCAAGGGTTGAAAGTTTTCTAGCGATACTGGAATCTGTAGAAATTAAGAGAGTAGTTTTTGTAATACCTAAAATGTCCTTTAATAATCTCTTAATTCTCAGTCTCAACTAAGATGTTCAGCTGCTACTGAGTGTAAGGGAACCCCATACTGCCAACGGTGCGGGTTCATTGTTAGGCAAGTCAAGAAAGATCATGGCATTAGTCATCAGATTTATTTTCCCATTTTAAAATAAACTAATATGTAGATTTTCTTGTAGAATTTTTAAATGTTGTGTTTTTATTATTTCCTGTAGCCTACATAATACATAATAATCTGTAAAACCATACTGTAGCCACTAGATGTCTCTATAGCCCTTTAAATAAATATATTTCAGGGATGTGAAATTCTTAATAAGTAAAAGTTTTTTTTTTTATAATATCTGTCCTTGAAGTAATCCAAAAGTAATCAGTTACATTACTTTCATATTCTGGTACTTGGATTACGTTACTGAATACTTTTTTATGAAGTAATTTGTAACTGTATCGGAATACATTTTTAAAGTAACCCTCCCAAGCCTGGAACTACTGTACCACATGGACCTCTTTCCACAAGCGCTTCCCCAGCAGTAATTCTAGTGTGCACAGCTGTGATCTTTTTATTTACAAAAAGAGAGAGAAAAGGTCCAGATAAAGCAACCATGGTTAGAACTGTCCTTTCTGTCTCCGCGTTGTACGAAGGACTACACTGCTTATTTGGGCCGTTGGTTAGGTTCCGAATGTTGTGTGTGTGATGTGCTTGTTACCCGCCACATGGGGCTTGCCAATATCTTGATTTTTATAACCAATTGCTAACCTTCCTAGAATATTGCAGGGATGTTTTCTTTGTGTCAACCTAAAGAAAACGTAAATAGAAAAAAAACATATTAAAATTATTAGTATGTATACACACGGTTGTGAAAAAAAAAAAAGGTAACTACTGGCAGCTGTGGTTGCCAGCATCATGACCGTAATAATACGGCATGTTACTGTTTTTGTGTCACAGCATATAGGCATTAAACTAAAGTTTTATACTGTAGCTGACCATACGGTATTTAGCTGTTAATTTATAAAACGGTAACACACCGTATTTTTTATGGTATGTTGCTGGCAACCACAGCTGCCAGTAGTTTACCGTTTTTTTACAGGATTATTTTTTACATTGGAAGATGGATGCATATTTGCTCTGCTAAAGAAAGAGGACTAGGCCAAATGTGAATGCAAAATTAAGACTAAATATATATGAGGTGAAATTACCTTTTCCCATCAGAGATAGACTGGAGATGAGACACTGATAGGTGTGTCCATATAACAGCAGAATTGAAGGGAGATATGACTCATTTATATGGTAGATGACAGCTGTGTGTATGCGCTCTCACTATACATACGACTGTTGAAGCAACAAACTTTAAACTTTAGCATGTATTTCAATTAATATATAGCACTGCCTGCTTCTCTTAATGTAAGTTTTTCCCATATCATTTGCAGCATTGTTTGTGTATCTATTTCTGCATGGTTGTATATGTTTTACTGCCAGTCTTTAGAATGTCTGTCTGTATTAAGTTTCTCTCTAGCCAGCTGTTGGCCTCCTGCAATGCTGGACAGTGTGTTATTTAAAGGCCTCGGATCATATTGCACATGAGAACCAAACTGAGAAGTTCTCATAACCCAGTGTGGACACATAGGTCTGAACTGAGATCATGTATAAGGATGGAAAGGATTTAGTGCAACTTGGATAAATCAGTCTAAAAAATGAAAAATGCTGCAGTTATATAGTGCTAAACAGATTTTCACCAATAAGATTGACCATAACATGAATAGTCATTTGTAGGAAATCACAAAGTGTTTATTTAGATACATTTATAGTGTCCATCTACATTTCAGCCACTAGAGGTCACTGTTACATGAGAAATCAAGACTTTAGTCACTGGACAATAATGTATAGCATATAGCGATATAAATTTATAACTTAATGTATGCTTGACACATAATGGATATAAATTAAAATAACACCATTAACTAAATTTTTTGTTGGGAAATCTTAGTTATTAACAAGGTCCTTTTGATTGACGTTGCTTAATGCATTAACTGACAATGAGCAATACATTTGTTACAGTATTAGTCTCTGTTAATGTTAGTTAATATTTTTAATGTTTGTTAATAGTATCGCAGATAATTTAATAATATTAACAGATACACATCAGATTTGAATAATTTATTAGTAAAGAGATTAATATTAATAAAGGCTTTAAAATCAAAGTATTATTCCTTGTTAGCTCATGTTAACAAATAGAATCTTATTGTAAAGTGTTACCAAAATATTTCTATGGCCTATGCCTGCTATAACATTCACAGGGCCTATGGCATGCTATTAAAGTTAGGCCTCACAGTTAGGCTTTCATGGCACTGTGTTTTCATCATTATGTAATGACAACATGTTTCCGTTTAACTTGTGAATTATTTCTGTTAATAATTGTTTGTTGTAAATGCATTTAAAGTGGAACAAACTACAGTTTAACTTATCCACCATTGTGATTTAACTTTACCTTGTAAAACTGTCTCCTATATTACCTATGAAATATTCAACTCTCCAAATAAATCATCCTAATCATGTACTTTGGCTGTAGCTTCAAATTTAATCATAGGGGTTTTCTGTGATTGTGAGATCAATAAGGCAACTTCGAGCCTCAATCCCACAACTCCCAAGTTTTCATCATACTCTCGGCGGGATGTGACACAGATGTGTGAATTAATTCTGATTGTGTTGAAAAGAAAGTAAGTGCAATAGATGTTTTGTACTTTGTGGACCACTCCGTTATAGACTGCAATATACTGTACAGTAATGTGCATCACACTTTGGTGTTCCAGAGAAGCTTTCTAAAGAGGTTTATCTAGCCGAGCGTTACGTTGAATATGAGATGGGAGTGAAAATCAATCAGTCAGAGAATACATAAAAAAGCCTTGGAAATATAGACTGAAAATCAAATCAAGAGGAAATATTCTGAAGAGAATATTGACAGGAACACTGGCTTTCTTGTGATGCAGTGTCAATAAATGCATATTTACGAGTCTGGGTGAGAATGTTGTTAGTTCCTTGGTCCCTGGTGATTGTTGTGCAGTTCCACATGATTAGGCCAGATAATTGTGTGTTGATAATAAGCATGTTCACAGCACTGCACAAAATTCTGTGTTCCACAACAAGACACTCACGTGGACCTGCCAGGACCGTCGGGATCGAATATGTACAGTACGTGACCTCCGATTAAACCTAGAAGATAATGACTTACACCTTCAGTGTGTCAAAGAATCGAACACCATGGTGTTGTCCTGTTATCAGTACACGGCAGAAATCAGTACATGGCAGAAATCAGTACACTCATGACCAAAACAGTACCAATCAAGCATATACTTGCGTGACAATAATAGGACACATGGGGAGTGTAGTTACATATTTTATTTCAATGTCAATAATAAATCAATTATCAATTATCTTGACTATAATTATAATCAATTATCTTGAATTATATTAAACATCTTTTGTTTAACCAATTGTTTTATGTACATATTTAAAACACACACACACACACAAAGTATTTATTAATTTATTTGTTTATTTATTAATTTACTATACTGTTAACATGTATACCAGTGCTCCTAAACCTGGGACCACAAGATGATAAAATATATATATATATATATATATATATATATATATGGGCTGTCAAAAGATTAATTGCGATTAATCACATCCAAAATAAAAGTTTGTGTTGACATAATATATGTGGATGCACTGTGTATATTTATTTTGTGTATATATATATATATATATATATAAATACACACATGTGCATGTATATTTAAGAAAAAAAAATATTTATATATAGAATATTTATATTTACATATCATATAAATTATATATTCCTCTATATATACATGAAAATATTTCTTAAATATATACAATCATTTGTGTGTATTTATATTTCTAAAATAATTATACATAGTGCACCCATATATATATATATATATATATATATATATATAATTTTCCCCTCTTAATAACTATTTTTTATTTATTTATTGAAAAACATCCAGAATCTTAAAATCACAAATATATATATATATATATACATACATACATACATACATACATACATACATACATACATACATATATACATACTGTATATGTATGTATATATATATATATATATATATATATATATATATATATATATATATATATATAATTTTTCCCCTCTTAATAACTATTTTTTATTTATTTATTGAAAAACATCCAGAATCTTAAAATCACAAATATAGTCATGTTTAACATTTAGTACATCAACACTCCCAGTTTCTTACAATTTTACAAGTAGCATTGTTATAATTACAGCAGACATCCTGGAGGAAATGTTATGGCATATTCTCTTGTTTGATTTGATATAAAACTTCAACATAAGCTTTTGTGGTTCTCAACCTTTTGACTCAAAGGCCCCACATAGTCCAACACAATTTTTGAAGGTCCACCATATTGCCTGATGCAGATGATAACAGTTCTGTTATTTGATGTCATTGATGGTGATCACAAATCGATTTATAAACCAGAAGTAACATTTTATTTTAATTTTTTTGTGTCCTTTGAATTTTTGTCCTGTGAATTTTGATAATACTTCATACTTTTACTTGATATGGATACATATGTTGGCACTGTTTCAATCTCAATACACTTCTGAAGGTGAAACGCTTGAAAGGCTATGCACTTTTTGAACTCTTTCACATATTCCAATCCAGGAAGCAACAAAACCTCTGCAACAGATTGTAGTTTTGCGACTCCTCTACTTCAAGTTTTCCTAGAGCCCTATTTATATGTAGCTTTATAATCCCTTTTGACGTTTAGTTAAATTTTGTTCATTTTGCCCCCTAGAATCTTGAGAGTATTTGAATTGCATGAAACAAAATGGCAAGTCTTATTAAAGCCTGCTCTTTGTTTAGAAATGGTTTTACATAATTTCAGAAACGGCTTGGAAATAATGAATAAACAATAGGTTATGTTAATGCACGTATTAATGCAGGGCACGAGCATATAATTAAGAGCCATGATTCAAAATCAACATTAACAGTGTGGGTAGGAAGCCACGGCAATTTATTGACGAAACAAAAATAAGAGGCCCAAGTTTGTGTGACCTGTGGAGTCAATAACATTCATAAACTGGAAGAATAGCCTGGCGCGGTATCATGTGATTTCTCATGTCTGAGGGCTTTGCTCAGCGTTATTCAGTGTTAGTCTTAGATGTGTTTTGAACCCTTACCATACTAGTGCATTATTAATAATTATTAATGCAAATTTGAGAAATAAAATATTTTTGGGTTTTATTAAAGGGATAGTTTACATTAGTACAATTACTGCAAAGGCATAGAAAAAAAGGTGAAAAAGCAAAACCCCTTTATTTGGCCTTAAAACGTACCTGTGTCAAACGCTCAAGTCGTGCTTGCAAAGTTGCTTGCAATCGGTCTACTTGATCATCTAAATCTGATAAACTGGAAATGGTAAAACCGACAACATTATTAACTGTTTGTGTTTACAATTGTTTTAGAAACCTTGGAAGCTGAAACTCATGATCTTGGTGTTGGCCGGTGAATTTTTGACATGCTTGAGGAGCCTCATGAAAAATAAGTTGCGTAGAAACCATCCTACATTTGATCTTGCAATCATTTCTCAAATATGCGATACGTGTGATTCAGGGAGTAAACACGCACTAAAAGATGCATAGACCTCTCTTCCAGATGTGAAATTTATAAATCGCAAAATCTTGAAATTGTGCGCAGCTGAATGGTCCACTTCCACTTGAGAATGATTAGCCGCAAGAATTGCGTATGCACGTTTTGTAAATGAGGCATGAGGTATTTGGCTAATCACAAAGCTCTGGATCTGCTGGCCAATCAGAGCACTCTGGGCTTTTTGGAGGAGGGGCTTTGTAGACGCTGCAAATCAATCAGAGCATTTCAGACAGACTGGAAAAAGAGGTGCTGGAATAAGACTGTTTTTCTGAACATTAAAGTATGTTAACATATTCAAGTATACCCAATAAACTTTTCGAAATTCTCATTTCATTTACTCACTCACATGTCATTTAACCCATATGAATGGGAACTGGACAGAGACTGGACAGACTCCTTCAGAAATCATTGATATATATATATATATACACACACACACACACACACACACAAATAAATGCTAAAAAAATAATTATATATATATATATATATATATATATATATATATATATACATACATATATATATATTACAAAGACTGATAGAAGGGCAACAGTGACTCAAATAACCACCCGTTACAACCAAGGTGGGCAGAAGAGCATCTCTGAACGCGCAGTACGTCGAACTTTGAGGCAGATGGGCTACAGCAGCAGAAGACCACACCGGGTGCCACTCCTTTCAGCTAAGAACAGGAAACTGAGGCTACAATTTGCACAAGCTCATCGAAATTGGACAATAGAAGATTGGAAAAACGTTGCCTGGTCTGATGAGTCTCGATTTCTGCTGCGAACATTCGGATGGTAGGGTCAGAATTTGGCATCTACAACATGAAAGCATGGATCCATCCTGCCTTGTATCAACGGTTCAGGCTGGTGGTGGTGGTGTCATGGTGTGGGGAATATTTTCTTGGCACTCTTTGGGCCCCTTGGTACCAATTTAGCATCGTTGCAACGCCACAGCCTACCTGAGTATTGTTGCTGACCATGTCCATCCCTTTATGACCACAATGTACCCAACTTCTGATGGCTACTTTCAGCAGGATAATGCGCCATGTCATAAAGCTGGAATCATCTCAGACTGGTTTCTTGAACATGACAATGAGTTCACTGTACTCAAATGGCCTCCACAGTCACCAGATCTCAATCCAATAGAGCATCTTTGGGATGTGGTGGAGACGGGAGATTCGCATCATGGATGTGCAGCCGACAAATCTGCGGCAACTGTGTGATGCCATCATGTCAATATGGACCAAACTCCCTGAGGAATGCTTCCAGCACCTTGTTGAATCTATGCCACGAAGAATTGAGGCAGTTCTGAAGGCAAAAGGGGGTCCAACCCGTTACTAGCATGGGGTACCTAATAAAGTGGCCGTGGTGTATAGTCACATACGTACATACACATATATATATATATATATATATATATATATATATATATATATATATATATATATATATATATATATATATATAATAAAGGTTATAGAGAGGGTCCCTAAAGGTTATTATAGAGAGGGAAAAATAAAGGTTATTGAATATAAATATTCAATGATAATATTATAATATAATTTTAATATTTTTTTATATTTTTTAGCATTTATTTGAAATGGAAATAATTTGTAACATTATACATGTCTTTACTGTCACTTTTAACAAATTGAATGCATCCTTGCTAAAGAAAAGTATTAATTAAAAATCTAAATCTTAATCTTAACCACAAACATTTGAATGGTACGATTTTTTAAATCTTCTGTGATAGTATTATGGAAGCAACATAACTCTTATTCTGTTAAAATTTGTGTATAAAAAATGTATAAAAATGCATATTTTGAGTTTGGAAGACATCAGTGTAACATGACAAATAATCTTGAATGTGTATTTTATGGCTTCCAAAGATTTTAAATATATGTTTCTTTGATGGTGCTTGTCATTTTAAAGCATGACAGCCCCAGTTCCCATTCACTTAATTTTATGGTAAAGAGTAGTCAGCACATCACATCAATTCCTCAAAATTTGTGTTCCCCAGAAGAACAACAGACAGATTTGAAGCAACATGAGGATGAGTAAATGATTCCTATAAATTGTTCCATTATTTCTGTACCTAGTATATTTGCTGTTAGGGAAACACCTCTGCCTAGTAAAGTGGCACTCAGGCCTATTTGAATATTACACATCTGAAGTGACAATAAAAGGGCAGGTAATGTCTCATCCCATAACCCAGTTCCAGCTGCCCATATCATCCCATTGGCTCCATGGTGCACAAAGGGTTATTGAGGACTGTTGCTCCGCTGCGCAGGGCTTTTGATTTTAATTGCGGATGCACTCATCTGCTCCTCTTCACTCAAAGGCTCAAATGCCCTGTTTGAAATCTAGTGCATGAGAGATGCTGTTTTCTTTTCTTCTTCTTTTTTAATGCCCCCCTCCTCCTCTCGTCCCCTCCCCCTTCCCTCTTCTTAAGGCTTGCGATACATTAAAAGGTGTAATCCAACTGAAATGGAAATTGCGCTTCTTGAAAACAAATGATGAGAGGGCAATAGAGGGGCCAGCGCCGTGCTCCATCGCTGAGAGCCGTGAGGAGGCTCGTCAGAGGCGGGACCCTCTCTTTCAGACCCCGATTGTGCTGGGCTTCTTATAGTGGCTAATGGTGGAGCTGCTAGGCAGGTTGATTACAAGGTTACGGTAAACAATCCTTTTCAGCTGCACCAAGCAAAATTGCATGTTGTGTTTATATGTGTGTGTATTGGGTTTTTTTTCCTTCTCCATTTTGCCATGTGGAGTGTCAGGTGGTTGGCGGTGGAGTACAGGCACAGGCTTCTGAATAATTGCTTCCAATCAAGTGGTACAGAAGCGCTACAGAGACCTTGTTTATGTCTGAACACTGTGATGCATTGTGTGTCATGGAACATGCTCTGTGTCTAAAGTCTTGTGACTCATGTTTGTGGAAGAGTCATGGAGTTTGTGGTGCTTCAGCTTCAAAAATAAAGGTTCTTTATTGGCATTGATGGTTCTATTAAGAGCCTGTGACATCCATTCACTCTTAAAAATAAAAGGTTCTGCATTGCTGGATCCATGAAGAACCTTTAACATTCATGGAATCTTAAAAGGTTATTTTATTAAAATGTTCTTCACAAAAAAAAAAAAAATATATATATATATATATATATACACTCACCGGCCACTTTATTAGGTACACCTGTTGAACTGCTCGTTAACACTTAATTTCTAACCAGCCAATCGCATGGCGCAACTCAGTGCATTTAGGCATGTAGACATGGTCAAGACAATCTCCTGCAGTTCAAACCGAGCATCAGTATGGGGAAGAAAGGTGATTTGAGTGACTTTGAACGTGGCATGATTGTTGGTGCCAGAAGGGCTGGTCTGAGTATTTCAGAAACTGCTAATCTACTGGGATTTTCACGCACAACCATCTCTAGGGTTTACAGAGAATGGTCCGAAAAGAAAAAACATCCAGTGAGCGGCAGTTCTGTGGGCGGAAATGCCTTGTTGATGCCAGAGGTCAGAGGAGAATGGCCAGACTGGTTTGGAGCTGATAGAAGGGCAACAGTGACTCAAATAACCACCCGTTACAACCAAGGTGGGCAGAAGAGCATCTCTGAACGCACAGTACGTCGAACTTTGAGGCAGATGGGCTACAGCAGCAGAAGACCACACCAGGTGCCACTCCTTTCAGCTAAGAACAGGAAACTGAGGCTACAATTTGCACAAGCTCATCGAAATTGGACAATAGAAGATTGGAAAGACGTTGCCTGGTCTGATGAGTCTCAATTTCTGCTGCGACATTCGGATGGTAGGGTCAGAATTTGGCGTCTACAACATGAAAGCATGGATCCATCCTGCCTTGTATCAACGGTTCAGGCTGGTGGTGGTGGTGTCATGGTGTGGGGAATATTTTCTTGGCACTCTTTGGGCCCCTTGGTACCAATTGAGCATCGTCTGCAACGCCACAGCCTACCTGAGTATTGTTGCTGACCATGTCCATCCCTTTATGACCACAATGTACCCAACTTCTGATGGCTACTTTCAGCAGGATAATGCGCCATGTCATAAAGCTGGAATCATCTCAGACTGGTTTCTTGAACATGACAATGAGTTTGCTGTACTCAAATGGCCTCCACAGTCACCAGATCTCAATCCAATAGAGCATCTTTGGGATGTGGTGGAACGGGAGATTCGCATCATGGATGTGCAGCCGACAAATCTGCGGCAACTGTGTGATGCCATCATGTCAATATGGACCAAACTCCCTGAGGAATGCTTCCAGCACCTTGTTGAATCTATGCCACGAAGAATTGAGGCAGTTCTGAAGGCAAAAGGGGGTCCAACCCCTTACTAGCATGGGGTACCTAATAAAGTGGCCGGTGAGTGTGTATATATATATATATATATATATATATATATATATATATATATATATATATGTATATATATATATATGTATATATATATATATATAATTTATTTTTTTTTTTTTTGTAAATCAACACGTTCTTTGGGGAGCCAAAATTGTTTTTCTATGACATCATTGCGTAAACCACTTTTTGGAATTTTTATCTTTAAGAGTGTAGAACCTTTCCATTACACAAAATATTCTTTATTTTTTAAATGTTCTTAATTCTAAGAAAAAAATCACTTAAAGGTTCTTCAAAGAACCAATAATTGTTTTTCTATGGAATACTATGAAACCAAAAGTCCCACACTCTTAGAAAAAGGGTTCATTTGGGTTCTATGAAGCATAGGGTTCTTTACTCTACTCCAAAGAACCTTTTATGCTAAAAAAGGTTCTAAAATGACAAGAAAGAACCCTTTTGACTCAAAGGTTCTTTATAGGCTATTATTCATTCATATATGACATTATTCTGCAATATTTTGTAGTTGTAATTAAATTATTGTTTATTAAACTGTTGTAGTAACTTAATATCACATTTTATTCATGCTGATTTTTGGAGGAGAAAAAAATGAAAAAAAATGAAATTGATTAACTACATAAAATAATATAAATATATACATGTTCTAACCCCCATATCTTGAATTTTGTGATCATTCACATGCATTTATAAATACATATAGGGTCTTGATGTTTGTCAATAATATAAAATATATAATCCGGAAAGGACAGAACAATTGATAATGAATGAACCCAAAAAGTTCCATATAGAACCTTTTTCCTGGTTAAAGAACCCTTATTATTGAACCCTTAAAAAGGGTTCTTTATAGAACCTTGTAGGGGTTCCAAATATGTAGCGCTGATAGAACCTTTTAAGGTTCTATACAGAACCTTTTCTTCTAAGAGTGCATGAGGATATAGTTAAACCTGAGATTACATTGTGAGGACCAGCCAGTGGTCCCCATTAGGGTAATGGATTAATAAACTAAATTATGTAAATAAATAAATAAATAAATAAGTTTTATGTGATAGGTAGGTTTAGGGGTAGGGGGAGGGTTAGTGTAAGGGGATATAATATACAGTTTGTAGTATAAAAATCATTATGTCCATCAAACGTCCCCACAAAGATAGTGAAACCAAGTGCGAGTGTGTGTGTGTGTTATAAAATAAAAGTCCAGCACAAATCTGAACAAATATGTTCTACCCGTGTCAGATATTTGTTGTTCTGAAATGAAAACAGGAAATCTCTTGCACCATTGTGCTCAAACATCTGTTTCTCTTTGCCACATTTTTTTGATCTGTGGTTGTCAAAATACGAATAGCTTTAACAAGATTTTCCTGTTGGAGAAGAATAAACCAGCGACCTCTTGGTTGGAGATAGGATGTATTGCATTTCAAATTAGAAGAGAGACAAATTAAACCCTGCTCTCTCTCTTATTAAGCATTTGAAAAGACAGCTCTCTGGGCACTGCTGTGGTTTTGGGAGAACAGCACACTGTTGGGTGTTGGAATAATTAGTTTAATTTGAAGTGGTCCCCCTCGCAGCAGGTAGGGGCACACAGTGTGGACCGCTGGAGGCTGTTGGGGTGCCGTGGTGTAGGTCGGGTGAGATCTCAGATCACGCTCTTGGGTCTCGCGGCCGGGAGAGGCCTGGAAAGGGGTAACGGCTTCTCAGAAGGAGAAGATGTGCGGTCTGTCTTCTCGCAGCTGCAAATCCTCTGGGTTCACCGTAATGAGCCGTGTGATGTGAAAAGACCCATTCAGCTGAGAATAGGCATTTTACCATGCTACTCTAAATTGTAAGTTTTTCTGAACGGTCGAAAATTGATTAAAGTTCGGACTTATTAAATGAAAAGTAATAGTAATTAATATGATTTTAATGACCTATATGGTATATTAGTGTTATTTGGTCTATTAGTGCTGTTTGGTGTTAATCGTTCTCAAAAGCTAAACAATTTTAGTAATAAAAGTTGCGGAGTTTGATTCTCTGAATTAAATTGCATTAAATTACAAATCAAAATTACACTTGTAGTTTAAATTGAAATTAAATTGGTAATCTAGAATAAATTAAATGGCAGTGTTATTATAGTTTTATAAATGAACTTTTATTTTTATATTGTTGGTTGTCATGTTAATTAGTTTAATGTTTCGTAATTACATTGTGATTGTCATTGTATTCATTTTTAATTATAATGTTTAGTAATTACATTATGTGATTTTTGTCATTGTATTCATTTTTTATTATATTTCATATTTTGTTTAAGTTTAGTTTAGTTTTTCTTTTAGTGCAATAATTTTAGTGCTTCACTTTAAACCTATTTCAAGTTTTTAAACTAATATTCATGTGTCTAATTATTTCAGCATTTATTAATGACTATATATATTAATTACTGTTTCAGCTTTATTTAAGCTCAGATTTTACTTCTTTTGTTATCTATTTTTTTATTTTTTACTTTTCAGTTTTGGCTGGAAGCTTGACGAGATCTGAATAGAATTGTTATAAGAATTAAATTTCTCACGTGTCATTAAACTGAACACAAGTTAAAGCTCAAGTTAAATCTATATCTGAATATTATTACTCAGCATTGCCCTCATCCGTACAATACACAGTTATTTTCACGTGTATGTCATGCTCAAACTATGACACAAAATATAAGCGTTTCAGCTTTCACCACTAACGTGTCTGAGCAAAAGGTTTGGAGAGCAGGAAATTTATTTGCTTTGTGCGGTTTAGTATTTTGATCCCGTTGCTCAAATAAAGCGCCGGTGTGAGTTCAGTAATCTGACCTCAGCGGGGTTAAAACCTAAAACACCTGATTAGGATTCATCAGGTCAATTCCAATCATATTCCCTTGTCTACAGATATGCCTCTGTAGAAATATAATTTATTTTACTCATGCATTGCAGATCCTCTTCTAAGACTAGATTTTGAGGCCGCAAAGCTTTGGCCAAATGGGACAAATAGATTTAATGAAAATAGAACGTGGGGGAAAATAAATAGTGCTTTGTGTCACTGAAAGCCCGAGAGAGAATACACAAACATTTACTTGTATTTATACAGCGTGCCGTCCAAAACCTCACGTTCACCGCTGCATTGTTCATATTAATATCATTATTATTATAATATTACAAAATGCATCTCAGTGTTCCTTAAAGCAGATTATATCAACTGAAATTCAATGACCTTCTTGTTTACACAAGTTATGGTAATTGAATTCTTCCACTTGGAGAATTTGTCAGCATGACAGTTACATATTAAAATGTGATGAGATTACTCATGTTAGCGGTTTCGCTTTAAAACAAACGAGCTCACTAGTCCGACATGTTAAACGCAATGACATGCACATAATTTTATTTATACCTTAAGCATATGATAATGAATAAAGCATCCTAATAACATGGAAATCGTATTCTAGATAATTGGGTACATCTGCATTTAGGTTCGTCTGAACATATTAGAATCAAAGAATGATTATTTTATCATATTTAGGTCTATACAATGCTGAAAGCCATGATAATAAATGGATGTAGGTTGACATAATAATCCAACAACTGAATGCGTATAGTATCTTCTCAAATAAAACGGCGAGAACAGTAACTTTTCACGGTCTTATTAACCACAATGGGAGAAAATAACCAGTCTTTAATCTCTCTCGCAAGCCGAGCCACATCTGGCCGACATCTGTATGCAGCCTGAACATCTTGGCAATGAAAACGAAAATCCACAGAACACCAAAATCAGTTGTTCATCACCAAATCCATGCAAACTTTTTGTTAGCGAGTGATTTGGGGTTTGTTGGTGTGTCTGTGTTTTGTGTATTTCGGCTGGTTGTTTATGTGCTGGTGGGAATCTTGTCTGTGGGATCGGTTCCTCCTATACCTTGCCTAACCAGCCATTAGTGGGATTGCAGGCCTCCAGCATTTCAAACACCTTAATTAGTTATTCAGCTCCTTATTTGTGTTTGCTTCCCCCTCCGGCACCTAATTAATGCTTAATGGAAACTGCTGAACTGAGCCTGTGGAGAACTCATGAATATTGAAATTAGCCTCAACAATTTTAAAAAGGGTTGCAGGGGATAGAGGTAAGAACTGCTCGCTGAGGTACTCATTACTTTTGTGGGATGCAAGCCTGTGACAACGTTAGAGAGCGATGTGGACTTTTACATCGAAAAACACGAGATTGTGCAATAGAATAGACTATATGTGTTTACAAATGAAATTAAAGTGAATAACTGTGTTGATACACTAAATGATGCATTCAAATGATCTTGTACCAAGTTTGTTGTTAATTTTTTTTCCAATAAATGTTTTCATGTTTGCTCGAACAATAGAACTTGCATAGGTCTGCATTTCTGTGCAATTTTACAAGATTTAAATATTTTTTCTTTCTTATAAAAAAGAAGAAGAAAAATGTTTTAAGTTCTGTTTACTGTTTTAAAATCAAAATTTTGAAATTTCTGAATGAATAACATGCGAGCAAGGATTAAAATTAAGATATTTAATATAATATATTTTTGTTTTGACATTAAAGGGATTGTTTACCTAAAGAATCAATAGTCTCATTCATCATTTACTCAACCTCATGTTTTTCCAAACCTGTATGAGTTTCTTTCTTCAACTGAACACAAACAGATTTTTTCGACCCCATTGACTTCCAGTATGGAATAAAAATACAATGGAAGTCAATGTGGCCCATCAACTGTTTGGTTACCGACATTTTTCAAAATATGAAGAGTTCAGATGCAAAAGCCTCTAAATGCCATTTGAAATTTTCTTCTAAAATGACCATTTTTATCAAGCTTGTATATTTAAGTTCAGTAATTTCACTTAAATGACAATTAATAGGTAATCTTCATTGCCATTTAAGTGAAATTACTGAACTTAAATATACAAGCTTGATAAAAATGATCATTTTAGAAGGAAATTTCAAATGGCACTTAGAGGCTTTTGCATCTGAACTCTTCATATCTTCTTTTGCGTTCAGCATAAAAAAGAAACTCATACAAGTTTAAAACAAATTGAGGGTGAGTAAATGATGACAAAATTTTCATTTTTACCGGAACTATCCCTTTAACATTTGATGAAATTCAAGGTAAATATTGAAACATATTTTATTTATCTCCACATGTTCTCTGTTTGATAAACAAATGTAAGATTGAAGTTATTTGTAGGCACATTCCAGCAACAACAAAGAGTGTGCCATATAACCTTTCGCTAGTTTGAACTATTGAATATTTTTCTTTTCTTCGAGAAAAAACAAGTTACAAGTTCTCTTAGTTTGTCTCCCTACAATCACCATGCCAAATTTGTATGTAGACTACATATAAATACTGACTTTATTATATAAAGATGTTTATTAATGTTACCTTGCAGTAATGATCTGTCACATCTCTGCGCTGATGACTGTAGAATGTGGAAAATCACTTTAAAATATACACTAAATAACACTGCTTTCCATATATTATGAACAAATGTACAATTCAAATTGCCTTTATTTAAATTTTTTACCATTTCCATTGTTGCAATTATTCACGTGAATTCACAGTACAATTGAATATGTAACAGAGCCTTCATTTGAATAAGATTTATGAAAATTACGCCACTTAATTTATACAAACAGGACAACAGGGCCTGTTTTGAGACCAGTGGCCAAATCAAGCCACATCTCTGTAAAAAAAAACAACAACCTTTCAAAGGTTATTCAAATGTAATTTGACTTGTGACAAGGCTGGTAATTCACGAACAGAAAACTTGCCTATCTGTGTGTCTTGAATTTGCATAACGAGGACTCTTCTATTTCCACAAGCGTGGTTTTGTTGACGTCTCCGGCTCGAGTCAGTAAAGTGCGTGAGCACAGTTCATCTGAGCAGATCTTCCACGGAAGATGGCCGGATAACTGCCTAAGCATGTGAGCCCTGGTAAACAAAATCAACCAGACAATAATAGCTTTTGCCGGCAGAGAAATGTGCTGATGTGTGTATGTCTGAGTGTGACTTCTGAATGCTAAAAGACATAAGAAGACCACTGAAAAGATTGTTTGGGTTTACAAATGTAAAAGACTTTATATTAATTTTATAATGTTGACTGATTTTCACTGCCTTCAACTTTGATATTTAAGTCATTTCAAGTAAATTACATTGAACTGACTAAAAAAAACCTGAGCTGAATCTTGTAACTTATTAAAAAACTGTTGAAATTACTTATTTTGATGAGTTGAAGTAATGTAAAAACAGATGTTGTCATAACTTTTTACTTTTTTACACTGTATAAAATATAGTTGGTTTAACTTTAAGTTGATTGAACTGAAAAATGTGAGTTAATACAATTAAGGAGATTGATTTAATCATCAGAAACTCAAAATAATAAGTTATCGGAACTAAATAAATTATTTAAGTGGATTTGACAAAAGAAAAAATGTTGTGATAAATCTTGAAAATATATATTTTTTGGTAACACTTTACAATAAGGTTCATTAGATACTACATTAGTTAACATTAACAAAGAATGAACTATACTTCTTCAGCATTTGTTAATCTTTGGTAATGTTAATTTCAACATTTACTAATACTTTATTAAAATCTTGTTTACATTAGTTAATGCACTGTGAACTAACATGAATAAACAATGAACAGCTAGATTTGTATTAACTAACGTTAACAAAGAATAACAAATACAGTAACAAATGGTTAGTTCATGTTAGTTAATGCATGAACTAATGTTTAATATAATGAACCTTATTGTAAAGTGTTACCACTTTTTTACAGTGTACAGTGAATAGGCTATATGTATTAGCTATATTAGTTCTGCTTTACTTTAGAGAACGTCATAAATTACCCAAGGATGTTGTCAGATTAGAAAATGAGATTTCACTTAAACGTTCAAAACCATTAAACCTTTTTTTTTTTTTTGGCTGCCATTAATGTTGCAAAGGTACGATCTTGCAATGAAAGAAAACAGAATTATACAACTTACTCATTTTTGAAAATGTTCCTTTGTCTCCATGTTTGGAGGAAACTTCTCCAGCTTTCAGTTATGCGAATTTTATTCCCACAGCTGCGGTGTATATGCTGAGAGAACTCTTTTGCCGACTCCTTTCTTTCCCTTACTTAAAACTTTGAAGCGGCTTGGGAAAACCGTTCCCATTCACTTTTATACATTCTGGCTGGTTATGTTTTTAACATATCACTGGAATTGCAAATTTCAGACCTGTGTTGAGCTCTAAAAGCATTGACATTAGAAAGGACTAAATACATTCAAACGCATGAATTTCCTCACATAGGAATGGTGGGCCATGGTAAAATCGAGCCATAATTAAAAGTATAATAACATCTCTAGCTGAGGTCAGTGCATAATGCTTCACAAAGCAGATTCACAGTGAATATGTTCATGTATTCATTTATTAATTTATACAATTGGATAGACTTAGACCACAGACATTGTTTAATTCAAGAGAGGAGAGATTTATGTAGCCTATCAATTTTAAATGTGATTTATCGATTTAATGTCTAAAATAATTCTTGCTTGTAGTATTGATGTACTTTATTTTGTATTCAGCCTATTTTGAAAGAAAAACAAAGATCCTAGAGAATTCATCCAAACTTTACAACATTTTTTTTTACAAAAAGCACTTCAAAATGAGCTAAACCCTGAAGTTTTGATACAAAAGCCACGGGTCATAGAGCAGCACTGAGCCTTGTTTAGGCAGCAAAATATTAGTGGAGATAAATAAACATTATTTAAAGGATCCGTCAAGCCCTGTTAGATATCCCCGCCATGGTTCACTTGTTCTTCGCTCCCAGGGCAAGGACTATTTAATTATCGCACTAAATGAATAATCAAAAAGTCAATTTCCAAAGAGCCCCTCGCTTGCCCGTGCCGAAGAAGACAATTGCATTTAAAATATCTGCATGCAAAATCTGTCTCACACCCCACCACCCTTTCATACAACACCCCGCATGCCTCGAAGCAGTGCAAATCCAATGCATAAGGATTCCTCCTCTTTGCTTGAATTAAAGTTGTCCTTTACACCTAATGAGATATGGTCCTCCTCGTAACAAGGATGCTGATGGTACATCATGTCCTACAACAGCACTTTAGTGATCTTTATTGATCTGATTATGTAAGACGAGGTTAATTAAATCCAATAACCCACGGTGGTTTGTCTTGGGAAGATTGTTGGTTCATGTTCTGTAGGCCTGCGTTGTGTGAGGAACTTTGAGGATACTATATCATGAGTCTGTGAATACAAAATCTGAATAGTCAGGTTGTTTCAGTTGATTGTTGAGCTGACATCTGAACCACTAGATGGCGTTACAGTTTGGCAGGTCCTTCGTGGCTGTAATTGAGTTGAAGCATTGTTTGGGCTTCTGTTGCTGGATTAAATTAGTCTTTTTTTCCACAAGTGTTTCCACAAAACAGCGATGCAGAAGTGCATACTTTGATTTGGTCAATAGGTTCTAGTGCAGACTTATTTTCATTGACATCAACTGTGTTCAAGGAATACAGAGTGAGGCTATGATTTATAATATCAAATGGTTTTCAATATTTAGATGATTAAATATTTTATTTGTTTCTGAAGGGTATAGGGCCTTGCTTTTATATTTCTCACAAAATACTGTTGTCATTACTTTGTATAGTATACATTTGGATATATTATATTTAATTTGAATTCATATTTAATTCATTTTTTTAAATATAAACATGCTATAATGCATCTATTTGGGTTCTTATATGTTTACAATCTGTTTATAAAGTATTGTTAATAGGGCTGTCAAACGATTAATTGCGATTAATCACATCCAAAATAAAAGTTTGTTTAAATAATATGTGGGTGTATTGTGTATAATTATTTTATATATATATATATATATATATATATATATATATATATATATATATATATATATATATATATATATATATATATATATATATATATATATATATATATATATATATATATATATAAATACACACACATGCTGTATACCGGTATATTTAAGAAATATTTTCATGTATATACTGTATATAGATTTATATTTAATTTATATTATATATAAATATTTTATATAAAATATTTTTTCTTAAATTTACGTGCTTGTGTGTGTTTTTATATACATACAAAATTTATACACAGTACACCCACATGTATTATGTTAACACAAACTTTTTTTTTGGGTGCGATTAATGCGTTTGACAGCCCTAATTGTTAATAATATGCCTGCAGTTTATAGATATACAGTTGTGGTCAGAATAATTTTTCTTACAGCCACTCTCTATTTTGTGAAGCTCATCAATATTTTGCTTATCAGAACTATTCTGTGGTTTTACTCATTGTGAACGATGGAATTTGGCCTTTGTGTTGCCTCATATTTAAACTCCTGTGAAACAAGAAGTCATAAATATAATTCCATGTTCCTAGTCACCCTGCTGTGCTATAAAAATAATAATAATAATAATATTAATGGGAATATATTACAGAGATATTTTACTTATAAAATGCATTCTAGGGGTGCCAATAATTGTGGCCAACCTGTTTTTGGAGAATTTTTTTCATTTATTTCGTTATGTGATTTTCCTCCCACTTTTTTATGTTAAGGAAATGTTAGATTTTTGTGCTTTTTTTAAATGAAATATCAAAAAGAAAAACAATGTAGATTTATTTTTACAGCCATCTTTGATCATATTTACCAGGAGTGCCAATAATTTTAACCAACTGTACGTCTGTGTCTTCATGATGTACTTGTTGCTTATAACTGCAATCCAATCCCTTTAATTTACTGATTCATTGATTTATATTTAACTGTTGCTGGCAATGCATCTAGGCACCTGTGAATTATATTATATTTTATATTTATATTTTATATTTTAAATATAGCCTATTAAATATTATATATTTATACAGTACTTCATTTTTTCATTTATTTTTTCCCTTTTTTTGGTCATAGAGACTATGTTTTTGAATTTTAAAATAATATATTTTTTTTATCGAAACACATTTTACTCTTTACAAATAAGCCGTTTATTATATACCTGTTTATGGTTAGCTATGTCACACATACATTGCTGTATTTGTTTTTCAGGTACACATTATGTCGCGAATTATTTCTGCAATTAATTAGTTGCATTTTTTTAAAAGGAGTGTTTTTGCTGATTTCATACATACCCTAATCAAGTCTACTCCTGCGCAATATATTCTGCCATAGACCTTATTTCAGTTATTCAGTTGATTGTGAAATGAACCTCTTCTCTTCACACTTCTTCTGTTCACTTCCAAATGCTTAGCATAAAACACAGCGGATATTCAAACAGAGAGGCATCGAGTCAAATCGCCACTCGGGTTTCTTTCATTTCTGCCCTGTCACTCAGCTGGCAGACGTCCACTCCTCATCTCTTCTTCCTACTGTACGCTGTTAGACTCTGAACTCATCATTGTATTTGTCTAAACCTTCCCGGAGATGAGTGTTAAATCAACACTGAGCCAGCGTTCTTTGAGCACGCTTTGCTGAGCCGGTCTCAGCAGGGGTTTGAGTTGTGCGTTTAGCAGAATGCCCCATGCGACACATGAATTTTAATAATGCACTGTCAATGTGGCAGGATTCAAAGACTGCCGGTCCGGCAGTAGCCACGGCACCGCGGCGGTGCCCACACTCTAAGACCGTGCCAAACCTTCTCATGTGATGGATTCCCTCTCCTGAGACTGTACTTCACCACTTCAGCGCAAGGATTATTCACTGAAAGGCATTGCCGTGCCCGGTAGAAATGTCTGGGAAGTGTGACGGACAGAAGATTTACTCATCTAAGAGTTTGTAAATTCTGTAATTATGCAAATCAGGCCTATCAAATGACATTTTGATGGCAGCGCGTCTCTGTCTGCGAGTGCATCCTGTCAACCTTCTTTTTTTTTTGTGTGTGTGTGTGATCAGATGCTGGATAACTTGTTACCTGTCCACATAAAACACAGAGGCCCACTAATGAGGCTCCCTCGCCTCTCCTGTTAACCTGCTCTAATTGAATCTCAGGTGTTCTACTGTTCAAAGACGAGGCCGCGGTACCGCTGAGACACCCTCACTCCCTGGGTTTGCCTTGTGCTTATCTTTAAAAAAGCTGGATGGAGAGAAAGAGAGCAAGAGAGGTGGGAAGAAAGGGGGAGGATATGGGGTTATGTTATAGCAATGTGATGTGCATCTGTGCCCCTCTGCACCCTGTCATGGCCTGGGACCCAGTCCTCACACATATACACACTGTTGGCGCTGTCACACCTGAATGTGGGGGTGGGGGAGAGAATGGCATCTGTTCTGTGGAATGAAAGAAGAAGACAAGAGAAAACTTATGAATTTGCAACATTTTACTACCTATATATGCAGATGTGTATTTGTATTTATTTTTTGCAAATAGTCGCACTTTGAATTAGGCTGGCAAAATTATTAAACAATATTATTTTTAGAAAAATGTTTCACTGCTTATTTAAAAAAGAAGCTTTTTTTGTTTCTCATTAATGCAGTTTAGAATAATAACAGTTTACACTGTAAAAATGAATTTGGTTTATTTAATAAAAAAAATTGTGGCAACAGATTACAAGCAATATTTTTAATTAAATGTAACAAATTAGAATGGAGTAAAAATTATTTTAATTAGTTCCTTAAAAATTAACCATTTAAAATGAGTGAAACTTACAACAACCAAAAAAACATAAATGTAAGTCACCATTATGGTGATCGGTGTTTGTTTTAAGTTTGTTTTAAAATTACGTTTTTCTCCTTCTGTGATTCTGCTTGTAAACATCAGGTGTCTTCAAAGCTGTCAATATAAAATAATTAGTTCTTAATTAATCTTTGACGTCTGTTTGTTCAGTAGATATTTTTGTTAAATTTTTGGTGTGAACTTTACTCATTTTAAATGGTTGACTTTTAAGGAATAATTTGATTAATTATTACTCGATTCTAATTTGGTAAATTGAATTAATAATATAGCTTGTAATCTGTTACTATTGATTAGATAAAGCATATTCATTTTTACAGTGTGGAATAATACTTTTAATACTTTGTCTTTTTTTCATGGCTTTTATGCTCACCAAGGCTGAATTTATTTGATAAAAAATAATAATAGTGAAAACAACCATTTTGTAAAATATTATTGCCTTTTGAAAATAACTGTTTTTAATTTTAAATGTAAAGCTGAATTTTCAACATTGTTACTGTGGTCTGCACATGATCCTTCCTAAATCATTTTAATATTCTGATTTGCTGCTGAAGAACACACACACACACATTTTTTTTTTTACTTAAACATTGTTGTCTGCCTGCCAGCGTAAATATACCATTTGAAAGCATCTACGTAATAAAGCTTAAAAATGAATTTATTATTAATAGGTATTGTTATTAATACCAAAAAGCCCTCCAATGTGGTGTCCTTGGAGCTCTGATGACTCAGCTGTATCCCGTTCCCTCCCTCTTTCGCCACGCTCCCTCAATCCTCATTCATCCGCTCCTTTATCTAGCCTTTTTATCATATTTCTTCAGGTTTTCAAAAACAAACACCATTAATGAACTACTGTGCTGACATATGCAGAACGCAGACAACTAATTTAATACGCACGACGCTGATTGGAATCTCCCTGTGGCCTGCGTGTCACCTACCGCATCTCAATGAGAACATGCAAGTTTCTCAGTGTGAGAGCGAGCGAGCGCATCCTACAGTCAGCCCAGAGTTTTCTATTGAGAAAGATAAGAATCACAATCAAGCCTATATTTACTTAGTTCTAAGCATATGTTTAATGTTGGATTATTATTTAGTGGTAGATTAGGGTGATGTTCTGCACTTTAATAGCATTTGTGTGTTTTGGTAATCAGATGTGCTGCGAGTCAGAATAGTTTGAATTCCCAGAGGTTTTGTGCTGTTTTGGTTGCCATGGGGGCAGCCCAATGTCGCTGATGTGCGGTAAATCGATTTCAGCGCTGATCTGATGGATGAATTGAAAATGAATGTCTTCATAGGTGACCTCTTTGCTGGCGATGCCGATGATTTGCCTCCCCAACGTGCCTCATGTTGATTGACAGGCTGGCTAACGAGATCTGTCTCTGTGAGAGTTATAATTTACCTGTGCGAGGGACTCTCTCCACCAGCCGACACACACGCATAGACACACACACACACAGGCCGTGAGCTGAGATGAGCACCTCGGATGCTGTCTCTGTTTGAAAAATAAAAAGTAGAATGAGAAAAAGAGGAAGATTAGCCTATTGAGGTACTGAAGGACATGCTGTTATGGTGTTTGAACAAGCTATAAAATACATATTAAAGAATGCATTGAACACTAATGAATTAATTTCATGTGTTTAGTGGGTTTTTTCAAAACACTGGAACTGATTTTGTGTGTCTGTTACGCAACATGCACAAAGAAGAAATACTCTAGTATTTAATAAATTAATAATAATAGTAAAAACTTAAACTAAACAGAGCATAGATTCAAGGGTGATGAGCCTGGATCTGCTGACCAGTTTCAGAGGAATATTCTTATTTAAAGGGTTACTCCACTTTTTTTTTTGGAAATAGGCTCATTTTACAACTCCCCCAGAGTTAAACAGTTGAGTTTTACCGTTTTCAAATCTATTCAGCCGATTTTCTGATGAAGAATATCAGTAACCAGACAGTTTCTGGTCTCACTGACTTCCATAGTTGGAAAAATATATACTATGGAAGTCAATGAGAGCCAGAAACTGCCTGGTTACTGATATTCTTCTAGAATATCAGAAAATCAGCTGAATGGATTTGGAAAAACTGGTAAATTCATATGTTTAACTCTGGGGAGTTGTAAAATGAGCCTATTTATAAAAAAAGAAGTGGAGTATCCCTTTTTAATTATAATCTCAAGAATGGAGGAGATGGGAGAAAAGTAGAAACGAAAACCAACAAGGACTGATGAACAGGAATAAATACAAGGCAAACATAACAAGAGACAGGTGCAAATTATAAGTAATCATAGAAACAAGCATTTAATTTGTATAAATATACAAATATTGTTTAAAAATACAAATATTTACATCTACACTGTAAAAAAATATTGTTGGTTTAACTTAAATTAAGTAACCTGGTTGCCTTAATATTTTAAGTCTGATTGAACTGGAAAAAGTGAGTTAAATACAAATGGAGTATCGATTTAATCATCAGAAACTCAAAATAATAAGTTATCTGAACTAAATAAATTATTTAAGTTGATTTGACAAAAGAAAAAATCTAATAACAAATCTTGAAAATATTTTTTTGTTTTACAGTGTAAATAATGCTTTACTCTGCAAAAGATGATCAGATTTTTTAGCCTTACATTTTAATTTGAGGGGACTGAGAGTGTAGTCTAATGCTTTATCTATTAAATTAAAGGCAATGTCCGGGTCTGTTCTACTTTATACTTTCTAGGGCAATGAACAATGTCAGAGATAATAAAAAGGAAATCTTGCATAAAATCTAGTGTAAAACACAAATGGCAAGTTCTTAGAAATCCATGTAATATTTGTATTTAATGTTCAACTTAAATGTTGGTTTAACAGCTAAAAAAAATATCAAGCGAAAACCATTCATTCATTCATTCATTCATTAAATGGCCACATATTTAAAAAAATATTTATTCTATAAACAATTGACATGCTATTCAAAACTAAATGATGTCATGTAACAATTGAGTCAGGTCTATTGAAGTGAGGCCGGTGAAGTAAACCTGCTCTGCTGAAGTGAAGTTTATTTGTTGGGGGTTGAAGAGAGGAAGGTGATCTGCTGTTAAAAGCTAGAGGTCAAAGAGTATATGGACCCAGCTGTTCCCCCTGACAGTACCACAGGAGGGAGGGCTCTCAGCCAGAACAGGGGGTCCTGGATGCTCTCATTGTGATGGAGCGCCTGTAACCTTCCTCACACTTCCTGCAGAGAGCTAATGGAAAAGGGATATAATGTTCACAGACGAAGGACTGAAAAGTTCAGTAAGAGGTTCTGGAGAAGTCTGTCTACGTTAAATTCACTTCACCTTCCCTTTAAACTCACAACAATCTCCACAGAGACTTGTTAAGCAACTCATTCATCTATAGGATGCTGTATATATAATCCAGTTGGTTTTTTTTTTGGGGGGGGGATATATTCAGGTTTTTGGATAGGCTACTAACTTTTAGAGCAACTGAGTGAAACGTTACCATCAAACACATTCTCCTCCCAAGGCCCAGTCCACATCTACTGCGTTTTCGTCTTAAAACGGAGAACTTTTGCTACGTTTGCACCTCCCGTCCAGACAGACTAAAACGGGAAACGAAGACCTAAAAACGGAGAAGTTTCGAAATGCTGCAGCCCCGTTTTGCGTTTTTGAATATCCAGAGGGCGTTTTAGTGTAGACGAGATGAAACGAAGAGAATTCAGAAATGCTGACGCAGAGGCTCACGCTCGGCTCTGATTGGGTGTTATCAGTCATGACGTATCCTTCCCTGATTCGTCAATCACTGTTTACACCGGCACGCGCATGCCCAGTGTTGGTGAATGGTCACGTGATCCGCTTTTCAGTCGTTTTAATGTGGACGGAGATCATTTCTAATACGCAGATGTGGACGGAGATCGTATTCGTTTTAATTCTCCGTTTTTAAACGAAAACACAGTAGTGTGGATGGGGGCCTAGACGTATGCTAAGGCTACGTCCACACTGCAGTTCACACTTCATCTGATCTTTTCAAATGCGACTGTGAGACGCCACACGTTGTGATCAAAAATCACAACCATTCAGAACGAGCGTGAAAGTGCACTGCTGGCACCGCACCTCGTATTGGAAATGGATATGGACCTAATCAAATCAAGAAATAACATTATTAAAAATCCAAACATTAACAAATATACTCACTGACTAATTTTGTTGCGAAGTACAGTTGTATGTTTGCATACAATTCATTTTGAACGCTATATTATATGATTTCAAAATCTGAGGTAAATTATCCATTATCTTGTGGCACAGTGACCTATTTTTAACTAAAAATAAATAATGTGTACTCATAACCAGTGTAATTTCTTCATTCTGTCAGCCACGACGTCGCAGAAATAGGAACCGTTTCTAAATTAGAAACTTCGCGGTGTCGCTGTCGCGTCTGGTTAGGACAAAAAACTCTGGATTAACATGGAAAAGATACATTTTATCGCGCGTTGCGGCGTCGCCGTCGCGTGTAGTTAGGATCACGGTGTTAAATTTATTTTCACAACAGAGCCAGCACACTTACAATCTTCTCGTTTTAAGAAGAAAGCGTGTGAGTGCGGAGTCGCAGCTCAGGAGTGGTGGGATGCTGATGTGAGTGGCTTAACTGATACAGAATTCATCAGTAACTTCCGAATGACCAGATCCACCTTCGATTATGTTTGTGAGCGCCTCTGATCAACTCTGTCATGGGAAGAGACACGTCTGTGGCGGCTCATAACGCGTTGTAGTTGGCGTGTATCGGCGAGCTACAGGTGCGTGCAATGACGTGCGTGTTGGATATATGTGACCTGGTCGTTCAGATTGCAGTCGCATTTCAAAAGATCGGATACATATTGGATTTGGACCACATACCCAAGTGGCCTGGGTCGCATTTGAAAAGATTGGATCGATGTCGTTCAGACTGTCATGAAAAAATCAGATACAGGTCGTATATGGGCAAAAAAATCGGAATTAGGTCGTTTCAGCCTGCAGTGTGAACGTAGCCTTAGATGACGCTATCCTAGGGAGTCATTTAACTGACACTTGACCTTTAGCGTCAACTTACCGTTAGTTGATGCGGGTAGGTTTAAGTCTGGGGTAGGGTTAGATAGTGTAATCTAACTGATGTTTAAGGGTGCCCTGAAACGTCGGATGTTGATGTATGGTCAAAAGCGTCAGTTAGATGACATATTGAGGTGAGAATGGGCTGTACCCTCATGTTCTGAAAAACCCATGCATTATCACATGTGGGTTTAGACGTTCAAGTATAGTCCAAACCTAACTGGTTAACACCCAGAGAGGGCCACATTAAACAGTCATGTCTATCAGCTCACCGTGAGAAAAGCCTGTGCTGGTAAATGGAGTTTGTGCTGTACTTGTGAGTCTTCATGGGAACGGAGGTGTTGGAAATGACAGGAGTGTCATTGCATCCTGGGATTGATTTAGCTCGGAGACCTGCTCCACTGACAGTGCGACGCACTGTGTGTGTTTGTGTGTGTATTTACCGCTGAGGCTGTCAGGGAGACAGACGACATCTCTGTCAGCGCTCCCCGGCAGAAATGATCGGTTGGTGATGTCCTATTAGTCGGCCTGCAGTACATTTGAAAGAGAGTGCTGACTGCTCGCGCGCGCTGGTTTGTTGGTGTAGATCTCTGTCGTGTTGTTCTTCTCATCTACAGTATCTTACGGTCCTCTTTCCTGTTGTGGTTCCTGCTCTCTGCAGCACTCACATTTTTTAAACAGCGGTAAGGTGTTTTCACCTGACAGTGTGGCTTCAGTGCAAGCGCGCGTGCAGATAGCATCAGCACAGGTGCTAGAAAGCAAGACTGCAGGAAGGATACCGCAATTCACAACAAATACCTGCAGGGGAGATGATGCTGGGGATGGATGTAACACTTTTTGCTTTAACCTTCTAACTTCTTTCTTTTGAAATCTACATCTTATCACTAAACTGTTAATGTAACAAATTAATAAAATAATGTCAAGTACAAAGTATCTACCCCAATCCAGGTTAGGTTTAACATTAATAGAAAACATCCCATCATCCACTTCCTCCAACTCCATACCATTTCATTATAAACATTTTAATTAACATTATTCTAAAACAAGTTGAATATTCAAAAGAATTATTTAGCTCTATTAAGGTTTATTTATTCATTTCTAAAGAAAATTAATACTTTTATTTGACCGGGATGCAATAGATCAAAAGTTATTGAAAAGACATTTACAGTATAATGTAACAGTCTCATCCCAAGACGTCATACAACTGACACTTTTGACCATACGTCAACATCCGACCGTTTTCAGGTATCGACGTCAGTTAGATGACGATCCTGGGCCGTCATACAACTGACACTTTACCTTTAACGTTAGGTGACGTGGGGTAGGTTTAGGTCTGGGGTAGGGTTAGGATTAGATGGCATCATCTAACTGACGTTAAAGGGTAACCCTAAAATGGTGGATGTTGACGTATGGTCAAAGTCAGTTGTATGACGTCTTAGGATGAGACTGCAAGATTTCACTATAAAAAATGTAAATTTCTAAAGGGGGGGTTGACTGCTTTTTTTCTTTGCATGATTGTATTTATGGGGTGCAATATAACATGTATTTGTGGTTTTTCTTTTTTTAAAAGTCTTATTTTTAAACTTCACCTTTATTGTCAGCCGCGCTCTCCTCTGTCCTCTGAACGAGCAGTTCACTTTCTGATTCTATGAAAACACTCCCTCAGAAACATGTCGTGAGCTCAGATTGGTTAGATTGGCCCGGTGTGTTGTGATTGGCTAAACTGTCGCTCACATTGTCCGGAAGATTAACGCCCATTACCTTTACGGGCATGTCATGTACGCGTTTGTCGTAGACACAAAATAGCATAGTCTAACTAGTAGTGGCTATAAAGGCGCTGGCATTTGAAAAAAAATTAAACACAAGGCTACGTCTTGAATTATACATGCAAATACATTTAAAATGATGAAGTCTTAGCCTACTTACAGATTGTGGCCCAACACTGCTGCCTCTTGTTTTAAAGTTCGGAACTGCTTCATGTTTTAGTAACAGTTTCTTGTTGAATCCGGTGTTGAACTCGCTAGATTACGATCGTCATTTTCCATTGTTGTATCCATTGTTGAGGAAGAAGAGCGTCCATGTGAAGCCCGAACACAGAAGACCTGACAGCTGCGTGAACAACACATCTTGACGAGTCGACGTGCCTCAGAAATATGCGCATGCCATTTTCAGCATATTCTGAGGGAGGGGTTGATGCAAATGTGTAGGTTAGTGACGTACCATAACCCAGCTGTAGTCCCAATCGAGTCGTTTTTGTAGGCAATTATACTTCCTGATTTTCAAAAGAATCGATATCTCTGCTTACACTGAACTTTCAGCGCTGCAACTTTGCAGATACTGTTCATGCACCAACAGCAACATTACACACTATTTAAAGTGAAAAAGTGAAATCGCAGTCAACCCCCCCCCCCCCCTTTAATGTTATACAAGATTCAACTCATTTTCAAGATTCAAGTCAGTTTAATGTAATTTAAGTTGAAATGACTTAAACATCCAAGTTACTTAAGAAATTTAAGGCAGCAACATTTTTTTTGCAGTGTTGCTTTATAAATAAATGCAGTTATTTAAACTTTATATTTATCAAAGAATCCTGAAATTGATCAGTTTCCACAAAAAATATTAGACGGCACAACTGTTATAACATTGATAGTAAGGAATGTTTCTTGAGCAGCAAATCAGCATATTGGACAGATTTTTTATGATTTTCCATATTCCATTATTTCCAGATTTATTATCAGATTTTCTATGGTTATTTTACATAAAAGTACATTTTGTGCTCAGAACCAGGTGAACATATTGGGGAATAGTGGGGAGTTTGTGCGTATTAAACACCATAAAGTGCATTTCATGCATGTGAAAAACGTGTACCATATACACACAAAAACTATTTTTTGGCGTATAAATGGCACGAGAAATGACATTCCTGCTATAGATACAAACTTTCATGAGATCGGGCTGGAATTGTCCATAGAGTTAGGCAACTTATGTGAGTCATGTGAAAAGGCCTTTATTTTCATATAGCATGATGTACAACTTGATCTCTCTCTCTCTCTCTCTCTCTCTCTCTCTCTCTCTCTCTCTCTCTCTCTCTCTCTCTCTCCCTCTCTCCTCTGTGTCTCAGTCAGGCCCAGATGTCCTTCTGTACTTCTTGTCTCTTTCATGTAGTCGTTCAATGAGAGAGTCACATATGGCCTTCACCCTTGTTAGGCGGACTGGGTGACACTTTTGGTGAGGTGGGGGGGAGGTTGTCACTGTGGTGGGGGTGTGTGTGGTTGAAGGGGGCCAGCTCTGTCTCATGGGCACATAAAAGGGACGAGCGGGGCACTGTTCCAGGTACAAGGGGGCGGTAGAAGAGATGAGCTGGGGTGAGCGGGCCGAGGGGTCAGTTCATTAAATGCTTTATGGGCAGTTTCAGAGAAGCAGATTAAGCCTAGTCAAATTTACACTGTTAATGGGGATTCTGTCTCTAATATCATCTGTAAAATGGAATTTGGCTTATCTGTGTGTGGGAATCCAGTCCGCGGTTCTTCTGAGAGTGAGGAAACCGGCATCTTTGCAATTCTTTTTATCAGTAAATTGAATCATTACAATTTTACATTATTTTAATCATTGAACAGTTTGCTCTAATATTGATAAACAGTTACTATTGATAATGGTTGATAATATATAAGGTCGGATTCTTCAGAAAACAACTTGACTTTAATTAAGGGAAGGGCAAATTGGTTTCAAAGTGACTAATTTAGTGGTAAATTATATTTTTTCACATGGTCCATTTGAATGAGTCAAAGTTGTTACATTGTTTAATGCTTGTGTAAAACAATCAGTGCTGTCAAATCGATTAATCATGATTAATTGTGATTCATCGCATTTAACATAAAAGTTTTTGTATATATATATATATATTTTTTTTTTACACACACATTTACAAACTTTTCTTAGATGTGATTATTCGCTTTGACAGCACTAACAAATTCAGTGAAAAAAGTTTTTGTTTTGAGATTATATTGATACAGAACCACTTTCTTCATTTGTAAAAAAAAATAATTATGTTAATAAACACTTAGCATAAGTTTAAATTGTTGAAAACTAAACCAAAATCAAAACTAAAACATTTGTATTAAAAAAAAATGAATCAGTTAACTTTCTCTAGTGATCAAATTCTAGAGATATGTGCATGGATTATTTGTAAATTACCAATAATAGGATTTTTTTCTCATGTAATCTCTTTTAGTTTGTATTATAGAGTAGGGAAGAAAAACTTAAACTTTAATATATCACTATACAACTCCTTAATATAGGTTGCTTGAAAATTCTTTAGATATGTAAAAAAGGGAACATTACTCTTATACTTTTATTTGTTCAAGCCTCTAAAATGATTGTACTTCAGAAATATTCCCACTTGAAAAACTCTGAACACAACAAATTGGGTTCAAGAGGTTCAGAGAAGTTATCTGCAAACAACTGTAATTTACTTTGCATGTGTCATCTGAATATTCATAAACACCCCGGGTGTGACCTTTCATGAACAGACATGTGTTTCGCTTAATATGGTAAAGCTGAAATCTTGAATTGAATCTATGGGAGGGGAAAGTGTTAAACAATGCGTTTCAAAAAGCTGCATGACAGTTTTCTCATAAAAATGAGTTTAAGCTAAATTGAAATTGCATTTGTTAAAGCAATAACAACTTTGTCTAAATGTTATACCTTGCTCTTTATAATGCAAATGCATGAGCTCTAATTTCCATAATCAAAAAGACAGAGCTGAGATTTAGTCATATCTGTCATCTGCTTCATGTGAGTGTTCAGTCTTACCGCTATCACCTGCGAGATGGTCTTCTTTTGACCTGGTCTGCTTTTTCAAAGAAACCTTTATTTATGAGAGCAGAGGTTCAAAGGGCCGTCCACCTTCACTTCAAACAAGTACAACCAAACTCCCCTGCTTTCTTCTGCAGAGTTTCAGTTGCGTGCAAGGTTGTCCCTCAACCCTTTGGTCCCCTGAAAAGAGCCGCCCTTTCACAGACCACTTAGACACCGACAGACATACAGGGACGCGGGGAAGAGGTGAGCGACAGGGAAGAATAGAGTGAATAGTTAAAAAGAGTGGAGAGATAGATGAGAGGACAGATGATGCTTGAAAGAGAAGGTGAAATGGAGGACAGGGAAGAGATAGAAAGAGTTTCTCAGAGCCGACAGCGCGAGACAAGAGAAGAGGGAGATGAGAGGGAGGACATGCTCTACCAAAGTGGGAGAGGTTGAGTTCACATCAGACACCAGGCTTCTCTGAGGTGATTCAACAATCTCAGTCATCTTTTGACCTTGGGCTACAATAAAGAAGAGAGAAGACAAAAACACAGGAGAAGCTCGGTGTCAGTGCTGTTTATGTGAACTTGAGATCTTCAAACCTTCCTGTTAAATTAAAGAATAGCCCATCTCTTCAATGGCAACCGGGCATAAAAAAGCAACACAGCAAGGAAAATATTGAGTGAGAAAAATAAATAAAACACAATGGAGGAAATTCTGGGCTTATATGGTTTACGGGGAAAATATTCACTGCAGAAAAGAGAAAAAACAGCTGCCTTAGGATTTTCAGTACAATTATTTAAACTTAAATGACATTAAATTGACTTAAAATGAGTTGAATCTTGTGTAACTTATAAAAAAAGTTGAAAATTGATTAAAGGGATACTCCACTTTTTTTTGGAAATAGGCTCATTTTACCACTCTCCAGAGTTAAACAGTTTGGTTTTACCGTTTTCAAATCCATTCAGACGATTTTCTGATATTTAGAAGAATATCAGTAACCAGGGAGTTTCTGGTCTCATCTGACTTCCATAGGAAAAATGGAAGTCAATAAAAAGTGAAGAAAAAACCCAAAAAAGTGGGGTATCCCTTTAACCTATTTTGATGAGTTAAAGCAATGTAAAAACGTTTTACATTGTAATGGTGTTCACAGCGTGTTATATGAGCAGTCATACAACTCAGTTATTTTTAATATCTACTTTTAAAGGGTTAGTTCATCTAAAGATTAAATAAATAAGATTAAGATTAAACATAAACATACAATTTTTTTTAGGATGTTTATTTGATGAATTGTATGTCTTGAATTTTGGACCCTGAATCTGCAATAGTCTGATTGATTGATGGATATCATTTTCTTTATTTCTTCTTTAAAACACTGATAACACTGAAGGCTAATGAAAGTGAAAGAGGAGCTTCAAAATGACTGTGCTATTTTTAAGCCATCAAATGTTATATGATACAGTAGCTTTGTGTGAAAAACAAATTTACTGAAAATCTTCTGCTCCATTTTAACAGTTCCGTTAAATATGTCATGATGTTTGGTTCATTATGGTTGTTTTTGATTGACATTTTTAAAAAATCTATTTTGTATTGACTTCTACTAGTTATCACAGATCTTTTTTAGAAATGATCAGTGAATGGTCTGTTTCATACACAAAGCTGTCATATGACTTCAAAAGACTTGGTACCTGTATAATAATCAAGTTTGACTGCTTTTATGATACTTTTATAGTGTTTTTTATTGTCATTTTGCAGCTTGATTCTGTCACAATTACATTTTATTATATAGAAATTGCATCTTTTATGTGTTACGAAAGAAAGAAAGTCAACCTGTGTGTGAGTAAATGATGACAGAAATATTACTTAGGGCACAATTAATACTAATAAGAAGCAGATGATACAGTATTTGATGTCTACTTGTTAGGGGGTTGCGTGTTGAATCCACAAGAAGATGCATGACAGAATGAACAATAACAAGCACTTTAATAGACTGAGAACAATACTACACACTCATAAACATAACATTAACAAGTGACAAAGAACAGAGGAGAACTGAGGGTTTAAATACATGAAGGAAGATAATCAACGGAAACCAACAAACAAGAATTCAGGCAATGGACCTCGAATGAAAAGCTTTCTTTTTTAGTTGAAAATGCTGTGGTGTAACGGCCCCTAAACAAGACAGTGAAACTAAATATGACTTACACCAAAATTGAGGCTATAAGCTCTATGGCATATTGACCAAAAATTTAAAGACCTCCAGGAACATTTATTGGCAATTTGCTGTTTTCTTTCACAACATAGACCTTCATAGTTTGGATATGAAGATATACATTTTAAGTTTCATGTTTCTTTCATAGTTTAGGTTGTTCCATAAAAATGAGATTATTCTCAATGTTTTTAATCAATGTGGAATATCGTCACAAATATGATTTTGTACACTGTACACAATAGTGTTACTTGTGTAGCACTTAAAGGGAATCATCTGTTTGACTTTTTTCCCTTCTCTGACACATACAAAAAGATTTTTTGTATTCATAAGTCTTTTTGTGAATTCAGTGGATGCCTGGTTTCCATTACAGATTTGCTCAAAACTTTGCAGTATTTTCATAATGTTGTAAAAAATAGCAAAATGACGGCGGTTCCATTATCCGTTGTCATGCGACCAAAACGTATTTTTTACCCTCTTTACGATAAGTCATTCCAAAAATGATGGCAATAATAGATGTTACGATTTTTAATCGGAAGGAGACGCATTTCTTTGTTGTTTAGAATCCATTATTCCCAACCTGTACATTTCCATTGCAGTTTTGTGAGATATTCCTTTTTCAAAATGCCTGAAAAACCACCTCAAATGAGCGTAAAAAACATTTTTATGCGATATATGGGAGTTTCCACTGGGCGTAATTTCAATTAGCACAATTTGAAGGGTAATGGAAACACGGCTCTAAAACTGTTACCAACATTTCTCCAAATATCTTCCTATAGTTCCACAGAAGAAAGTAAGTCATGCGGGTTTGAAAAGAGTAAAAATAATTTTTGGGTGGACTCTCCATTTCAATTTTAGAGCTTTTTTTGTGTCAGTGATTTACTTAAGATGACGTTATTATGACCTTACTCAAAAGTCTTTTATGCTTGTACTGTTTATCAACGGAAAAACTACCAAAACTATTTCACATTTTAAATGCGCACTTAAACTTCATTAAGTTGTCACTGATAGTCAGCTCATCCATCCAGGGCTTTGTAAATGGATTTAAGTCTCAAACCGCAATGTTTCGATTTATGCGGCGGGCTGCTTTTCTGTTTGTTTTGGGATTAAGAATTACATGTTTAAACTCAAATTTCCCTTATGCGTTGGCCGAGGCTGAGGATTTTTGAGTGTTGTACTTACATTGGAGGAAAGGCACAGCGCGGGCAGACATTCAGACATTCAGACGGCCTGTCTGCTGTGCACCGGCTGTGCAGGTTTTTTTTCCCCTCTGTAAAAATATCACACCTTATTTACAATTCAATGAGGTGAACTGAGTAAGAGTAACAAAGCCACCCTCCCTCCCTCCATCCTTCCCTCTCTCCCTCGCTTCTCTCACATGTGCGCATACACTGCTGGGTGCACCAAGAACAAATAATCTGAAAAGAGAGTCCAGATGCTGTATAAATAGAATACGCACTTTCTTGCTCTCTGTCTTGGTTTTCTCGATCTCTTTTCCCCCTCAGATTAAATGGTGTGATGGATGGAGTCAGAACATGCTCTGGCCCTCTTTCGCCCGCTATGTTCTCTTGCATTTCTCTAATTGAAAATGACTTGAAATGAAAAACGGGTCAGAAACCATATGGTTTCAAACATCCAAGGGCTAGCCAGTAATTATGTGTCACGCCGAACTGCCGTGAGTTGACGGATGCATTCTGACCAAGTTGTATTACAATACAAGTGAAGTTCACCTCAGGAAATGTTGGAAAAACATCTTTAGCCGCGAGGCTTGGCCGGACTGCCACTTGAACGGGGAATTGTTTTTTTTTTGCATACAGCTTGTTTGTGTCCCGACACTTGTGTTGAATTATCACTTTTTATGCTTTTTTGAATTCTTGAGTAATAAAAAACACAAGGAATGGTAACCTGCCACACACCTACACACACTTTATGCAAATGTGCATGCATTCGCACACATACACACCCTAACCAGGAGTGCATTGGCTAAAGCAGCTGTCCAGATGTGGGTCGTACATATTCATGTGTGCTGCTTCAGCTGTCAGGGTTGTCATGGTGACGTCTCCAGTGCAGTGGATGCCAGTGAGCGTTTCTCTCTCATCCATCACCCTTGGCAAAGGTCACTATTATTCTCATTCATTTCAAACTCTCTCCTCCTCCTCCTCCTTTAAAAAAAGTCTGCCCTGTGAAGGTTTTGGTAAATTAATAACATATAAGGCAAATAGAGAGGCTAATGTGGAAGAAGAAACATTCTTTTGTCCTGGAAAAAAAGGGAACTTTTAATATCTTTTGTTGTATTCGTTCCCATCTGACTAGATTAATCAATGTGTGGTTAATGTGGAATAATTCATGCTTTTGTTCTGAGATTTGCTGAAACTTCAAAGCTGAATTTGGCTGCTGAGATAGCAGTAATGGTGATACAGAAGCTGGCTTGAGGCGAGAAGGCTTCAGGCTCTCGCTGGATACAAATTCTGAGCGCTTTTTCCCTCAGCCGCTGGCCGCTGGTCAGTAGTATAAGTACAGAGTAATTTAAGGGTCAAAGGTCATGGTTTAGCCTGCCCTGGCTAGTGCATTTGTGCATAAAGTATGTGTATTTTTTTTGTATGTTTGGCTACACACTAAAACAGAAAATGTTTAGCTTTCATGTAATGCAATACCCTTTACGTAATGTAAAAATGACAAAAAATGAGTTTTGCAAAAATACCAGTCGCAGGTTGTATAAAATCGTATTGACGCTTATTGATGTGAGTCCCTTTATTTTTATCTTATTTTACTTTTCAATGTTTAAGTGTGTTTAGGGGGCGAAAATATTTATCTTATTTGACATTAAGCTACTTTTCTGTTTGATAAGCATCAAAGTTGGACAAATATGAAATATAAGTGTACTATAATGATTCTCGTATGTGCTCAATAAATTTAAGACGCTTGAAAATCATAATACTTTAATAACAGACCCCAAACTTTTGTAATGAATATATATATATATATATATATATATATATATATATATATATATATATATATATATATATATATGAAGAGTTCAGATGCAAAAGCCTCTAAGTGCCATTTGAGATGTTCTTCTAAAATGATCATTTTTATCAAGCTTGTATATTTAAGTTCAGTAATTTCACTTAAATGGCAATGAATTTTTGGCAATTCAATTTTTGCAAGTGAAATAGTATTACTTACTAATTGTCATTTAAGTTAAATTATTGAACTTAAATATACAAGCTTGATAAAAATGGTCATTTTAGAAGAAAATTTCAAATGGCATTTAGAGGCTTTTGCATCTTAAATTCTTCATATATATTAACTGCATCGACTTAATTACACGTATTAAAGTTTGTGTTTACAATATTTGTGAGTGCACTGTGTATAAATATTTTGTTATTATACAATTTTGTAAAAAAAAAAAAAAAAAATATATATATATATATATATATATATATATATATATATATATATATATATATATATATATATATATATATATATATATATATATATATATATATATATACAGGCTGTGAAACGATTAAGTCGCGAATTAATCGCATCCGCAATATAAGTTTGTGTTTACATAATGTATGTGGGTGCACTGTGTATAATTATTTTCTATATATAAATACACACATGCTTGTATATATTTAAGAAATTTTTTCATGTATATACTGTATATTTATATATAATTTCTGTGATAGTAAATATAAATATTTTATATATGAATATTTTTTTCTTAAATATACATGCATGTGTGTGTATTTATATACAGTATATACAAAATAATTATACACAGTGCACCCACATATATTATGTAAACACAAACTTTTATTTTGGATGCGATTAATCCATTTCAATATCATTCATAATGAATGTTTTCCTCACAAAAAAAACTGCACTCGTTATCAGCTTTTACACCGCCAATCATTTTGTCATGCTCTATTTGACTGTCCTATATTGTACATTTTCTGCTTCCACGAGCTCGATTCCTCTGTCTGCCTCACAACGTCTCACGTAAAAAGCGGCACACAAATGAAATCGAAATTGTGCACACATGTCTCAGACCCCGAGGTGTTACGAGACCCAGTCCGCCCCTTCACCCACCCCACTTCCTCTCTCTCCCTCAGCCCAGCTCTGCCAGGGGAGCGGAGGGGAAGAGGAGGGGCGGAGGGGCAGGCCGTATCCAGGAGAAAATTCGCAAAAAGCTGCGCTAATGAATATTCATCTGTGACGGTGGCTTGGGCTGTGGCACGTTATCCTGGCTGAGACGCGGGATCCTCGCAGGCCGTGATGTGAAGCTGGGGGGGCTGCGGGGGGAGGAGGACATAAAGGCCCGTGGCCGATCCCATTACCCAGCGCTGTGCAGGCTTAATGGGATTCAGCCAGGAGTCTGTGTGCTGTAGAGACACACTATTCTGTGAGATTTCATACAGGGCTTTAACGACTAAGGTCTTCCAAAGACGCAATACACAACGAGAAAGTCCCACGCATCTTAGATAAAAATGGCTGATGTCAGAAAAATCCTCATTTGGGATGATTTAACTCATTCAAAGGCTTTGTTCAATTTGTTTATGTGGGAGGTGATCTATGTTACTTTTCAATCAGACTCTATTTACTCATAATATGACAAGGAGTCTGTTGAAAAATGTAATAATCTCTACACTCTTAGGAAAAAAAAAAGATTTTATATAGAAAGGGTTCTTGATTTTATGGCAAAAAAGGAGAAATGCCTTAAATGAGTGCACAGGACTTGCATGTTAATGGGTTATTCCAATTTTTCTATGATAAAGTATGCTTACAATCTGCTCAATTCATTAAATGTAATAAAAATGAATTAAAACAAAATTAATCAATTAAATCTAAATCCATAAAATTGTCACATGAATGTTTGTCTTCCTGTTTGATCAGTAGACATACATCTCCCTTACGGTCCAAAACGCTCCTTGAACAAAACCCAGTGCCAGACAAGGAAATAGCAATCTAGAGTGAGATAGTTTTGAGGTTTTGCTCATTTACTTTATTTTTGCCTCTCAGTAGTCATTACCCAAATCAGTTAAATTACCCTAATCAGGCTGGATGCAATTGAGCTAAAATGCACAAAAATACAAAACACGCTGTTACAAAACATACCTTAAAAGTCTTTAATAGAGCAGTTATATTTTGAAAGAAGTCTCTTATACTCACTAAGACTGAATCTGTTTGATTACACGTAAAACATATTTTAAAATATAATTTATTCCTGTGATTGCAAAGCTGAATTCGCAGCATTGTTAACCTTCAGCTTCACATGATCCCTCAGAAATCCTTCTAATATGATGATTTTTTACTCAAAAAACATTTCTTCTTCATCGTGTCCATTTATAAAACACTTGTGCTGCTTGCATTGATTTTTTTTGTTAAATATAGCATTTACCTGATTTTTGTAACAATGTAAAAGTCTTTACTGTCACTTTTGAGCAATTTAATGTGTTCTTGCTAAATAAAAGTATTAATTTGTCCAACAACAAAAATATTATATTATTTTAATCTTTTGACCTATAAATCACAATAATAATGAATGGATAGACTTTTTCTAATACTGTGTTTGAATCAGTCCAGAAAACACACACAAAACAAACATATGTAACTTTTTGAACAAGAGCATTAGAACTGTGTAAAATGATGAACCTAACCCCCCCAAATATATATATATATATATTTTTTGCTGAATGTATACTGAAGATGTAATGTTTGTTTTAGGATGTTATATTTTAGGATACCTGATATATGGCCACGGCGAGTGCACTTCACTTGAAGTAATTACTAATGTTACATTTATTGAGCGTTAAATTGTCCCAATGCTTTCCTCGAGTCCCTTTGATTTATTCTTATGAGGTTTGCATTTGATGCCACGCAGCACAGGAAAATCCCCATCAAACACCAAATAGTATATATAGTATTTATTTATTTATTTTTTGCAGGGCAAACCCAAGCTAGTTTGCTGCGTTCTTAATTCATTGTGATCTTGAGAATTTACTGGCACTCTTTGCTGCTGGTCTCTCTGACATCTGACTTTGTTTAGGACTAGTAATCCACAGCCAAAGGTATTACGCCACCCTGAAGATTTAAAAAGGGCTCGGTATTAAACCGCAACTCTGTTAACAGCGTTACTGTTAAACCACGCACGTAAAAAGGACAGACACTAAAAAAGAAAAGGGAAATTACAAAGCGTTGGCGAGGTGTGCTGCTGCAAGCATTTAGGCAAACACAATTTTCAGCTTCATCGTGGCAAGCTCTCTTTTACCCATCATCCCTAACTGCACCTCGCCTCACGCTCACTCCAATCCGGATCATTTTCAAATGCAAATAGCAGCACTTCACAGTAATCTCACCCAACAGAGAGGCGAATCTATTTGCATACATAAGTTGGCCGCTATTGCCATAAGTCTTAAACACACAATCTGCTTAAAGTCAAGGAAAATAAATAAAATGAACCAAATGCACTGTGACAAATTCGGCAAAAGCAATAATGAATGACTTTGTTTGATATTTTTTTAAAAAAGAAGCTTGGTCAGTAACGGGAGCGATGATATTTTGTGTAATAATCATTGAGAATTAGCTGCAAAGGTGCACTTTTCCATAAACTCTGATACACCGTATCTTTCTCCTGTGCTGGTAACCTTCTTGTGCTTAATCAGCGCTTTCTTCGTATTTCTCAGAAAAATCCATTTCTTCTGTGGTGACATTAATTTAATGTTTTACATGGCAGAATGATGGATTAGCCTGATTTTAAACTGTAACTTTGACAAGATGGAACTGTAATTTTTTCTGAACAATTTGAGCTCGTTGTGCTTTTTTTTTTCTTTTGCTGTGATCAATACATGAATTTGTTAAAAGGTGAACGGGATTTATTTGCTTGTTTTTAATGTAACAAACGTGATTTGCTTCCCCCAAAAGCCTACCAAAAACATAAGTTAGCATATATATAAAAAGCTATCAGTAAAAATGATGTTACAAAATGCTAATTTGCATTTGAGCACCACAATTACACATTGCGGACCACTTGTGTTTTGAGATGGGTGGATTGAGTCAGCCGAGGCGTCTTAGGGGAGTGGATGATTCTGTATAGGGTTTGATGGGATCAGTTCATGAGTGAGTTGTGCTGAGCTGAGCAGTGGATGAGTCCATATAATGTCCAAATGCCTTGGTAAAACTGTACAGTGTAATCATAGTGCTTTAGTACAATCAACCCATTGAATGAAATACAAAAAAACCTCTTGTATGTCAATGTATGGCAGCCCGCTCTCATCCCAAGACATCATCTAACTGCACGCTTTTGACCATGCGTCAACATCCGAAACACATGGCACCCTTTAGCATCAGAGACGCGCCTCCTAGTGGTCTAACCCTACCCCAGACCTAAACCTACCCGCGTCATCTAACTGACGCTAAAGGTTGCCATGTGCGTCGGATTTAGATGCATGGTCAAAGCGTCAGTTAGATGACACCCTAGGATGAGCATCATCTACAGTAACTGACACTAAAGGTTGCCATGTGCGTCGGATTTAGATGTATGGTCAAAAGCGTCAGTTAGATGACGCCCTACGATGAGAATGCGTTGACAGGGTTCCTACAGGGTCTTAAAAAGCCATAAAAGCATTGAATTTATGAATTTGGAAATAATACCTTAAAAAGTCTTTAAAAAGTCTTGAATTTTGATGTCTGGGTCTTAAAAATTGTGCTGTATGTCAGTGTTAATTTCATTGACGAAAATAATGATAATCTTTCTTCAACGACATTTTTTCACTGACAAAAACGAGACGCTAGTTTTGAATGACAAAAACTATGACGAAAATTTGTTGACATTTTTGTCAACGAATAAAAACTTGATGAAAATGTTAGTCAGAACTCATGTCCTGCCTGTGTGTAGCTAATGTTAAAACACAACTTAACATTGTTCGGCAAACTTTCTTGTGGCCAACTGAAATGTTTTTATTTTTACCTGCATTTATTTTACCTCCACATTTGAAAAATAAATGAACTCAAGTTGAAGGATTTTGTTTTTCTTTGCTGGTAGGGACGTGAAATAGGTATTAATTTTTTATATAAATGGTCTTAAAAGGGTCTTAAAAAGACTTGAATTTAACTTGAAGAAACCTGTAGGAACCCTGGTTGAGTATGATGACATTAATAATTCAATACTGGTAATACATCTACACAACTATAATGTGTTAAAACAATACATATGTTGATACACAAAATAAGTTAGCAACTGTTCGCATGATGATTTTCATTTATTTGTTTAGCAGATGCCTTTCTTCCAAAATAAATAATAAATACAATAAAATTGCACAAAAATGCAAACAAAGCACTAACCATAAGGGCCAAAAAATGATAGATAGATGGATTCACTGGAGTGAGGGCAGGGCAACCTGTCACTCATGCCATCAACCACACAGCAAACCCAACCCGATCTCACGGGAATTCGTATGAATTTTACCAAGGTGGCTAATTCGTAACAATTCATACGACCTCAGCTCGATACAAATTCAGTACGATTTTGCTAAATCGTACATATTTTACGAATTGGCCAATTCGTATGAATTCGTATGAATGACCTACCCCTAACCCCGCCCTAAACTTAACCGTCACGTGGGTTTAGACAAAATCGATATCAGAATTTGTACGAGTGAGGTCGTACAAATTAGTACGAATTAGCCACTTTTTAATCACTCAGTACAAATTCGTACGAATTGGTCGATGAGATAGGGTAGGCAATCCTCAACCAATCAATTCCCGGTGGAGACAATCAAATCCCGCCCTACATTTTTTCTTGTTCGAGATGCGTTTCACTCGGATATATGGGGATTAAAGACTATATAAACTTGCATTTCATGCCATCTTTAAGAAAACAATGAAAGGAACAGAAAAACGATTTATTTTTAAGAAAAGTATACAAAAGCAGATCCTGTACTGCATCTCCCTTAGTTGTTACAGTAGCACCTCATTAGCAAGTCCAAATCTTGTGGGGACGGGGCTGGAGAGGACCGAGAGGATGAAGGAAAAAAGAAAGGAAGAATAGGAGATGGTGAAAGAGTAGAAGGAGGTTAGTTGTTCCTTAACTGCTCATACTAGAGGTGTTTTACTCTTCTCAGTATTAAGAGTTGCTCAGTGATGTCTAAGCACAGTTCATTGCTCATGCATAAGTGCAAATATCAGCATGGGCTTCTGAGGTAATGTCTCCCCAATCCTGTGAGGGGCAGGCACTAACTTTAATGTGGCTTTACTTTCCGTGTATGAAAAATAATGTCACAGCTGAAGCATGTCTGGTAGGAAGGAGCAAATGGCTGTGGATGTTACCAGCGTTCAGCAAGGGTCGTCATTTGAAAAGAACCTTCTGCATTAACATTCATAATTACCTACATGGCGAATCTGATATGGTTCATTTACCAGCAGAGTGGGGAAACAAGCTGTCAGGAGAGTGTTCTTTAATTAAGAATACGACGCAGCAACGTGTCCCTCATGACCGCTAATGGAAGTGTTAGTTAATTCACTTATCTCATGAAATTCTTAATGCTTCCTCAATAACTTGTAGTAGTCATTTTTACATACTAATGTCTGTGATGATCAGTTACTCAGGTTTACAATTACATTCAGATTGTGTAATTATAACATTGAGAGTGTTCACTGTGTACATTGCTAGGATTGTTGGGGTTTCTTTTTTTTTTCAAAACGTGAACATAGTGTACATTGAATAAGACAGGCTGGGAAAACGTGGCGACATTTCTGCATAATAATATTATATTGTGTCTTGCATGTGAGCTGAGTTAGAGCCGAGTTGGAGTTAGAGCTGGTACTGGTAATGGAAAAGCGCATTAGAAGCTATGTGTCTGTCATGGATTTGCACTGAATTGATTATCAAAAATACGGAACAAAGTGTGTTCCGTATCAGTTCAATACGGAACAAGACTTTTATGTGTCAAATAAGGAACAATTCTGTATTACACGGAACGGTTGGCAACCCTAGCTCTAGTTACCACAGCTGCAGCTACAAACGTGTCAGATAAAAAAAAATTGAATCCTGCAGCCTATCTGGCAACCTCGGAGTCAGGGGAGGGGATACACTGCTCAGTAATTTGAAAGTGATTGCAGTACCAGTGTTGGCCACAATCTTACATACAGCATTTTATTACGCATGTTGGACGCATCACGGAAGTTCTGTATGGAAGCTGGTTTCCGCTACTGAATAAAAAATGATTTTTTTTCTAGTTTATAATCTGCATTTCTGACTTTTTCATAGAATTGTGAGATATAAACTTGCAACTGGGAGAAAAAAGTGAGGTTAATGCTAAAAGGTTCATTCAGGTGTGTTTGAAAATAACATATTACCACCTTGGAATTATAAGGGTCTTATAGTGGTTTGAGAGAGTTTTTTGTATTCATTCGACTATAAATAGAACCATTTTGTTTTCGAAATATGTCATATAATATGTCCCAAAATGTACACAACGTAAAAAAAATATCACAAAATGTAAATAATATGTGAGTAACTCAATTATATAATTATCCTGACTTATACAAATAAAAAGTCTGCCTCAGTAATCATAATTTGTGTAGAAAAAGGGCTAACTATCTTTTGTATTTTATTGCCTCTATTGTTCATTTCAGCTGCAGTGAATTGAACTGCATCGGTTCATTTTTGGAGTTTTGAAAAATGCAAGTAGACACATTTTTCCAATGATCCTATGTTGCAACCAGCTGTAAAATCAGGGGGTAATGCCAGAGTATTGAGGTATTGCCGATCGTGTTTGGCTTTTAAAAAAATCTTCATGTAAAACAAACGTTTAAAGTGTTTGCATGAACGTGTGTGTTGTCAGGGTTGTTAAGATTATGCATGTAAATGCATTTCTAGAAGAATCCTCATATTTGTATGTATGATCTTATTTTGAGGATAACGCTGTCTAGTTATGTCCTTGTTTTGATTCGATTCTTTAGACCAGTGTTTTGAAGTGAAACGTCAGAAGTTCAGTATCTGTTCTTCAGAAGTTTGAAGAAAAGAGGCTTAATTGTTCAGAGGTTGTACGATGTTTTAATCAAGGCATGATCAAATACGTAGGCAGCCCTGGCTGTAAATAATACATTAATGCCCATACAAAGGCAGGCCCACAGGCAGTGTGCAGAGCGGTAAGCACTGGGGGAATAATACATGTCCTCAGGTTATGCACCACTTTTCTGCTGAGTCGTCAGAGTGAGAGGAAGTTCAGAAAACGGCTCGCTCTTGAAGTTAGAGAACTCTTCTCAAGGGTGATGGAAGGGCTGGCCAAAGTCACTCTTCAAAGGGACCCCGAATATCCTCTGGTTCTCTCTGAGAGTCCAGCACCGGAGACGATTCAAACACTTAAGAGCATAAATGTTTAGAGGAGTCAATATGAGTGAACAGTGATCTGGTTGAAAATACTGCTGCCTTTGTTCTCTGCTTGGCCAGGCGTTGCTCCTGAGGACCTCGATCTTGGCTTTTAGTCTTTGATCATCGTAGACTCTTTCGTCTTCTGTTTTGGTCTCGATGCAAAGGGACAGGGCTGCATCTCCCTCGCTTAAGTCATGATGCAATGGCCTGTGAGCTGTTTGCCAGTGATGTTTGGCAGTGATTGTTTGGCGGAGATAGCGTTTGGCAACGCTCAGTGTTGGCTCAGAACTGTATACGAGAGTTTATATACAGACACAACCGTAAAGTGAGGTCTTGACCTGAAAGATCTGGTTCCACAATAAGTTCAATGAAAAAGGCCGAAGGATACAAAAAGGCGTCAATGGCAATGGATGTCATGACTGAACATTTACAGTTTTTCTCAGTTGCTTTAGTACATTTCTCAGATCGGAATTGAAATTCTCAAAACTTCTGTTGAATCTTCACATCATTGTGTCACTTGTGCACATCAAAAAAGCAGTTTCTCATTTCTTTGAACAAGTTCTTCCATGCAAATGATTACGTACAATTGTCTGCTGTTTCCTACATTATCAATTGCTTATGTCATGTTGATCAAAATGTATTATAATGGGTCTCTGTTGAAAAGTCTCACACCCCACAGCATTAGTTCATATAAGTCTTTACATGCAAAATGGTTGAACAAGTTGTCATAATCAAGCATATTTTTATGTTCACATTATGTTCACTCTCCTATTCACATTTCTACTTTTTTTCCTTCTGAGCTTTGCAGTGCTGTCTTTTCCTTTCTGTATTGCAATGACATGGTTTGTCAACAAATTACAGTACAAACAGTAAAAGCGTATGTGAATCTTGTCCAGTCTCTTGCAATCAAACTCCCACTAAGGTGTAACCAACAATTTACAATAATTGTCATCAAAACTTTAGACATAGTTTACATCAGAACATCCCTCCAGAGTACAGTTATATTGACAACATGACTAAGCAATTTGACTGTCATATCTGTACACAATGACACAAGGACTTGTCATTCTGATGGCACTGACATGTTCATTGACACAGATATTTATTTTTGAGAGATGAACTGAGGATTTTGAGCAAGCTGGCTTTTGCAGGCAATCCCATGGTGTTTTGCTATACAAATTGTTTTGAGAAATGCACTTACTGTTTTACAAATGTCAAAGATGATTGACAATTGAGAAACACTGTAATTTCTGTAAAGAAAAGTAGTTTCTTACTAATTTAGAATTACCTCTTCATGTACATTTGTTAAACTCGAATTTGCCTATACTCTGGTTAAAAATGTGGGGGTCACTAAGGTTTTTTTTAGAGAAAAGAGAGAAACTTGAAAGATAGAAAAAGGTTCAAGTGCAATCTAGAGAGAAGCATCCATCAGTAGTGGTAATTAACAATCTCCTTTCTTCATTTAGCAAAGCTTTTAATTTTTTTTTCCGTTTTTTGACAATATTGATTAGACTTGAATTGGAATTCAGACTCAATTCGCTTGTCAATTGGAATTCCCATTGATGGAACTAATCCAAATGAATAAATGATTGCAGAGACATGTAACTGTATTCTTTCTACTGTTGTACTGATTTATGCTCAAAATAGAACTACTTAAAAATTCCATAATCATACACTAGCAATATGAGAATCAGCAGCAATAACACAAACACAGTAAGATTGTTGGTGCTATGTGTAATGCTGTGCAGTCTGGTCATCTTGATCCAGTGGATGCTGGACTATAATGTCCACTGTAGTGACCATCACACAGCCTGACTGATTATCTCCAGTCATCACTGCTTGGTCAGCAGCGGTGTTGTAATATGCTGACTTCACACTTGAAGTTTGCATCCTCCTTTTTTTGCAGTTACATTCACTTTCTTTTTTTTATAATGATAGGCTGACTCAAGCAGCAATGAATGCTGTGTGACTTTTCCCCCACCAATTTCTAAAAGTACTCAAACCTATTCAAATAGCAGGATATTGCATAATTGTAATAAAAGGACCAGTGTTGGAGGGTTACACATAACAAGTAACGCGAGTTACATAATCAGATTACTTAGTCACAAGTAAAGTAACACACTACTTTTTAATTTAGAACACAATATCTTAGTAACTTTCTTAAATAAGTAATGCAAGTTGTTTTGTTTTCCCATTCATTGACTGACAGCTCTTCCTGTCCCCATGGTGAGATAAATCGTAATTAAGTGCATTAGTGTTGTGTGCACTATGTGGTTATTGTAGTTATTATATGAAGATTTCAGATGCAAAAGCCTCTAAGTGCCATTTGAAATTTTCTTCTAAAATTAACATTTTTATCAAGCTTGTATATTTAAGTTCAGTAATTTAACTTAAATGGCAATGAAGATTACCTATTAATTGTCATTTAAGTGAAATTACTGAACTTAAATATACAAGCTTGAGAAAATGGTCATTTTAGAAGAAAATTTCAAATGGCATTTAGAGGCTTTTGCATCTGAACTCTTATGCAAACCTGCAATGTTAAATATACAAATATATATGTAATTAATCACACTTTATTAACCAATGTCTTTGCTGCTAACCTTCGATGATCCAAATCAATACTGAATAAGCAAAAATTATGTTAGTTAAACCACAGATGTGTATGCATTTATTACCAGAGTGTTTAACTTTCTTCTCCTGCATTTGTTAGGTTTGTTTGACCTGTGCCCTCTACTTTTTTAAAATTTTACCTCCAACCTGAAGACTGATGATCATATTAGACGAATATGACAAAATTGTATTCATTTATATACATAATGCCAGAGCAGTGTATTTGTGTTAATGAAATTAACCTCTCACAAACAACTTAATGAATATTAAACATGTTTTGATTAAGGATTTTTCAAACCTTTATCAAAAAGGCACAAATTATGTGCAACTTTAATCTTTAATCATGGCAACATTTGGGGTGCATTTTGAGCAGGTGCTGCACAAGTATACAAATGCATTTTCAGTTCCTTTTTATAACCTTGTTTTATCTAATGATATATATATATATATATATATACCCCGTGTAAATCACTAAACTCTTAAGATTTCAATTTACGCCCACTTTCATCTCTATAGTGTTTTGAAAAGAAATGAAAGAAACAAAGTATGTTGCCTCTCGATACAATCTTTTTATTGTTTGCGCTGCTCTTTTTCCATTACAGCAAACCTGGCTCCTCTTCCACCCTTATCCAGTGCTCAGCTCTACAATTGCTTTTTGAATGAAATAGGACAAGTTTTCATCCATTTTTAATTGAAATGCAAACTACGGCAGTGGGTCACAGCAACAGCAGCGCCTTCACTTCCCGATGATAAAGGCTGCAGCTATTTGTCTGGCTATCAGCTTGGTCATGTGTGTAATTGCCTTTTACCATTCTCTGGCCACAAAAAGCACCAGAGTGATGCATGCTGAGAAGAAGCAAGTGGAAATTGCACACAATACATGTCGAAAGATTCCAGTGTAGTATGGGCTCCCCCCACCCCCTCCATAAAAATATGTCTAATAATACTTTCAGATCAATGTTTTGTTTTGGATCTTCTTTGTAAGTGACTGAAATGGGGGTGAGAAATGAAATAAGAAAAAGAGAGAGAGATTAAAGAGGTAATTTCTCGTATGCAGCACCTAACTTAAAAGTCTAACTTAAAAAATGCATTAAAATTAGCTTGTTATATGAAACTTTGTGTCAAACTTAACACTTTCAGGCACTTTATTAATTATAACTTGATTATTTACAGTTTACACAATAGTAAGAAAATTAACAGGATACAAATAAAGAGCTCATTTGCTCAGGGGTTTAGATTTGGCTTATATGAGGGTGTCATCTTGAAGGTGATTTATGAAATTATTATTATTATTTAAGTTTAAATGTTTTTATATTGATACTGACATTATGCTGTAAGTTTAAACAGGAAGGAAGTGAGCCAAACCAACCATTAAAACCATCCATTGCTAGTGTTGATGTGTGTGCTGTTGCTTTTGATGTCATTTTAAATGGACATTGAAGACAAATATTTTTTTTATAAATTGATTTCCCATAGGATAAAAATACACAACTAGCATAAATGAGTACATCAAGTAAAAGATCAAGTATAGTATACAAATTATTTTAAGTGATATGAACTCTCTTGTAAGTGTACACTACTAGACATGCACTTGTTAGTACTATTATTCCTATTTCACTTTACTCAGTTTTTTGAGTGCAATCGGTTTGCATGCTTTTTTCAAGTAAGCTGTACTAATTCGATTTTATGGTATACTCAAAGCATATAAGTTTGAAGCTTTTTGATTAAAAATCCATACATATTATGAACATTTAATATAGTAAATTGACAGTTTTCCATTTCAATGGCAAAAATGGCAGCATTCACCCGAACAAAAGTAGTGAAATTATTTTAAACTGGCTTATTTTTGTATTGTGATAAAATAAAGTAATACAATGTATAAATTGACTACCCATAATACTCAAAATTACTGATTTCCATAAAAATGACAACATGTGTTATGGGCACATGAAATGCACTGCGCAGTACAGAAGGAACAACACTCCCTCGTGGTAAATTCATAAATATTTTACATTTTGGCGAATTGGTGACTAATTTTCATGGATTACGCTCCACTGACGGTTAGGTTTGAGGGATGGGGTTGACCTTCATCAACCCCATTTCCTGTTTATTTTCTTCCCTTTAGATCAAAAATCGTCTTTGTGATATTGAATCTGACAGCTACCTGTATCCATATCAAAATTCATTTTGTGCTGTAGTTTTGATTTCTTTTATGTGGGGCCTGGAAAGATTTCGGAATTTGTTTTCATGCCAAGGCAGTAGATTGGGGAGTTTTTTTTTTTTTTTTTTGATGGCATGGAGGCCAGATCGGATCCAAACCACTAGGAAAAAACAGGAAAAATAAATGAACTGAAGTGGAGTATTTGAGAAGTGAGTGGGTGTGAATTGTCTTTGGTTTTGGACAGTCTACACACTTTAATCTGAATTACCATTTATTCATTCAAGTTAATGCTGCTAACTCTTTCCCCCGCAAGCGAAATTTTCTTTTTTTAAAAGTTGCCAGCCACCGCCAGCATTTTTGATTATTTTCACCAAACAATTTCATAGCCTACCGGACATTTTGTTGTATGAATATCTGAACATGCAATATTTCAAAAGAAAGAACACAGCGTCTGCTCGTAAACAACAAAACATTTTATTCTAGCTTCATGCAATTTTTTTTATTAGAAATCCATACATATTATGAATATTTAATATAGTAAATTGACAGTTTTTCATTTTAATGGCAAAAATGGCAACATTCACCCGAACAAAAGTAGTGAAATTATTTTAAACTGGCTTATTTTTGTATTGTGATAAAAAATAAAGTAATACAATGTATAAATTGACTACCCATAATACTCAAAATTACTGATTTCCATAAAAATGACAACATGTGTTATGGGCACATGAGACGCACTGCGCAGTACAGAAGGAACAACACTCCCTCGTGGTAAATTCATAAATATTTTACGTTTTGGCGAATTGGTGACTAATTTTCATGGATTACGCTCCACTGACGGTTAGGTTTGAGGGATGGGGTTGACCTTCATGCTTTAAAAAACATACAAATCATGTCTGCAAATTCACAAAACCACCATCTCACCATCACCAACATAGCTATGTTTCTTCATTAGATCAGCGTTTTGGGCCGAATGCCCGTTTTCTTAGAGAAGACAAAAGGAAAAGTCATTGCAGGAGAGCGAGAAGCAGATGTTGTGCTGGTATTGATCTTCTCAAGGTCAGAGCAGGCATGAACTTCACCCTCAGGAGAATTCACTCCGTCACCTTGACCGTGAGCCAACACCAGTCATCTGACCTTTGAACTTTGTCCTCCGGAGACCGCCTACCTCTATCCTTCCCCCCGGTCACCTTTTCCTTGAGCTAATCCCTCGGTTGACCTCTGAAATTTCACCTTGAACATGCGCTAATGCTGCATTTTGACCTGCGACATGACCTTTGACCCCAGCCCATGTTCTTCAGCTGAATTAGGAGAGTGCTGGGGGCGAACCAGCAGGACAGTGCGAGCGTCGGCCAAACGCTGTTCAAATGATAGCTAACAACACTCCCTTCCTCCATCCCTTGAACGATCTGCCGGCACACTGACTGGGCAGATAGAAATGTGGGTTAAAGTGAGTCAATAGTGTTTCACAAGGCCAAGATATATCCCGGGAGTGGGGTCTTCTGTCTGAAGTGGTTTGACATTTATTATTTGGGAAAAAAAGGAGAGAGATGGGTGATTAGGGAGCCAACGGCTGGGAAAGAGAGGATTGACAGGCAGGGAAAGTGAAGCAGGGTGAAAAGGAGAGATTGGTGAAGTGGCAGGGAGAAAGAGAGATGCTTGGTCGTATTGATTTGGATACCACACATAACAAACATGCACTTGGGGCATGTCCTACCCTCATGCTATGAATAAAATATGAAAGCTAAATATCTGATTATGATGCCCTACTACGAGTGTTTTAAATTGCACAGTGTTTATCATCAGCGCCGCATGATTCATAGCGTCGTCTTTTTGCGTAATTTTATGTAGCTGTTTTTGTGTGTGTGTGTGTGTGTGTGTGTCCTCCCCCCCCAGTTGCTTGGTGAGCATATAGTTGTTTT
>JAQIUQ010001572.1:215000-280000 GCA_030378365.1 Hybognathus amarus
TAAACATTCTTCTGACTAAAGTAACTTATGTCGACCTTATGTCGATAATCTACATGTCGACCAACTCTCATTAGTGCTCTCATTAGTGTGTGCATAATATCTGAACACGTTATTTTGATGCTCCCTAACAGACATTTTACTGACTTTAAGTAACTTTGCAAGTACATTTCAATTTATACTTAATCTAACTCTTACCCAACAGTCTACTTAAACTCTCTGAGAGTTAGTTTTCTGTCTCTGTTAGTTGAATGTCAAAAGTTGAAATAAAACATCAATACATTTATTAAAAAAAATACATTGCAAGAATAACAGTAATGCATAGCTTTTTGTTTACCGGTAATTAGTTTTATTTGTTGATAATGACCCCATTTAAGACTTCACTTCAGTTCCACTGGTGGACATTATTTCTTTATTTTCTTTTTTAAAGAAATTGATTTCCTACATAACATTCAAAACTTTTGCGATTCGAAACGTTTTTTGTTTTTCATTCAAAATTGATTGAAAGTGACAGAAAGACATTCATAATGTTACAAAAATAATTCTATTTCAAATCAATGCTGTTCTTTTAAGCTTTCTATTAATCAAAGAATAGGGACAACAACAACATGATTTCCAAAAAATGTCAGGATCACGTGACATTGAAAGAAATTACATTTTAAAATATTACATTTTTACAAAATTACATTTTAAAATATATTAAAATACAAAACAGTTATTTTAACAATATTACTGAATTTGGAACCAATAGATGTAGCATTGTTCCTTTCAAAAACGCTAAAACATCATAATGACCCCAAACATTTGAACTGCATGTACTGTATTTCATAGTATTTCTGTCAGTATTGCAGATTTTCTACTCATCCAAATGTTTGTAGGAGGCAGTACCGCCTTTGCATCCTCAGAGAAAACAATCTGACCTTACAAGCTTGTAGGAACAAGGCTGGAATGATCAAAGTGAACACCAACTTTAGATCACAGGACATCTTGCAGTCTCTGAGAAGCTCATTCTGTAACAGAAAGTCCACCCCAACCACCCCACCCTCCCGTTCTGTATAATTTATCTTAATTGCATAATAATTTATTATATATATAAAAAAATACCATTATTTTCAGAGCTGAGAGCTTTGATGAAAATAGAAGGGATTGAATGAACACACACAAAGTTAAAGAAACAGGGAGATAAAAGTGCAAAGAGTCGTGATAGTATAATACAGCTATAAAGAGAGAAATTATAAGGTTATCTGCTGAGAAATGACTCTGCATTGTTAAGTGTAAGAAAGAATACGTTTGAAATTGTCACAATTACCAACTATAATTACTTAATTCAATTTATGCAAGACATATTTAATATGACCGTCCCTCTCCCCACCCACAACCACCCATTTAGACATTTAAATGAATGAACAATTTCACACATTCAACAGCAAGAACATACAATTTGGTGATGAGGAGTGATTGGTCTATCAGGGTAAAGCCATGGTCACAAGTTCCGTTGTTACCAATAGTGATAGCGAATCGATTAGCGAATCAGAGAGACAGGGGAGTTAATTTGATTTAAAGATTACAAGGACACATTCATTTAAAATAAATAAATAACGAAAAATTGTGACTAAGCAAATGTGAATATTTTAACAGAAAGCTCTGCCAAGTAGAACTTTTTTTTTGTCAATAATGTGCAATATTAATAGTCATTTTAATTTGAATTAAATGTAAATTAATTTATTAATTCTTGATACCCATTATTGATCTCGTACCCAAGTAAATATTATGAATACTTTTGAGTTTATGGAACTTAATTTTATTATTGTTGCTGAAAGCACAGATTAACTAATTGTTAAAATTGATACAACAAATTTTTCCATAAATTAGCCAAAGTAAACACAAAACAGATCCTGTTGCTTGTTGCCTTAAAGCAGTTTTCTTAACTTCTATTTTATACCGTATGAGTGCATATAATTCAGGACCAAATGCACACGAAAATACACAAAAGTGGCAAAAACATTTGAAATGCATAAAAAGTTAAATATAAAATAAAATAATAAATTATATAAATACATTCTTAAGTAACAAATGTATATATTTTAATGACCTCAGAAAAAATCCCTACACCCTAAAACAATTTTTTTTCTGTATTGTACATTACATTGTTTCTTGTCTTGTTCCAACTAGATGTAATCTCTACACATTTATCACGTTCATTCTGCTATCTCTACTTTCGATCTCTGGATTGTCTATCATTATGAAAACAGAAGAGCAGAAGTATACTCAAAGCTCTAGCAAGCATGAACAGAATGTCTTAATAGCAAACCCGAGAGACAATCTCAAGCATCAAGGGGTCCCAGATGGTTAAAAGGTTGAGGATCTGCTTGACACTGCTATATCATATGGACATCTAAGACAAAATGGAGCTCCAGTGAATCTGACAGTGATGCACTAAGGCAGAAAGAACACCCTGGAAATAAGTTATGACACAATGATGACCTGGAGCTTTTGATAAAATGCATGTGCTGCAGCTCAGCCTGCCTCATAGTTCGAGGTTTGAGATGTGTGTGACTGCATGATCGATTGAGTATTGTTTTCTGCATCTTTTGCACATGTAGTCTATCCACACCTTGCACAAGACTTCATCAATCAAATGATGGAATAACACACTCTTCATTCATGCAGTTTACAATGTCTGCTGACTCTGTACTGAGTGTATTAGCAGTCTCTCTCGCTCTTTCTCTCTCTCGCGCTGTCATGACAGGATGATCCGAATGCACTGGCTGAAAATCGTATAAAGGTGGAAGCTTAGTACTGTCAGTATACTGTAGATCAGATGGGTCCTCATTTTTGTATTCCTGCTGAGATGGGAATCATAGTGTAATTATGAAAAATGTTGAGTGGATGGGGTACATTTGGACATATGCACATGATATCTGAAATGATGCTGAAAATTCAGCTTTACCATCACAGGAAAAGTGTTTTAAAAATATATATTCAAATAGAAAACCAGCCCGTTCTCATTCCAAGACGTCACCTGACTGATGCCTTTGACCATACGTCAACATTCAACGTTTTAGGGTAACCTTTAACATCAGTTAGATGACGCTATCTAAATCCTAGACCCTACCCCAATTAAAATGAAAAACTTTGACTGCCCGCTTCTCGTCCCAAGACGTCATATAATTGATGCTTTTGACCATACGTCAACATCCAACGTTTTAACGCTAATCCTAACCCTACCCCAGACCTAAACCTACCCGCGTTATCTTACTAACTCTAAAGGTAAAGTGTCTGTCAGTTGACGCCCTAGCATCGTCATCTAACTGACGTTTTAGGGTACCCTTTAACGTCAGTTAGATGTTGACGTATGGTCAAAAGCGTCAGTTAGATGGACGTCTTGGGATGAGAATGTGAAAACAAGTATGACATTTTTTTTATATAATAGTATAATATTACTATTTTAAGCAACCTTGCTGAGGTTTCACTAACTTTTCAACAGTAATTTCTATTGTAAGACTCCTAATTGTAAACATTTTTGAGGTAGGGAGCATGGGGCACAACCTAACGTGGGGTTAGAATGTAACACAGACTTTTTACATAGTTCAGTCAGGATCAAGCAGGCTGTCTTTCCGCTCTTTTTCTCTTGCTGGCAGAAGACGGTCTCCCGCGAATTTGCGGAAAGTTTTTGATTATATTTCATGAAGATACTGGACAAAGAGTGTTTTGACACCATAAAAGTTAATTTTTTCATCATATATTTTTTTCCGGTTTCTGAGTTGGGTGTATACGTTTCTAAATCTAACTTAATATTGCCTTAATCACTGTCTTGTTGGCTCAAACATAGCACCGTTTTGAAACATGTCAGCAATTCCTAGCGACTGTTAGCTAGGGTTAAAATATGTAATACACAGCGGGGTTATTTGTAACACAGTGTTACAACTAAGTCGCCAAGTGTACAATGATAATCAAATGAAAACGGAGCCACACAACTTTTCAGGTTTGAGTATACATTTAACTTTGTTGGACTTTCACAAACAATGTTGGAATTTAAAATGTTTAAAATTTACTGTACTATGAATGATAACTTGTTTATTTAATAAAAATATGGCATGTTTTTAATGCAATAAACCCTTTAAATTTTTATTTTAAGCTCATTTGTATTATTATTACTGTTATTATTATTAATAATAATAATTGTACATGCAGCTGCCACACACAAATCTAATTTAATTGCAATTACAATATCTTATAATTTTATTTATTATTATTTATTGCAAAACTGTGCAGCCCTTTTCTATGTCTCTATCCATGATATTGATCCATAATAGAAGGATGATTGGATGAGGGATGGATGTATGGATATGTCTATACAGATGCACAAACAATATCAAACTACACAAATAAAATAGTACTAAATTATGTGTGTTACACACAAGTGTTACAACTAACCCCTCTGTCTGTTACAATTAACCCCGCATATGGGGTAAGTTGTAACATTTGCACTTCTGTCACTTTCAGTGCAACTGTACGAAAATGGTAGGTCCTAGAAAAAAATGTGTAGCAGAGATGTGTATGTTGCTTGTGTAAAAAAAGAATTAATCTAACCTAATTATTTTTTTAATTAATTGAGCCAAAACCAAAATGCGTTAGGTTGTGCCCCGCCGTCCTCTTAGTTCATGCTTCTAGAAGGAAAGTTAGACACGTTCCCCCAAATAATGTTTATTTTTACCAGTGTTTCATGATAAATCGAGCACATGACATGTTCTGTGTCTACCATATGTATGTTAATTAGAAGTTAAATGAAAGACAAACCCTACCCTACACACTGTTAGTTAATAAATAACGTGCAAATAAGCATTGGATTGGATTAACTGACATTATACACTTATTCCTATACTACATAACATGCTGGTTGATCCTTGTTGATCCCAAAATTTTGACTTTTAAAATGAATTGTTGGTCTTTTTAGTATTTCCATCTGTTTTTATTGTTTTATGTTAATCACTTTTTCCAGTTGTCACACTTTTTCCAGGTAAATGCCACACGTTCCTGGATCAACATTCCAATCAACCATTCAGATTTTAAGTTTTTGTGAAGTTTAGTCTTACAGCCAGGGTTTGGTGCTTCCACATCAGTGTTATTCTCTTATAGTTTTCCTCTGATTTAAGGGACAACTTATGGGTATAGGGTTAGATTTAGGGGTAGGGATGGGGTTTGGACTACATTTTTTGACAGGATTGTTGTTCCAGGATCAAAAAAATAAGCTGGACAAGGAACTTGTCTTACTTGGCAAAATCATGGTGACCGCATAGAAACACATCCCCTCAGAGAGACACAATAGAAGGAGAGCAAAAATGAGAAATATATTATACACAGACACATGGCTATTGGTTTGACACAAAGTTTAAATCTTAACCCCCTCCTCTCTCTCTCTCTCCCATCCCTCTCTTTCCTCCCTCTCCAGGGAGCAGTAATTACAAAAGAGTCTTGGTGTAGTCTCTCTCTCCTCCTGTGCTCTCTGCAGTGTGAGGGGAGAAGTTGCTTTACTGAACAGTTGCAGCTGGTTTGTGCAGGAATTAATCATGATGATTAATTGGGCTTCAAGTTAAATATCCACAGAGCGACGTCAAGCTGACAGGCGTCACGCTTAAATTGACACTGTTTTAAAAAGCAGTAGATTGATTTACAGAAAGGACTAATGAATAGCTCTCTGAAACCAGGGGAGACATAAACAGGAATGTGTGTTTTCGAATCTGACCTGAACAGTGCAGTTTGTTGCTCTCTCTCTTCCTCTCGCTCCTTGTCAATATGCTTCTTTCTCTGTGTGCTTTCTCTCACTCTAATTTGCCTGTGTGTGTGTGTGTGTTTCCTATTGTGCGGGCACATCGCTGTGTAGGGGAGGGGCTCCAGGCCTGGCGTTTGTAATCCATCTATTGTGTTGGGCCTCTCTAGCTCTGGATCAATGCTCTACACTCACTTCTGGCCCACAGGTCTGTAAGCCGAGCCTCTATTCAGCCCTCCTCAGTCTGCTCTCTCCCACACTAACTTTGGAGGAGGAATAGCCAGGGTATCGGATACAGAGTCTACATATGTGCTTTTTGAGTTTGCATGTGTGAAATCGTAAAGCTGTGCAGCAACGCTTGTCTTTGCTCCTGTGTCAGGAAAAGAAAAGGAAAAAAAAATGTGCAGATTCCCCTCTGGATCGCTTACTTTAAGTTGAACCTTGTTTTTTCTACATTCAAGCCTTTTTGCCCCTTATACAATATTTTTTCTGGTTCAGGAAATAATTAATGAAATGTTTTCTAATGGTTATTTTCAGCGTCATCATCACTTTCAGGGGTTAAATAGGGATTTTGGTGTTGATTCTGGTGCCCTAGGCGAAGATAAAACACCCCACCCCCGAAAAAGCACAATTACCAATGTTGATACCCTTTAGTGATTTTATATTAATATGAAAAACTGAATAAATTATTGTTAAAAAATGTAATGTAGATACAGATAAATTTGAATATAAATAAACAAATACGACTGAAACTTATACTTGGTATGACAAGAGGGTAATAGGTGCAAAACCCATCAGCATTTGGGTCAATAAAAGATTCAACTATGTAGTTTGAAACAAGTTCTTAGCAATTTTTTTTCATGCTAGTTTTGATAACAATTATTGCATATTTAATAGAAGAAAAAAATTCTCATGTGGTTTAACCATCAAGTAAAGTACACACAATAAAGATAGGAGTCACACATCTTCATTAATCATTATTTAAACAAAAAAAGTTTTAAAATAAATATAATTTCATGGTAATTTAACATTTATTCTGAATGTTCTCAATGTATTCTGAATTATATATATATATATATATATGTGTGTGTGTGTGTGTGTGTGTGTGTGTGTGTGTGTGTATGTGTATATATATATATATATATATATATATATATATATATATGTGTATATGTGTGTGCAGGTAATTTCACCAAGTGCCACACGTTCCTGGATGAACATTCCAAACACCATATGGCATGTATTCAATAAATTAATTAATTCAAATCACTGTATGATTTTTTAAAGATTTTTGTTAATGTTATTTCGATGGTTTCAGACATTCTACTAAGTATAAGTATCTTTGAATCTACATGTAAACTAACTCTCATCAGAGTTTAAGTAAACTGCTTAATATCTGCTAACAGTTTAGCTTGTTGGTCGCCATGTAAACGTTGTATTGACTATAAGTAACTTTTCAACTACAGAATGCATGTCTACTTTTTCTGCTCACCTGAACCATAACACTTAACCCTAACCTAACAGTCTATACAGCCTATACAGTCTACCAATACTCTAAGGAGAGTTAGTTGACATGTAGTTGTAAAGTTAATTATTGTAGAATGTTTTAAGTGGACCATCAAAATAAAGTGTAACCGCATTTTTAAAAATACAATTAATATAGGTCAAAGATGATATCGTTGACCAATACAACAATGTAAAATTGGCACTGGATATCAGTGGATGTAGTTCTTCAGCAAGATGAGAACAATCTGATTGCATATACTGTAGTTAGTTAGTTCTTTATTGAAAAGTGCTTCTCTTGGTCAGAACTTTTTGTGAGGCAGTACATTGGCTAAATGAAGCTGGGATGTGTGTACTGGATGAAAAACATTGACTGTTGCATAAAGGGAAATGGAAGAATATTCTGTTTATTTATGTTTTGAAGGTGCTGGAGCGCCGTTCCCAGATCATTCCAGTCCAGTTTAACCTCAATTTGATCAAAAAAGCACAATTGAATTAATCAGAAAATACTTTGTCGCAGTCACTGGGATCTGCCTGACTCAGGATCAGAATTTGTGAGTTTAGCATTTGCCGCTACATGTCTCTTTTCGAACCCAAAGACATGTTGTTCCTCCTTGCAAATGCTGTACATTTTGCATTGTTCACCATACTGAAATTCATTGCTTTTGTGGAATGCGTTGCTTAGAGAAATGTCTGATCTAAATCAGAAGTGTTTAAAGACTTTGAGAGGGGAAGTACCACAGCTTCCAGTAGGGGGCGCTGAGACAAAGAAAAATCCTGTAAGGAGAAATCTCTCCCCCAGCACCCTTATCTGCATTCACTTCCTCGGTCTCATGAATACAGAATGTTCTTGCACAACCCAGTAAGCCTCTGAATTCATGAACAAGCAGAGCAAGTGTGTATGTTTATGTGTTTATAAAATCTTCCTGCCGCACAGGCCTGTCTGTTTGGCTTCTGTTTGGATGTTATTGTTGTAGCAGTTTTGCAGTTGTCTGTCACTGTAACCCCTCCCCCTCCCGTCTCAAGTCAAGTCGAGACCCTCTTTATACAGACAAGGCTGTTCATGCTCACCAAAGACTCTTGCAAATCATTCTGACTTAGTGCGAGTGTATATTAATGCACCTTCTCCTGTCGACAGATCTGTCTGATACAAGGTTGGAAGTCATTTGAAGGAGAAGAGAAATCAGGAATTAAACTCCAGACTCTTAAAAGAATATCCACACTTGCTCACTGAGAGGAATAGAGACTCGCCAATGCTGAGTTTTTACTCACCCTCATGTTGTTTCAAACCATATGACTGACTTTTATCCTTGGAATGCAAAAGGAGAAATTTCGAAGACTATGCTGTTCGCTCTTTTCCAAGCTGGAAATAGTTTTCCAGCTTCAAAAAGGATGAAAAGAACATAAAAGAATTTGAAAAGTGGTCCATATAACTCAGGCTCTAAGATCTTCAGAAGTTGTAGTAACAGACCAAAATGTACAACTGTGTAACGTACAATGTACAAACGTAAGTGTGGAGACATATGCTACTTCTTGCATGTTTTGCAACACTTTTAGCGTGAAATGTCCATTGAGTGGCATTCTATTGAGTGTTTTCTCTCAAACAAATGAACATGAATGTGGCAACACATTTTCACATTGGTTGTTGTTTGTATCGAGACAATTGGGAAATTAAATCTCCGGTGACATGGCACTAAAGGTTAATGTTCTGTTGTGTTTGAAAGTAACGCTCCACCTAAACCAAACTGATAGTGTTAACCAAACCTAAAATAAAAGCACATTTGCCAAAGCAATCACATTTGCCAGCATCAAGTCTTTGAGCTCTTTTATTGAGTGCAATGAAACTTGTACTTGTAGTGTCCAGATTTTGCAGTGTTAGACCTGGGTCCTGGGTCAACACATTTTGTTTATGCTGGAACATCATTACTGTCTGAATAATCCTAACCATATCCCTACCCCTAAACCAAACCCTACCCATAAGTTATCTCCAAATCAGAGGGAAATGATAGGTGAATAACACTGATGTAGAAACACCTAACCCTGGTTGTAAGCCTAAACTTGATATAAACTGTAAACTTGACTGGTTGATTGGAATGTTGTTCCAGCATCAACAAAGATGTTCTTTCAGAAACATGTTGGCTTTGGTGAAACCAGATTCTGCTTACTAGGTGAGTTAATGTGCAAGTTTATTACATCAGAAAAGCCATACTTCACAAGTTCACACTTACAATAAATTAGATAGAGTAAAGAGTATGCGTATTTGGCTTGCTGTCTGAGGGAAGAGCTCCGAGCTTGGAATTTGGCCTGAACCCAGAGTTCCCCCGTATCCCTGGCAGGGAAAGGAACCAGCCAATAGTGAGGAGTCGGAGTGGTGGAGGGATGCTGAAAACTGTCGAGGAACATATGTGAGTCGGCTATATATATATAGTGGAAGTGACATTTGAAGACAAAGTATGGTAACCCAACGCTGAGTGAGTAAAATGTGGCTGATTCGTTTGAATTCGGATGATTTGTCTAAACAGTGACTGTTACGTTTAGGGCGGGGTCAGGGGTTGGTCATTCGTATGGGATACACCCTAATTTGAAAGTGATTGCAGTACCAGTTTTGGCCACAATCTTGCATACAGTTCCTTAACCCATCCAAGAACATAAATAACATACTGTGAGCCATTTTTGCTCTGGCGCCCATTGAGTGATTGGGGGTGAGATGCTTTGCTAAAGGGCACCTCAATCATTTCCTGCCGGTATTGAGAATCGAACCTTGCAATCTTCAGGTTTCTAGAATCTCACATTGGGCCACAACTAACTGATTAGACAGATCATTTGAACGTGTTCCTCTCAAATTTTGTTAATAAAACATCATGTGGAGCAGATTATGTGATGCAAATTAATTTGCAAAGAACCTCACGAAATAAGTCTAAAATATTCTGTGCCTGTAATAATAATTTGTTAAAGAAATAAATTAAACCATTGGATGGTGTTTCACAGCCTTCCAGTGTTCATTTTAGAAGGAAACTGCAGTGGATTGTATGTACTCAATAGGTACGTTTTTAGGGTTTCGCAAAAATGTAGGTAGAGGCCTATTTATCCAATGAGCATATGTTGCAAATTTAGATTGTTAATTCACAGAAATTAACTTGTGGACCCAGTTCAGAAACATGTCTAAATCATTTGTTCACATATCAAATGATCTAGTTCTTAATGATTTGGTTCCGGCTCACTGGAGGGGAAGATTATCAGTAAATACATTTTCAATTAAAATTTCATCCTGTCCCTCTCAAAAAGCTATCATATGGTTTCTGAAGAGCTGTAATATGACACACAAGTCACATGGACCACTCATATGATACTTGTATGGTGCTTTTGCATGCATATGGTGCTTTTGCATTTACAATTGCTTGGAAAAGAGCAACCAGAAAAGAGCAACCAGCATAGTCATAAAGAACATCATAAGTGTCAGTAAACGAAGGCAGAATTTTCTGATTTTGGGGGACTATCCTTTTAAAGATTACTGAACACTGTTACTCAGTAAAATGTGGGAATTCATTGAGTTCTTATCTAGTACATTTGTGTGAGTGTAAGTCTGGTTGGTTCCTTTTTGTATGTAGGCATCGCTGGCAGCAAGCTCCAGTTCCACACGAACAGTGACTTCAGCCCTTGCTTTCTCTGAGCGAATCTGTGTTTTTGGCAGATGATGCAATTGGGAAAGAGTTTAATATTTATTTTTCCACACACCCAATTTATATGTTTGATCAGAATTGAAAATTGATCAATGTCATTTCTAACAATCTACACTCAGTAGGTACTTTATTACTTGTCTCATCAGCCAATCGCATGACACAGCTCAATTCATAGATGCATGATGGGATGCATCTGAAACCTAAACCAACATTGCTGCCAATGACACAATGGGCTCTATCTTGCACCCGGCGCAAATGACTTTATACACTGACGCATTTATCATTCCTATTTTGCACTCGCGCAAAGCGGGCTTTTTTCCTCCACAGACGCACGTCGGTAAACTAACAAATGAACTTGCGCTTCCTGGGCGGGTTAGCGCAAAAAGGAGGCGTGTGTCGGCGCAAACAATCCCTGGTGCTATTTTGCAGTTCCAGAAAACAATTGCGCCAATGACCAGAAAAAACCTGGTCTAAAGTCAGTGGCGCGTTGCGCGTATATTCAGATGCTATTTTAAGCGTGCATGCTTGGCCATAATACAGAGTGTGAACAACGCGGATACACTGTAGATGATTCTCTCATCAACACAGATGCATTTTACTTTTGCAAATGATACATTATTATACGGAAAAATATATAAACATGAGGGAAATCATTGTTGTGTCCATGATGATGGGAAAAACAGGCATAAAGCTTACACATTTACCCAAATTATTATATGCATGTTTAACCCGAAGCTAATTTGGGTGGGTTTGTCCCATCCCCAGTGTCCCTTCTCTTTCTTTTACGGCCCTGACGAGAACATCGTTCTACTCGGCTGTGAACCGATGCTGAAGCGCGCCTGGTAAATGCGCCGTTAAAATAGAATTGCGCCACGGAACAAGCGCATCTCGTTCATCATGCTCTTAAAGGGAATGTGATATGACGCTCTTATTGGTTTATTTCCGTTACGCCCAAACCACACCTATGAATAATGAAGCTATTCTAGACCAACCCCTTTTAGATTTGCGCCAGGCGCAAGAGGCATTTATCCGCCGGGAAAATAGCAACAGCGCCGGGATCCGCCCACAAAGTTAATTGCGCTTTGCGCTTTGACACTTGCGTTTCAGATCGTTAAAATAGGGCCCAATGACATCATGCCTAATGATCTAAAACAATCAATGCAAATTGATTCTGCAAATATTTTGACCTTATATGCTTATTGCTTAGAAATGGACACTTAAAATTAAAAGAAATTTGGATGTCATTTTTTTTTCTACAAACCACCAAACATGTACAAGATTGTGGAATATAAAGGCAGCAAATAATACATTTGTTACCTTCAAAGCAATACACAATATGTGATACACACATTGCTTTTGGACATGCTTTACCTCTGTATATTGCATGCCAGCTTTCAGAAATAGAGGTTGAGGTTTTGTTCAAACTTAACATCCAAATGGAGGCCATGAAATGACTGTACTGTAGGTGCCAGACGGGGAGATCTGAGTATCTGAGAAACTGCTGATCTCCTGGGATTTTCGCACACAACCGTCTCTAGAGTTATGGTGCGAAAAAAAAAAAAAACATGCACTGCTGCAGTTTTGTGGGCGAAAGCGGCTTGTTAATGAGAGGGGTCAGAGGAGAATGGGCAGACTGTTTAAGCTGACAGAACGCAGCAGTAAGTGAAATAATCACATGTTACAACTGTGTCATGCAGAAGATCCTTTCTGAACATGCAAAGCACCAAATCTTGAATTGACGGGGCACAGCTGCAGAAATCTACACCAGGTTACACTTAGTCAGCTAAGATCAGGAAACTGAAGCTACAGTGGGTACCAAAACTAGAGGAGATCACAAGATTGGGAAAGCGTCTGGTCAGGCAAATCTTGATTTGTGCTGTGCAGACGGTACAGGCTCAGAATTTGGGACACGGATACATCCTGGCTTGTGCCAACCGTTCAGGTTGGTGGTGATTGTTTAAAAGTGTCAGGATTTTAAAGTGCACATTATGCCACTTTATACCAACTAAGCATTGTTTTAATGCCACTCCTTCCCTGAGAATTGTTGCTGACCATATGCATCACCTTATTTTTCACATAAGACCAGGTATTTCTTACCAAATTATTTTCATTTATTGTAACTATAAATACACTGGTTTATAGTTTACCAATTACTGCACTGTATTATTTTTAGTTGCTTATAGCGACTAATGAATTGTAAGTCTCACATATCCACAGAAAATAGATTACTCCCACACTGCAATTGAAATTTTGAAATTAACATGTGTACTGAAGATATTGATATTATGCATACCTCTGGTCTTTGATTATCTGCAATAATCTGTAAGGAATGTTTCCAGAACCTTATTAAAGGGGGGTTTGACTGCGATTTCACTTTTTTGATTTTAAATAGTGTATAATGTTGCTATTGGTGCATGAACACTATCTGCAAAGTTGCAGTGCTGAAAGTTCAGTGTAAGCAGAGATATCGTCTTTTAAAAATCAGGAAGTATAATTGCCTACAAAAACGACTCGATTGGGACTACAGCTAGGTTATGGTACGTCACTAACCTACACATTTGCATCAACCCCTCCCTCAGAATATGCAGAAAATGGCATGCGCAATGTGCATATTTCTGAGGCACGTCGAGCTCGTCCAGTGTGTTGTTCACGCAGCTGTCAGGTCTTCTGTGTTCGGGCTTCCCATGGACGCTATTCTTCCTCAACAATGGATACAATTTATGTTTGATTATGTTCCTGAAAATGACGGTCGTAATCTAGTGAGTTCGACACCGGATTCAACAAGAAACTGTTACTAAAACATGAAGCAGTTCCGACTTTAAAGCCTGAGTCAGCAGTTGTTGGGCCACAATCTGTAAGTAGGCTAAGACTTAATCATTTTAAATGTATTTGCATGTATAATTCAAGACGTAGCCTTGTGTTTTATTTTTTTTTTCAAATGCCAGTGCATACAAACATTATGGACCTGAATTTTGTATAAGTGCTAATGTTTTAAACATATTTTTCATGTAACTTTATATATGCTTTATGACGTTATTTTCGATTTGATCAAGAACATAAATATGCCAACGCTGTTTGAGTATAACATTAGTAGCCACTGGCTACTAGTCAGTCAGTTGCTATTGTTGCCAGTCAAATGCTATTGTGTAAAACAAACGTATATAAGTTAAAAAATGTAGCAAATAATAATTCAGAAACGTTTAGTAAGAGCCGTGTGTGGTGAGGTTCTGTTTGACTCTCTTCATCGTGGCTTTCTCGGTCTGATTCTGCCTGAAACTGATACTGCAGTTCAACACGTATTTACATCTGGACCGGAGCTCATGACGTGCCCATAAAGGTAATGGGCGTTAATCTTCCGAACAACGTGAGCAACAGTTTAGCCAATCACAACACATCGGGCCAAACTAACCAATCTGAGCTCACAACGTGATTCTGAGGGAGTGTTTTCATTAAATCAGGAAGTGAACCGCTCGTTCAGGGGACAGAGGAGAGCGCGGCTGACAATAAAGGTGAAGTTTATGAAAAATAAGACTTTTAAAAAAAGAAAAACCACGAATACATGTTATATCGCACCCCATAAATACAATCATGCAAAGAAAAAAAAACAGTCAACCCCCCTTTAAGTCTGTTCTGGGGTCAAAGCAGGGGTCATACCTCGTATTAGAAAAATGCAGCAAAAGTGACTTCTGAAAACTAAGTTACCGTGAACATGAAAGTGATGTTTGAATTCTCACACAAAGGTGGAACGAGCCGTTGTTCATTTACAGACAGTGCGTGCTTTGCGGACAGGTTGCATGTTTGATGTTTTCACCCGTTTACTCTGAGCGAAACCCCTGTTGAGTTCTGCTATTCCTTTACCTGGTAATTAAAACCTCCTTGCTGACCTTCAGAAACAGAAAGCTGGTATGAAAGTCATGGTCAGCTGCCTTTGTACAGAGAATTATAGAAAACAACAACAACTACAAAAGTAACCTTCCTCACAGCAGCGGACGTGGGAGGTCTTTGATTGTGCATATCAAAGAATCGCTCCCCCTGTGTGCTCATAGTAAGCCTTCCAAGGTCAGACGGTCTACCTCCAGTACATCACCACGGACTGGCGAAAACAGTGCAAGGTGTTGGATACAACTTTTTAGCCCATATAGACTGTCCTAAAAAAGTAAGATACGGCTATTGTTGTGGCCCTACTGTAGATAGATTCTGTGTCGGTCATGTGAGAAAATTAATCAAAAATCCATGATATATAATGCAAAACACATTCTTCATAATCAATGCACGGATATCATTGTTGGCTCAATACTTCTCATTCAGAAAAATATTGTGGATTTGGGGAACTAGACTACTGTTCAAATGTTTGGGGTCAGTACGTTCTTTTTTTATCAATAGGACTACTTTTATTTTGCAAAACTTTCTATTCATCAAAGAATCCTGAAAAAAAATGCATCATAATTTCCACAAAAATATTAAGCAGGACAACTTTTATTAACTTTGATAAAACCAAGAAATATTTCTTAAGCTGCAATTCAACCTATTATAATGATTTCTGAAGGATCATGTGACACTGAAGATTGAAAACTCAGCTTTTACCACAATATTACTGCTTTACTGTATTTTTTAAAAATAAATAAATGCAGCCTAGTTGTGCATAAGAGACTTAAACATAAAAAAAATCTTACTGACCCCAAAACTGAACCTAATGTTGAAACAACAGTGAGATTTATATATATATATATATATATATATATATATATATATATATATATATATATATATATATATATATATATATTTTTTTACAACACATTCTCACCCCAAGGCATCACCTTTTTGATCATGATTCAATATTCTACGCTTTAGGCGCCCTTTAGCATCAGTTAGATGACGAAAGTAAAAAAGCTTCAGTTAGATGATGTGGGTAGGTTTAGGCCTGGGGTGGGGTTACACACGATTCTAGGGCGTCATCTAACTGACGCTAAAGGGCGCCTAAAGCGTCAGATATTGAAGCATGGTCAAAATGTTGAAGTGCTCACAAGCACCTGCCGTGGTATTCCGCCATACAATATAGTTATCCAATTTACACGCTTAGAAAAGCTCAACGTTTTATTTTGTCACCATTCTTGGTCAAGTTACACTACTTGTGTAACTGTATTCAAATAGGGAAAATGTGGAGGTGTTTGGTCGCTTTTCTGCTTGGATCGTAATGAATGAACTGGGCTAAGCTAAGTGCTAACAAAGTTTGCGATTGAGTGCACGCACTGAGACAAGAGAGGTCTGTACTGTATCAACTCATATTAGTTAAGGGAACAACATAGTTTAATATGAAAAAAAACAAAACAAACTGTGAAATATCCCTTTAAAACAAGTCTAGTATGTGATTTCGGATGCAGCCATACTTTCATACTGTCTCGACCGTGCTGTTTGGCTTTAATCAAAATGTCTGATCATTGAAATGTCAATCTCAACCGGCAAAGTGATGGTTTGGATCAAAACTCATCATTGTATCAATGTCACCTTGCTATCTGTGTAATTATTCAAGGTTTCTTTCAGAGCGTTGGAAAAAAAAAACCCCACACACAATGCTAATACACAGAGCCAATGCAATAGCAGGCGGAGAACATTTCAAAAGCTGTGGAGCTTTTGAGAAAAAGCCGTATCTTACTTTTTTAGGACAGTCTATATGGGCTAAAAAGTTGTATCCAACACCTTGCACTGTTTTCGCCAGTCCGTGGTGATGTACTGGAGGTAGACCGTCTGACCTTGGAAGGCTTACTATGAGCACACAGGGGAGCGAAAAAAAGAAAAAGGGGGGTGTCACTTGCAGCTGTGGACTCCTAATCCCTCAGAGAAAAAGGATAGAGAGTGTGAAAGAGAAAGAGAAAAGAGCATTTTGGTAGTGAACCTGTGAGTGAAGCACAAACCCAGAGGGATCGACAATTGCAAATAGTGTTTGGAAATGTTCAAGTTTAGTATTGTGTGTTCTAGTGGTGGTCCGCAGCATCACAGAGACAGGTAGAGAAGACCACCCTCATTTTAATTGCGTATGTGTTATTTCTCTGTACAACTGACCTGTCGTGCTTAAGTGTGAGCTGTTAAGAGCTCTTTTTATGAATGAAGCCGAATCTGTAGAGACAGTACTGGGCCATTCTGACAGCAGGGAAGGTCCGAAGAGAATTTAGCGTCCTCTCTGGGGTGGATGGATTGCCACCTACCCGTGCAATCATGTACCATGTGCCGAGCGAAAGAACACAATGGAGAAATAAAAGATCTTTTGTGAAGGCAGAGAGGATGGAGGGAGAGATAAACGAGAGGCTCCGTAGAGGCTTGCATCAGAAAGATAGAAAAAAGTCAAGACATTTACAGTGCTGGAGGAATGAATAGAAGAGAAGGACATGGATGCAGTCCCTAAACTATTTGTTTTTAAAGATATTGTTGTCAAATTAATTATGTTATGTTCTAAAAAAGCTCCTGCTAATGATGGTTTTAGCCTGCATAAAGTCTCTACACAAGACGTACTATAGTTTATGTTCTGAATGCCAAACTCCACCTTGGGTCAGTTGGCATTATTAAACAGGACAGTTTGTGGTTTTATTGCACATTGTGTGTGTTTGGGAACAGGTAGTGAGACAAGTTCAGAGGGAGAGACATCAGGAGAGGGGAGATTTTATATCCGGAGGGAGTGATGCTGTATGACCAGAGAGTAAAGAAACAAAACAAGAGGGAGAGCCTTTTCCCACAGTTCCCCAGAGGGTTTCATGTAAAGTCAGAGCAGTAAAAGAGATGCTGATAGGGAAGAGGTAGAGCTCTCAAGCTGAGCTCAGAGCTCACAAACAGACTGCTTCTGTCTGTTTTTTTCTGATCAGACACTGTAAACCCAGACAACTTACCTCAACTTTGTGTTAATCTGCCAACAGTGTGCTAACGGCTAAAGCTAACCACCCAAACCCTAACTTTTAGGCGCTTGACATGTGAAGATGAAATTTAAGAAAAAACAACCTAATTTTAATTCTAAAGGCCAAAGTGTTTTGTCATTTAGACAGTGTGTGCAGTTGCGTGTTGAGAATATGTCTGTCAGAAGAAATAGCGCAGACACAGAACAGGATGAAACTTTTGTGCGCGCAACTGTCGAGCACCTGTGTTTGCAAACACTATTAAACGGAGTAGCCATACATTGAAAGGCTATGCATATGCTTTGGGCATAAAGTGCAAAGTATAATTCAGTTTATGAGTAAGCTAAGGTATGCGATTTGTTTGGACATTCAGGTTGCATGAGCCTTGATTTGTTTGTGCTAATTAATCTGTCAACAAGGCAGCAATACTGGCATAGACCATTCACTGTCAAAAAACACACAGAAGATACAGAATAAAATCACTGGATATGAAACAACAGCAGACATCCGCGTTGATGAGTGCATGTGTGAGCCCAGCCTGTTCTTATCCCAAGACGTCATCTAACTGACACTTTGACCATGACGTCAACATCCGACGTTTTCAGGGCACCCTTTAACAGTCAGTTAGATGACTCGACCTAAACCTACCCGCGTCATCTAAAGGTAAAGCGTCAGTTCAGATGATGCCTTAGGATAGCGTCATCTAACTGACGTTAAAGGGTTCCTAAAACGTCGGATGTTGACATATGGTCAAAAGCGTCAGTTAGATGACGTCTTGGGATGAGAATGTGTTGGTGAGTCAGTTACTTAAAAGATACCCCTAAGTCCAGTTTAAACGAGCTTTCAGCATATATATGTGTGTGTGTGTGTGTGTGTGTATATATATATATATATATATATATATATATATATATATATATGTTACTTTAGGAGTGAAATAGCGCAGACACTGAACAAGGTTGAGAGTCTATGCGTTCGACTGTACACCTACACTTACGTTTTCGTGTCAAAACTGAAGTTTTAAAAGCTAGTTTAGGATTTAGAAAAAATCTGTATGTGTACGTAAAATGCTGATGATGAAATGTGCGTTACATGCATTGTATGCATTTCCTTGATTATCCGTAATAGTCACCCTAGTATACTTTTGACTCAATGGTCAGAGAGAGGATGAAAATTTGACTTTTTGTGTGAAAAAAAACTTGGAAAAAGAAGAAAATTATGTGATATGACAATTTACTCACCCTTGTTCAAAACATGTATGTTATTTTTTTTTTCTGCTGAACACAAAAGAAGATATTTAGAAGAATATGGAAAACTTCAACAGTTGATGGCCCCATTGGCTTGCATAGTTTGGAAACAAAGTACCCCACTAAAACCCATTTTTTCGGGTGAACTATCCATTTAAGCTCAAACCTATCAGAAATCCACATGATGTCCTGATATTAGGACATTGATAGGACCCCCACACTTCTAATGTTTTAAGACCACCTTATGACCCCTGCTTTAGTTCAAAATCAGGGTATAAGCTTTGCATTTAAGCGTTAACTTTTTAAACGCTATTATGAAGGAATTATTATTTGATATTAAAATTGATCTGTCGTATTTTAACTGTCACTCACAGTGAATCATAATGAGACTGCTCTTTTTTTGCCCATTGACATCTGTGATTAATATTTATTTTTCTTGTGATATAGTCCATTTGAGTTTGTACAGATTACCTTTGAAACGAGTCATTGAGTTGTTAATTGTTTCAACTGAGCTTTTCTGACCTTTTTGCTGTTATTACTTTTCCCTGTGTTTAATTCAGTGTCAAAAAGACCTTGGGACCAATGCACTTCACCAGAAACAAAGTCTAATTAGTAGAAAGGAAAAGGCCTTTTAATTGTATGTCAATGTCAAAGGAACATTGTAATTAATTTTTATATCAGAGGAGTCAGGCATTTCTATTTTATAAAAAGGTGTGTGTGCGTGTGTGTGTGTGTATACATGCAAGAACATGCAAAAAGTGAATGCATATGGATGAACAACGGTGTTCCAATTTGGGTTTTGTGTCTTGTTCCTTGTTCATGTCTGTCACGTGATACCCTGTTTGCCATGTGTCTTGTCAATTGTTAATTGTCTGATCATTGTTTCCAGGCGTTTCTTCAGTAGCCACGCCCCTTTGTTATCTTGTTTGCATGTGTATTTAAGCCAGCTGTTCCAACACATCCCAAAGATGCTCTATTGGGTTGAGATCTGGTGACTGTGGAGGCCATTTAGTACAGTGAACTCATTGTTATGTTCAAGAAACCAATTTGAAATGATTCCAGCTTTGTGACATGGTGCATTATCCTGCTGGATTTAGCCATCAGAGGATAGGTACATGGTGGCCATAAAGGGATGGACATGGTCAGAAATGCTCAGGTAGACCGTGGCATTTAAACAATGCCCAATTGTTACTAAGGGGCCTAAAGTGTGCCAAGAAAACATTCCCACACCATTACACCACCACCACCAGCCTGCACAGTGGTAACAAGGCATGATGGATCCATGTTCTCATTCTGTTTACGCCAAATTCTGACTCTACTATCTGAATGTCTCAACAGAAATCGAGACTCATCAGACCAGGCAACATTTTTCCAGTCTTCAACTGTCCAATTTTGGTGAGCTCTTGCATATTGTAGCCTCTTTTTCCTATTTGTAGTGGAGATGAGTGGTACCCGGTGGGGTCTTCTGCTGTTGTAGCCCATCCGCCTCAAGGTTGTGCGTTGTTGTGGCTTCATAAATGCTTTGCTGCATACCTCCATTGTAACGAGTGGTTATTTCAGTTTTCGCCCACAGGACTGCAGCATACTGAATATTTTTCTTTTTCACACCATTCTTTGTAAACCCTAGAAATGGTTGTGCGTGAAAATCCCAGTAACTGAGCAGATTGTGAAATACTCAGATCAGCCCGTCTGGAACCAACAACCATGCCAGGCTCAAAATTGCTTAAATCACCTTTCTTTCTTATTCTGACATTCAGTTTGGAGTTCAGGAGATTGTCTTAACCAGACCACACCCTAAATGCATTGAAGCAACTGCCATGTGATTGGTTGATTAGATAATTGCATTCATGAGAAATTGAACAGGTGTTCCTTAATAATCCTTTAGGTGAGTGTATGTACTGTTATGTTTTCTTATACACATCAGTAAAAAGAGATAAGAGGTTAAAAAAAAGATTAAAAAGAAGTGTGAATAGAGATTATCTTTGTGTACCTATAGGATGCCCAACACATGGCTGTTCTCAGATCTGATGCATGTGGATTCAGTAACCAATTAAAATACAAACCACCTATGCGAATTATAAACACTTGCACATTTCATTTAATTCAGCTGTCAAATTATCTGTTTGCATTAAACAAATTACAGCCCTTAAATGAACAAGGAACTAAACAAATCTCGACAGCTGTTAGATTGTGAATCGTTGTCCTGCTATATAAGTGTTTCAAATTCAATTTTGTTAAAAAAAACCTGTGCTTGTTGTTGGTATTGATTTGTATTTCTTCAAATGAAACATTTTTTTAGACATATTCAGTTTGTTAGCATGCTTAGGTCGCTAATAAAAACATTAGACAAGGTCAGCAGGGTTGACTGCGCTGATGGCGAATATAGGTTGTAGACTATGTATGTGCTACAGGTATCTGCCAACAATGTGAAAATAATTAAAAATACTGAACTGATATATTTGCATTTGATTAAAAATGTTAGAGTATGAAATGTAAAGAGTATATAGAGTTTATTTCAGGAGTAAAGAGTATATTTCACTTAATAAATGTAGCCCTGATGTCTAATAAAGATACCGAACCTTTAACATCTATAGGACCTTTCCATTGCACAAAATGTGTTTTATAATGGAAAAAGGTCCTTTGGATTATTAAAAGGTTCTTCACACTAAGAACCAAAAATGATTATTATATGGCATTCGCTGTGAACCCACCCTAAGGGAATCTTAATTTTTAAGAGTGTACGAATGAAATAAGTTTGTGATATTGATTTTATGTTATGGTATTCTGTTCTGTTTTCGTTGGTTCTTGTTTCTTTTTCTTTGCTCTGTTTAGTTTTTGTTTTCTTGGTTTCAGATTATGTTTTATCATCAGCTTTATCTTATTTGGTTCTGATTATCCTTTGCATACACTCACTGTTCTGTTTAGTTCTTTGTCAGTTGTCATTTATTTTTGTGGTTATGTTCCTGTACTCCCGAGAATTTGTTATATAAAGATTGTTCTAGTATTTCTCTATCACCTTGATGGCAACCACTCAGAACATGACATTTTGTTAGTAGACAGATAAAAGCATTGTCAGTATTTATTCTGCACATGAAAATGTAAAAAGATTACAACCATACTCAATGTGTCCTATTATCTGAGTAAACTATATACTTTAAAAACAGCAGGAATGTAATATTAAATTAAATGTTATTTTTTATAACCATATAATAGCAGCAGTTTTCCTGACAAAACTCAAACATTTTCAGTGGATGGCTGATAATAGTTTAAAACAATAGATTGTATTAAATATTATTAACACCATAAATTGTTGTTGTCATTTTTATAAATGCATTTCTGTGATGTAACAGAAAAATAAAAAAAACATAGTATGTCTGAGAGAATGAGAAAGAGAGAGACAGTATTTGAACACCTCGGTAAGCTTTGAGGTGTTGGACTTCTCAAATGGGTTATGTGTGGAGTGCTGAATCTCTCCTCTGACAGCTGATGAGAGAGATGACTGCTAATTGTCACGTCCTTCTTGTTCTTTGAAGTGTTAAAAGAGAAAATTTCCTATGATATGTTTGCTTTATTGAACTGCATGAATGATTTTAACTCCCTGTGGTTTTTTCTTGCATCTTTAAAATGGTTGTAAAAATGCGGACAACATTTTGGGCTACATTATTTTATTTTAAAATACTCTAACATAGCATTCAAAGACCTGACAATGAAATAATGAGGTATTAATGAGATGTGTTTTTTTAAGCTTCAAGTAGTAAATAATTTCAGTGATGTGATATCATAACAGACTAGGCTTTGTTTTTCTCCAGCTATTTTCAGCATGCAACTGACATAAATTCTCAATGGGAAAAATGTATCTTTTTTTATTTATTTATAGTTATGCACCTCCCCACACAATTAATATTTCCACCATGAACAACATATGCACATGCGTAGGATGTTAATCAGAGCAGTCGACAAAAGGTCAGTCAATTCATTCCCATTAATACCAATATTTTCCTTCTGTTATGATACAAAATGATTGGCAGATTTTTAGCAGGAACAACATCATCAAAAAAATCGAATACACACCGAAACAAGCCATATGCTGCTCTTGCACTATTGCTGGGCTAGATTTTGATTGCTCTGACACACTGCCAATTCAACATCATTAAACAGAGCAATTAACATCATTAATTTTTCAGATTATTTGGATACCATGGCAGAATGTCCAGGGGAGGTTTTAAACCACCCATGGTGACAAAATAAATCGTGGACTTTGGCGCATGAATAGGTGATGGATTGCAGAGTGGGATCCCCTGCTCTGCTCTGATTGACAGGCCTGACATATGGAATAGTTCTGGTACTCTCCAGAGACTCAGAAAGAGTGAGAAAGGGTGGGAAAGAAAGAGAGAGAGTGTGTGTGAGAGGAGCTGGTGAGTGAGCCGTACTGCCTGCCAGCTCGAGAGGAGGAGGGAGAGGGTGCTTTCTTACTACAATCTGTATTTCTGATCAAAGGAGCTCCAGATCTCACTCTATCTATCTCTAGCCTTCTCTCTGCCTGTCTCGAGCTTCCTTCCTTTCCATCTTACTGCATATTCCCTCTCTCTCTCTTGCTCGGCTCAATCACTTGCTCTCTAAATTTAGCACCAGAGGCAATTAGTGGTGAAGTGCTCAGAGCAAGATCTGTAACTACTGACAGGTTCCACAAGTACAACAAACTACAGTGTGTGTGTGTGTGTGTGGTGAGTTCGTTATGTTTGGGTGTTGCTTTGCCCGTTTAAGCCTCATAGAGAAGGAGAAGAGGTCATATTCTTCGCCAAGTGGAAGATGCCACGAAGAATTGAGGCAGTTCTGAAGGCAAAAGGGGTCCAACCCGTTACTAGCATGGGGACCTAATAAAGTGGCCGGTGAGTGTATATATATATATATATATACACTCATGACATATATATGTATATATGTCTTCTGCTGCTGTAGCCCATCTGCCTCAAAGTTCGACGTACTGTGTCGTTCAGAGAGTGCTCTTCTGCCCACCTTGGTTGTAACGGGTGGTTATTTGAGTCACTGTTGCCCTTCTATCAGCTCGAACCAGTCTGGCCATTCTCCTCTGACCTCTGGCATCAACAAGGCATTTCCGCCCACAGAACTGCAGCTCACTGGATGTTTTTTTTCTTTTCGGACCATTCTCTGTAAACCCTAGAGATGCGTTGTGAATCTCTGAAAATGATGATGTTATGCACATGCGTCAGTCTACAGGGTTTCATCGCTATCCAATGACCTGGCAGTAGAATACAGGGTTTTTAGTAGTTTTCACCGATCAGTCTGAATGGGGATCGTATTGACAAAGGTGTCGTCTGTATGTGGAAAAACTTCTCCATTTTAAGCATACTGTCTTGTAAATGTACTCTGAATCTTCAAACAAACTGTTTTCATGAATATTATTTAGAAAATAAAAGTGTTTTGGCCTTGGATGTATGTAAACCTATTGCAGGAGACAACCAAAACAAAATTAGAGACCCTTAAAATGGTAAAATAAGGTTTTATGCAAATTTTGGTGGTACTTTTAAGGATACTGCCCCTGTGACGTTCTGTTGTGTCACTATACATTTTTTTGTATATATTTTTTTCTGAAATACCATACATTTTTCTTACATTTATTTATTTATTGAAGCTGTAACATACAGTACATATCACCATGCTTTGATTACTGTGAACATAATTAATGCTGGCATGATAATGCAGACAAATCAGTTTTTAAATGGTAATATCCACTAAAAGAGCACTGTTCACACACTGCGTTTGCCGCTTTCTGCGGATTTGCATCACTACAGAATCTGCCACACTTTAGCCGAGAACTGTGATCAGTAATAGTTTGATGGGAGGCTGATTGAACCCTTGCCTGACAGTGAGCTGGAAAGACGTTTATTCAGGTGGGAGGATAATGTAGAATGATTTGAGAGAGCCCAATAGCAGCAGAGAAACACGATTCTCCTGAGAGTTACCGGCCTGTCCGTACTCATTAGTCGCCAACTTACTCTCTTCTCTCCTGCTTTCTACTCGTGAAGAGGTGCGCATCTCCACCTCGACACACGAGCTTGATTCAAGGAGACTATTTAAGGACGCAATTCAGTTTTTCACTAGTCTGAGTTAGTTATTATTCTACTGTATAATCCCTGTGGACTCAAGATATTATTTCTATCATGAGCATTTGACTGAATAGTTTTTTATTTTTATTTGTACCATTAAATGCCAAATGAAACACAGCAGATATAGATGAGTGACTGATTGTAAAACCAACTGAACCAATATTTGGATTTTCAGGTCAAGTATTTGCTGTAGCGCCGGTGATAAAAATTTATTACTTTTCATCCTTGGATATTTCCGACATGATAGAGAGTCTATACCGATGCAAAGTGCAAAATTTCCACACACTTCAGCATTGTCTCGTGCAGCCTAAACACTTTATATCCGAACCTTGCTTAAATATGGCTTTCATCCGTATAGCATTTTCATAAGCGAGGACTCATGAGGACTAAAATGGTGTGAAATAACTAGGCTAAATGCTATTTTAGTGGTAAAAACTGTTTATAAGACTTCAGTTCGTAAGCTGAATTCAATACATAACAACAAATCCATTTTCATTTTGAATCTTGCATTTGATTAAATGGACCCGAAGTGACCCCAGTCTAGTCCTTTCTGTTATCCTGCTTGGAAAGCACATGGAGTTACTAGTAAAAAGTGTGATGTTTCCAGTATTGCTTGGTTACCTGAGCTATTGCCAGAACCCTATTGTCTCAGGTGGTTTAACAGAGGACTTGTATCATCCCATGGGGAATATCACATTTGCATAGTGTGATTATCTTCAATTGTTTATATACGCATCATAATGGTGCGGTGTTCATGGGCATGTGGGTTTATGGATGTTTAAAGCTCATTTTTGTGTTGAGATTTGAGCTGTGAATCAGGCTCTGGTGAGTCAGGGAGAGAGACGCTCTAATGAGGGACTAGCTTCTGCCAACTGGTATTATGTTACCTTTTGTTGTCATGTAAATCTCAGCACTCAATAGAGAATAATAGCCATGACTGACATTTTCAAGAGCTATGCGGTTTTCTTCTCTGTCCCCGCATAGTTCAACCCCATGTGATAATGTTGATGTAATGTGTAAAGAATAGCAGCTTTTGAGAAAATCCTCATTCGCAATACAGTATGTGATAGCATTCAAAACACGCAGGTCTTAATATACCCAAGGATATTTATCTTTACAATAGATCATGTGTATGCTTGGTTTCCTTTTTGTTTTGTTTTGTGGCGAAACAGTTTGAGCTGTATTTCTTCGGAAAATTACACATTTTGAATTGCTATTAAATGTAATATTGCTTTAAAGAGACTTTTTGTACACGTCATTCGGATCTGCGTTGGATTATTTTGTCAAAATAACACAGTCTCATCCCAAGACGTCATATAACTGACGTCTTGGGACGTCTTTTGACCATACGTCAATATCCGCCTTTTAGGGTCCCCTTAAACGTCGGTTATATGACGATCCCAGGGCCATCATACAACTGATGCTTTACCTTTAACGTCAGTTAGGTGACGGGGTAGGTTTAGGGGTAGGTTTAGGTCTGGGGTAGAGTTCAGGATCCGATAACGTCATCTAACCGACGTTTAAGGGGACCCTAAAAAGGCAGATATTGACGTATGGCCAAAGACGTCCCAAGATGTCAGTTATATGATGTCTTGGGATGTAGACTGCGCCAGATCAGGTTGTTTCATAAACAAGCCATTTAAATCAGTTTTGTGAAATTACTGTAATTAACTGAGCGATTAAAAGATCTGACTCAAAAGTGATTTGTTCACAAATCAGATATCATTACTTATGAAAGGGCAAAGGTGGATGTAATGATTCTCAGTAAATAGCTATTTAAATTGTAAAGTTGATAATTTACTTTCTATCCATCCAACCAACCAACCAACCAACCAACCAACCAACCAACCAACCAACCAACCAACCAACCAACACATTCTCACCCCAACTCGTCACCTTTGACCAAGCTTCAATATCTGACGCTTTGGGCGCCCTTTGGCGTCAGTTCATGATGCGATCCTACAGCGTCATCTAACTGACGCTTTCCTTTAGCGTCAGTTGGATGATGCGGTTGGGTTTAGGTCTGGGGTAGGGTAGGGTTACACATGATCCTCAGGGCGTCATGGACTGACGCTAGAGGGCGCCCCAAAGCGTCCGATATTGAAGCCTGGTCAAATGTTCCCAAGGCGTCAGTTAGGTGACGCCTTGAGGGTGTGAATGCCTTGATCTATCTATCTATCTGATCTGTCTGTCTGTATCTGTCTGTCTGTCTGTCTGTCTGTCTGTCTGTCTGTCTGTCTGTCTGTCTGTCTGTCTGTCTGTCTATCATTTTTAGGAGCTAAACTTTTACTTTCCGTAGCAAATACAGTCCTCCTGTGACACAGCGGCTGAAACTAAATGTATTCGTTTAATCAATAAATGATAACATTAATTTGAATTATTTGTTTAATATTCAACAATAAGTCAAATTCTTCAAAGATATTAGATAAAGGTAAATGTAAGATACCAGTATGGGCTACACATTGGTTCTAAGTATTCACATGACATATGTGACCCTGGATCACAAACCCAGTCACATGTAGCATGGGTATATTTGTGTCAATAGCTAGCCTGGATGCCAGCCCAAACTCCGCCCACAACATTTTTTGGACGGGAAGTTCGGTCTGGAACTCGATCCATTGAGGAGTAATTATGATCAGGCAAAAAATGAACGGGCCAATCAAATTGCCAGGGCGGGCTTAATACGATGTTGGACAGGTGATCTGCAGGGACGTAATCATCACGTTATCAAAGAGCGCTAACTGGTTTCCCTCAGAGATGACTGCAGCTGGAGAATTGAGATGTATAGATTCCGCTGTCGCGTCTGTTGTGAAATAAATCGGACAGCGCATTAATTTTAATAGACAAACAGAAAACTGCAATCAAGGCATTTTGTCGATCGGAAAGATATTTTTGCCGTCCCACATGATTCGGGAAAAGTGTATCTTATCAGTTGGCTCTGACGGTCGCTAAGAAGATGGGACGTAATGAAAAGTCTGTGGTCGTTGTGGTTTCTCCTTTGGTCGCACTCATGAAGGAGTAAGTAAAAGAAGCAACACTCGTTATTTAACTTCTAAAATAAGTAAAGTTAGGCTACGTTCTGTATTTGACAACTGTATGCAAAGTAGCTGACTTACTGCGTTGCTCTGATTCTTTGTAGGTTAACCGACTATCCAGTTGAGTGCAGAGTTGTTTTATTTCCTGGTTCGGTTAAGACACGCCTCATAATCAAAGCCATACGGAGGGGTTTCAGACTCATCTTCCGATAGGAAAATGAGTATGACAAAGTCAGGCTACTAGTCAATAGCCATTGTATGGGTCAAAATTATCAATCTTTTTTTAATGCCAAAAATCAATAGAATATTATGTAAAGATCATGTTCCATGAAGATATTTAGTAAATTTCTTACCTTAAATATATTAAGTATTTCTTTCTGTGAGTGAATGCAGCACAATCCAAACATAAATGGATAACTTTACAGGCGATTTTTTTTTTTCCAAATAGTTATATCTCGGCCAAATATCATCATATACTAACAAACCACACATCCATGGAAACCTTATTTATTCAGCTTTTCCAAAAAAATGGCAAAAAATGACCCATGTGACTGGTTTTGTGGTCCAGGGTCACATATGGTTAGAATAATTCACCACAGATCCTCAACAGAAAACAAGTAAATACACGCAAACAAACCCCAACAAGAGGAGAGCCTACATTGATTTTAGGATCATTTCCTTTGCCCCCATCTGGAAAGGGATTTTTGTTTTTTTGTTTTCACAGTTGTGTGATCTTATCAGATCAGTTTGGAAGTCAGCTCCATTATCAAGAGCAGACTATGAGCTTTTTGGACACAGATTAAGTCTGATGCTCTTAGAGGAGAATCACTGTTAACAAAAGAATTTAATCAAGGTCTAGGCCTGATGTGCTTCTGACAAAATTGCTTTAGACTTTCTGATGGAGGAAAACCAGAGCCAAGAGACACAGATAAACTAAACCCTACTTATACATCAAGGTGTTATATCATGCAATACATTACTGGATTGGCTGCATTTTAATTGGTGTATGAGAAAACATGGCTGATGCTAGAGCATTCCTCTATTATCCTCTCCCTATTGGAGTGAGGTGGTAAAGCCACACAAGATTGCAGGTCCTAAAAGCAACATGGAGAAATCCTGACATTCATGCCACGCAGATTCATTGCTGTTTTCTGTTTAGCCAGTCATTTCCTCATGGGGAGCTGCTGTTTGAGTTGGCCGCTGGTGAGTTTTGGGGTACAGGGCCACAGTTGTGTTCCCCACTCTGTGTGCTGCTCCTGTGGAATTTCCTGCCCACACTTTTCCTCTGCATCTCTCTGATTTGATTGACCTAGTCCTGATGCAGCACTTATTAAATATTAGGAAGTGATAGATTTAAATCCCTTATTGTTTTAATATATGCATTTGAATGTATGTCATTTTCGATGGACAATGTATTTTCGCTTGAGGTGTCCTGTTACAAATGGTTGTTTAAATATTTTTGTAGCAGATTGTTTGCTTTTCCTGTGGAATCTACCAAAGAAGACGTTTTAAACTTGAGTTCTTGCCCACCAGCAATTTGTCTGTGAGGTTTTTGTGACCTTGTAAATACTAGCAGTGGTTGCTCATTTAATTACTACTCCATATATTTATGTACTTTCAACATAACCTGTCTTGACAAGCTGCAAGCCAGACTGAATCTTTTTCACCGAGCTGGAAGGGGAATTTAAACTGTATTACCAAGTAATAAAATCATAGTGATAATCACAAACTCTGTTCTGAAGTCAACATCTAAATAAACATATATTCAAAGTCCATCTAAATAAAATTAACCATATTTCCACCAAATATCTCCTTTTTTTATATTTAGCATCATTGTGGTGATTAAAATAATCGTTGTTTTGTTTGAGCTAAAAAAAGATTAATTAAGAAGAAATGCTAAATTTAGCATTATATAACATACATCACTAAATGTAATTGGATGAACAAATAAAAAGCATATGTTCAAATAGCACTAGCACAGCAAATATAATGTAATATAAAACATGTATTTTAATTATGTAAAACGTATATAGGAAATCTCAACATTTAATCTTCCATTCCAGTCCTAAGTGCAAAGTATGCTGGGAGCTAGAAATCAACTGTCCAGTTTCAGTTTTCAATAAAAATAAATCAGTAAAAAAGTAAAAATTTAATTTAATAAAAAAAGTAAAAAAATTTAATTAAAAAAGTAAATTTAACTCCTCCCTAAATTTAACTCCCATTTTACAATTGAAATGAAATTGTGACAAAATCTTTGTGAATTGAATTACATCATCTGATTTTAACTGAATACATTTTAAAAAAGTAGCAATAATAATTTTTGATTTACTTTTTTTGTTGTATTTTATAAAGTGATATCCACCTTTTTTAACATAAGATCGGGCACAGACATTTCTTTACAAGGCTTCAAATGCCAACTGTTTCCAGCTGTTTTAGCATGCCGGATATTGCAAACTGGAATTTGTCACATATTATTTTAATTTACAACATCATAGACCCACAGTTTACTCTTGTTACTTACCTATAGCAACTAATGAATCTTAAGTCTCACACATTCACTGCAAATATCTTATATGAAAATTAAAGTGGATATGTGCGGACAGCTACAAAGGTGACATTTTAAAGAAAAGGGTAAATAAGGCCTTGCTTGGAAGCCAGTCTAATTTTTGGCAAACTTTTTGCAATGGTTTAGCAATGGTAGGATCATTTAGCAGATGTTATTTTTCTTTTTCGTTTTTTTTTCCAAGGAGACAGCATGGTTCAGAGAGATAAAAAGACAAGGCTGACAAAAATAGAATATCAGTGATGTTGTTCTGTCTGTCTCCTTTTTATGTGTCTTCCTTATGATACATACCCCAACATCAATCATCTGAGACAAGCCTGATTCTGTCTGTGTGACGAGGTTTGTTCTCCTATTTGTGACGATGTGAATGTGGACAGGATGAGTGGTCAGGAATAGAGAAAGAGAGCTCTCAAATAATTCCATAAATCAAAACAGAAGTCCCACCATTTCCTTTACGGCCTTTGAATATGAAAGCCAGATGTTGCCTTTGTACACTTCTTCATGTTGTTGTTTTTTTCTTTCCTTTTTTAGCCTGCAATGAAGCAAAATGTCCTGTCTGCCTGGGGTGCTGGTCTGTTTTGAGTTGATATGAGGAACTAGTGAACCTTTGACCAATCCATGTCAGTTTTCTCAACATCCTTTATCAATCTCACTAGCCTTAAGCTAATGTCTACGATTTGACAAACAAAAACACAATGTCCTCATTGGAAATATTTATTCAAATAGCATTCCTCATATCACCCTCGTGTGTGTCTGTGTGTGTGTGTTGGACATGCACGTCAGACATTATTCCTTTTCGCCATCATCCTATTTGCTTGTATCTGTATAATTCCCCTAAGGATTTCTCTGTGAATATCCTCAAACCCTGAGGCTATGAGAGTAGGTGACCGTCCAGTCAGGTATACAAAAACCATGTTATCAAAATCCATTGATCCAAACTGTGCTTATAAGTGGAGCTAACTTTTGCCATTCTCAGTGTTTCCTGTGTTGCATCTGCTGACATGTTGGTGCTTTCCCTTGTTTGATCAGAGAGATTTTGCACCAGTCTGTTCAAAGGGCTCAGACGTTTCTTTTGCGGGTAAATTCTAAAGCAAATATTTCTCTGAGGTAGTCTATGGCTGCTTAGAGAGCACATGCTAGTGCTGAAATGAAAGGAAATACAGTATTTCCCCTCTTTATTTCCTCTCTCTGTCTTTCATATGGACCTAAAGCAAATGTTGACGTTGAATTCAGATAGCACTGATCCGGGGATCCTGCAGAGACGGCGGATCCGATATATTTGTGTCTTTATTTGAGTTCAGAACATTGAGGCTTTGAAAAAGAAGTCAAAAAGAAAGAGAGAAACGATTAAGGACTTTGCTTTAATAAACCTTATAATTCTTGAAGGCGAGACAAAGGTCAGTTCAGAAATGTTATTAGTCTTTATAATGCAGTGCGTTTAGTGGCTCCATGGTTATTCAGAAGTCAAGTCCCTTTTATTTATATAGCACTTTATACAATACAGAATGTTTCAAAACAGCTTTACAGGAATAAACAAGAGAAGAATGAGTTCAATTCTTCTGCAGTGCAGCTCTAAAAGAGAATAGTGTCATTGTCCAGCTTAGATCAGTTCAGTGTTGATTCAGTTCCATATCAATTTCTTATCAATTTATCAAAACTTCGTAAAGATTGTCAATATGAGTTCTATTTACCAATAAATTCAGCTCTGTAAAAAACGTCTCAGGTTGCGTATGTAACCCTTGTTCCCTGAGAGGGAATGAGACGCTGCGTCAAGACGTGGTGGGAACGCCCTGCATGATTGCGTCGTGAAGCAAGTGTATAATCAGTCCAATGGATAAACAGGACGTCTTAGGCGTAGTGACGTCATCGATCAGGTAGCTATAAAGCACCTCTGAAAACAGGCCGCGTCAGCTTCTGAAAAGCCAAAGCAAATCGATCACAGGCATGCAGGGAGTATGGCGAGGCGACACAGCATCTCGTTCCCTCTCAGGGAACCAGGGTTACATACGTAACCTGAGATGTTCGCTTTCAAGGGAACTCGAGCTGCGTTCGAGAAAGCACACTAAGAATCAAGCACCCTAGACCCTGGAGTGGTGCCAAGATCCAAGTAGAGTAAAATCTAACAAATGTAAACAGTGAGGACCTGTCTCATCACAAATGCCATGAAGGGAAACTTCCGAAGAATAATGCCATAGAGGCAGCCATACTCCTCGTAGAATTAGCCTGGACAGCCAAAGGTGATAGCCTGATCTGGGGTATTAAAGGTGGAGGACAGAAGGTCTGCACCACAAATGACCCACAAACTTAGTAGGGACCTAGGAGTACAACCCAACCTGGGGTGAAGAAATACTATCAACACACCAGGCGCAAATAAGTACTTGCAAGCCTCAGCCTCATGTACCACAGAGAAGGGCTGAGCCCACAGTATCCATAACTCCAGATGAGGGTTGAAATATTGTATCCCATGAAACTCCTGGGAGCAAGGATATCAGGAAATGTGTATCAGTTTAGCGTCAACCACACCTAATACATCACCATCCAGTCCAAGCGGAGCTTGGGGGAGAGCGTGAGGGAGAACCAAATAGAGCAATGCGTTGTACAAACGTTGTGAAAGGTCGACTTGACTTTCAGTTTGAGTCCCGACTTGACTTTAGTTTGGGCCCGCCCCCAACTCACGCTGTTAGATCCGTTTGCGATTCCCGAAATGCGAGTCACCACCGTGCCTTGGCTACAGCGGGACCCGCGTGGGGAATGCAAACCGAACCGTCCTCCTTGCAGAACACCTGGCGGGAGCGGAGCGTCCTCACGTACAGCATCTCGCAATGCCCACAGTCAGCCCCCTCGAGTACTGACTGTTGGCATGCTCCACTCCCAAACATCAACAGAAAGCTGATGTGTGTCCCCACCCCTGACATAACATCGTCAGGGAACAACACAAAGCTTGCTTGCTCTCTTGCATATATATATATGCAACTTGACAGACAACAATAAATATGACAACGACAGAATACACAGATCGCTTGCTAAAGGCACAGAAGCTGACGCGGTCTGTTTTAGGGGGTGCTCTATAGCTTCCTGGTCGATGACCTCATCCGCCTATGATTTCTAGTTTTTCCATTGGACTGACACTTTCTTCACGACGCAATCACGCAGGGCATTTCCACTGCGTCTCGATGCAGCTCGAGATTCCCTTGAAAGGGAACAGTGATGTCATCATCCGACTCATGGCTTCGTTTCCCAAAAGCATTGCAAGCTTGATCGTAGAGACCGTTGGTGGCAGTTGTTTTACGATCAGACTTGGACATACAATGCTTTTGGGCATACAATAGTTATTGGGATAGTCATCCAATAGTTTCAGTACAGCCAAATCAATAATATAATATTAGTTTTCCCAACTAAGCAAGCCAAAGGCGACAGCGACAAGTAACCCAAACTCCATCAGGTGACAGAATGGAAAAAAAAAACCAGGCTGAAACCAGGCTCAGTCAGAAAACCAGTTCTCCTCTGGCCAAAAGCTTCATCACAAGATTGTGCAATAATGTTCAGAATATTGTGAAATCAGAATATTCATCCAGTTCCTTCTGCTTAAAACGTAGGATACATCACTCCTGCATATGGTGATGAGGAGTCGGAGCTGGCCTTTGGGGTCTGTGACGAGGACTTGTCTTGTTCTTACGGTGTTTGCTGAGGTTCTGTGCCGATGCTGAACCATCAACCCTCATCTGTCATTGGTTCATAAGACAACATCCCATTGTATTCATCTTTGGAATTGCCTCAAACTGATATAAGGAACCTGAGTTGGTATGTCAGAGTCATGGAAGGGTCTACATAGTTCTCAAGACTCTGCAGCAAGCTGAGTATTTGGAGAGGCATTTGCATAAAGAGCAAATCCCAGCAGTCCTAACCTTAAGAAAGCCAGGCAGACAGGACTCCCAAACAAACGCTCTGCCAATTAAAGCCACTATCCTCACTGTCTGTAGCCAGGAACACCGTCTCTCCGTAATGACTCAGTCTCTCCATCTACATGACAGCATGTCAGGAGACCTCTCCCCTACTCATAGAGCTATCTTAATTGGTGAAACCTCATGGGAGTCTGTGTTGAGATGTGGTCGAAGGGTTGGTGCTTTTCTTCATCTTTGGTTGCCGATTTATTTTGTGCCCTAGTTTTCATTCAGTTAGAGGGCATATTAAGGGTTTCAGGTATCACATCGGTAAATCAGGTGAGATCACCAAACTTAAAATAGGGGAAGGTGGACTATATAACTATAGGTTTGTTTGAGATAAATAGTAATCGATGACCTTTTACCAGGCATCAGAAAACAGAGCAAAATATCAGAAATATTAACTGAACAGTTCACCCCTTAAAGAGAAATGATTTACTTATCATCATGGTACTCCAAGCCCTTTTCTTGTGGGATACAAAAGTAAAGGTTTTTGAAGACATGTGCAGGGGTTGTCAGTCTCCTAAATGAAAAAAAAAAAGATTTTTTTTGAACATATTTGTATTGTTCCTTAATTTGTGTAATTATTCAAGCGAATCGGGTCCTAAAACATGCAGTTTTTTTATTATTCTGTGTGATTGATAGCATGAACCCTGATGATTTCTGATGCCCTGATGTGTCATTTGGGTTGATCTTGGACCCTTTTCGCAGACTGTTATGACATGTTTCAAAAGTTAATAATTTCAGAAACTGTAAAGTTTTTAATATAATCATATTTAAAATCATATTACCTTAGCAATAATTTACAGAAAATTAGTTAACGCTCCTGTGTGTGTGTTTAACGACTGAAGGAGTGACAGCAAATTTGACATATTTCTTTATTCAAGAGATCAGTGCATAGATCTAGAGAAAAAATGTATGGAATATTGTCATATTTATTATAAATTATTTATCCATGCACATCGTTAAATGTCATCATTATAATTGACACCTTCGAAGTGTGGTTACAAACAAGACAATCTTAGAGTGTGTTAAAACAAATATTGGTGGGTAAATTAATAAGCAGCAACTTACCTTTCATACCTTGGTAATATAATGCAAACTTATTCCTTGGAAACGACTTTAATGGCATAGTCAGCAGACAAGAAGGAGGAGAAGACATCAAAGAACACTTTGGTTGGATGCAATCAAGATTGATACAATCATGCCTATGATAGAACTGAAAGAAGCAGTCAAAGATTGAAAAGCATGGAGCATGAGACAAGATATCTTTGAGAATCGATTTCTGTTAAGACATTCAGATGGTAAGAGTACGATTTTGGCATAAACAAAATCCATTGGATCTATTATGCCTTGTTACTGCTGTGCAGGCTGCTGGTGGTGGTGTAATGGTGTGGGGAATGTTTTCTTGGTACACTTTAGGCCCTTTAGTACCAATTGGGCATCGTTTAAATGCCACGGCCTACCTGAGCATTGTCTCTGACCATGTCCATCCCTTTATGGCCACCATGTACCCATCCTCTGATGGCTACTTCCAGCAGGATAATGCAGCATGTCACAAAGCTCGAATCATTTCAAATAGGTTTCTTGAACATAACAATGAGTTCACTGTACTAAAATGGCCCCCACAGCCAACAGATCTCAACCCAATAGAGCATCTTTGGGATGTGGTGGACCAAGAGCTTAGTGCACTGGATGTTCATCCCACAAATCTCCATCAACTGCAAGATGCAAGAGATTTCTTAAGACTGCTTTAAGCACCTTGTTGAATCAATGCCTTGTGGAATTTAGACAGTTCTGAATGTGAAAGGGGGTCAAACACAGTATTAGTATGGTGTTCCTAATAATCCTTTAGGTGAGTGTACATCACAATGGGGAAGAAAAGACTATCACAACTTCAGTTTCATGCCGGCTTTAAAACTGTGATTGTGAAAAAAGGAGATTGATTCTGGTAGGTAAACGGATGGACGTCAAATATATTTTGGGTGCATGTGTTTTTTATTTTTATTTTTAGCTTGATAAATTGCACTTCAGTAAATGCAACCTGATCAACACCTCAGAAAACTCTCATGTGACATTTATCAGTGCTATGTCTTGCCCCAGGCCTTTGTCACGTTCTGACAGAAATGCTTTCCTTGACTCTAAACTAAACGAAACATCCACATGCTTAATGAGTTTTTAAATATCGGTGCAACAGTATGCTGTCACTATGGTGAGCTTTTAATTTACCCAGCAATTAAGCACAGACTCTCATTCATCAATGGCGGTTTGTCTGGTGGGACTCACCAATGTTTATTGATGGCTACCACGGAAACACCGTGGCTAAACGAGCTCTCCCACTGTGGAGGTCATTTCTGCCAGTTTCTGGAAGTTACCGCTAAACTGACGTTGGAGATTAATGGGACTGTAGTTGGCCAAGCAAGTTACACCTTAAGATACCTGCGGATATCAGCAGACGCGACAGGGAAGGTCTTTAAGAGACATGATGGATATTTCTGAGCTTGTAGTCGGCATCCACCATCTGGTTCTAAAACAGAGCCATTTTTCATGGACGTAATAAGAAATCTGTCACTGTAGGAAGCAAATGTGTCTGTTCTTGTTTTCAAAAGTAAATCACCTCAACTTTGCTGTAAATGTTACATATCAAACAACTAAAGCGTGGTTTCAAACAGGAATAGTATGTTTGGATTTCAGGGTTTAGACTAAGTGCATGAATTAGATCTACAGCATCTTAGCAGCTCTCACAGGGGCCACCTTGACCCTTTGACCTCAATGTGAATTGGTGATGCTTTCACAAAGCAAAGCTCATCAGATTTTCAGGGAAAAAAAACCCCAAACTGCTACTTTCCAACATTTTCCCATCCCTCACTCCTACAGACACGGGATGATGGGAAAAGAGCAGGAGAAGAATATTCTGTCTCCCTTGAGTAGCCGGTAATACACTTACACTTTCATCTACTGAGCGGAATCGTTTGAGGTTCTATCCATCTCTCTGTTTTATCTCCTTGCACCCCTCGCTCTTCATCCTGACTTTGCTGTCAGGAACCACCTGGCCAACAATTCTCCTGTACTTCAATATGTGTGGCTGCAGTCTGTGCGGACTCTGTAACAATTGTCCACTGTCACACTTGAGAATTCACTAACCTCCGTAACCTACTTCACTAATTGTTTCTTCAACTACTGCCACTTATATGTCTCTCGGGTTTGATTTTGAATAAATAACTATTCTTTTTTGTAATACAGAGGTCATGCACATGCACAGATAGACCCCAGCAATGTATTCTTACCAATTCTGCAAGACCTCACAAGCTTCTCCCACTTTCCGACATTCCTTGTCACAGTGCTGTACAGAGTAAGCAAGCAGTTCAGCTCTCCTGGACATGCCTTCATTGGTGACAGCCAGGTAACCATCGTGTTTGCCCTAAACTGCAATTGCCTAACTGAGGGGCCATTTATACAACACTGTTTCAACTAAAAATGGAAAAATTCATGCTTTTTGGCTGTTCATTTCATACTGTAAAAATAGATGGACTGCACATCTTCACTTCTTTCCACTGTAGACAAATGAAGACAAATTATCCAATTAACGGTAGTTGCCGATTATGTTGCCTAAAGCCTGAGTCTGCACAGTAGTGATCCTGAGGCTGAGCCCCAGTATCAAGGTCCTGCCATACTTGCGCTCCCACTAACGCCTTCCCAAGCACAGCTGTCAATCATGACGTTACACTCTTTTTATACCATCAAATAACTAAAACCAATGTTATTGGAAAACGAACACTTCACCAGGGGGCGATCAAAATGCTTTGGCTTTACTTTTCAGGACTTGTGCGGCACATTTGCTTCGTTTAAACAACAGTGGTGTTTTGGGGACCTGAAAACGGTAGCTTTTGAAAACAGGTTTCAAAATACACGTTATTTGAAAACTATACCATTATCGTCCCATGTAAACAACAAAAACACCAATTTTTGTTTTACCCTTGGCTAATATCCCTCTATCAAACTTAACAAAAAGCAAGCTGGTCTGGCATTGGCATAAAGTAGTGTTGTGCAAGGTCGAAAATTAATAAAAATGCCTCAGATTCAAAATATGAATTTTATTCGAATTTTTTTTTTTTTATTTTTTTTTTTTTTTTTTTAGAAACAGATATAGCAAATAAGCAATATCACGCAAGCGAATATGCTATTTTCTCAATTGCAAAATACAACTCTTTAATAAACAATAAGTTGGTTATATGAATAAACCATTTTTAAACACAACACTATCAATTTTGACTTTTTGCTCTATTTGGGCAACGGAAATAGTTCCAAACAAAGCAGAAAAGTTGCATTTCACATCAGCACATTAGTGGTGATTCAGATTAACTGCTTTTGAACAAATCCGTTGAATGAATGATTCAGTGATTCACTTATCAAGACTTTGTTTAAATAAATAAGGTGTATTTAATGTTCCCAACAATTTATATTTCAATATTCAAAATATAATTAAAACATTAATATCATAGCATTATTTAAGCCATTTTAATTGCAGTGTAAATGATTTTGATAAATGGTAGATGGATTTTGTTGATAGTGATTATTTCATTTTATTTGTATAACAGCCATATTGTGTATCAACAATATATGACATAACATTTTATAAATATTAAAAGATCACCTTAAGCCCTATAACAAGATGGAGTCAAGCATTTTTTTTCACACCAAAAAATATGTAATATCATTTCCATCAGCTTGGTTGATTGAGTGGTCATCATTCCCTGCACTGGATGTACATTCATTATTAGACATTGTTAACAAATTAAATAGCCTATACTGAGAGTCTGAAACTTGTACTTTATGAGAGTTTAGTTCACAAGTCCAAAAGTGGTTCCAGTTTAGGAAACACCAAACAAATGTATAATATCACTGGGTCTCGTTTATTCATTCATTTTCATCGTTTTGTGATCATCACAGTATTATTCCTTTTTCTCTCTGTTTCCTTCTATATTATCAGTTTTATGCCAACACACTCTTGGAACACAGACAAAAGATTATGCGACTAATAGGTGGAAATTTGATGTGGCTAAGAAAGACAGACTGAAAATCCAAACAAAAGCCTCTTCATCCTTCACTGCACGTTTTTCCACTGTTGCTCATTCAGGTTTTTTTTCCCCAATGCCCTCAATTAACATGGGCCGTACACATATTTAGTTGCCAGCAGTGAATCCTCACATATTTGATTCAGTTCATCTGTGATGTCCTTTTGCGTAGCTTCACTTTGTCACGGTTTACAATAGATGGCCATTCATCTGCATCCTATCTTTCACTCCCTCCAACCCCACCCCATTTCTATTTTCCTTCTTAACCTTCGTCTGATTCATACAGACTTATCGCCCTTGGGCAAAGCCAGTGGCATTTCCATAGCAACCGCCTGCCCCCTCAAGCTCCGTGGCTGCAGTGGATCAGCAGAGTTATCTCTCCTCCCTTTTGTAAAACTCTCTCGCTGTCTGTCACTCTCAGTCTTCCTCTTTAACTTCCTATTATCAGCGCACATAAAACGTGCATAATGCTCTTCTGTCCTCTCTTTCTCTATGTCCCACTCTTCTCAGATGCCATTTTTCAGCAGGCAACCCTGAGGGCAGCCTAGGATGTGAAGCATGAATGGAGTCGGTGCTGACATTTAACGAATGTCACGTCAAAATGCTGATCACAGAACAGCGCGCCCCTTCTTCAGCTTTACATATTATTGCAAAGAGACGGCATCCGTTGGAATAGCCACTATTTACACCATCTAATTTACTTTATATATCAGTTAACGCTCTTACCTGATCTTATGAGAAAATGTAACTATTTTACGAGGTGAATGAATTTGTACAATGTGATTGAAAAAAGTAAGAAAACAAGAAGGTACGCTCCTAAACAGGGCAGTAGCAAGAGGATTCGGGCCCCCTGAAAGAAATATTGATGTGGGCCTCCACCAATATCATATACTGTACAATAGATGAGCATGAAGGCTTATATGAAACAGCAGATGGTGATGTTATAGTAAAACCTTTTTATTTTATTTAAATGTTTATATAAAAATTACAACTAATAAAAACTGACAAAAAGCAAGAAATTGTTAAATAATAATTAAGCCAATTTTTTTTAAAAGCAACAGCAAAATACAGTTTTTTCCCGTCTGTTATAATTCATAAATCAAAAAGTAAACATTTCAAAACTTACAAGAATGCAGTCAAATTTTAAAAATAAAATCATTTATTGTCTTATTTTTTTTTAAATAAAGATAATATGGAACTGGTAATATTATTAAATAAATCTAATAAATTTGTTCATCCAAGTGCAGTGTGTTGTATTCATGTTTTCTTGATGAAAATAAATACATCATCAGCTGGCAGGTCGGGTGCATTATGCAATGCGTAATAAATTATATTTACAACAAGACAGGAATTTTGACCACGTAATAATTCGATAGATTGTGTTGCGCACCGAAAATGAAAAGTGACTGGGCTTTGAAAATGAAAAGTGACCGTACACCGGCAGGCTGTAGCTAGATGGCAGTTTTCTTATTCCCAGTGAAATAACAATACAACCTGTCTTTAAGAACGTCTTGATCGACTGGGATACAACAACTCTCTTGTCCTCCCTCTCCTTTTTTTCATGGTGTTTCTGGTACCCTGATTTATGTTTTCCAACATTTTTCAGTCAGCCAGTCTCCTGCTCTTCCACCAAGTTCATCGTTAACTTCAGACAGCTGCCGCCTCAACTCTGATTGGTTCAGTTCGTGAGCTGGGGTGGGACTTACAATTTTATTAGGTTCATCTGATGTATGTCACTGACTAAATAATTAATAAATACTTTAGGTCGGACTAAACCACTTTTAGGGAGGTAAGAGAAGCTGATATTTGGAAAAAATATTTAACCAAATTGCATGTTTTTGTGGTTTTCATTTTAATCTCAGGCATACAACTAATATAAATATTAGAATTATTCAACAGGGGCCTGTATAGTATAACTGCTGGATTTGGTGGGGCCCCTATAATTCTCATCACCTTTCACCCCACTATTCCTAAACCTAATCCTCTGTTGGGTGTAAGCAGAAAATACAAATGAGATCACACTGTCACATTCAGCAGCTGGAGTGCGAAAAGGCACTCCTTCCAACTGCTTTATCTCACATGAACTTCATTTCCCATAACCCATTGCCTGGACTTATTATTGTTTGATCACTTCCACCTGTGTCTTATTATCTGGATAAACTCTGCCTATTTAAGACTTTCACTCATTCTTTGCGAAGTCTTGTAGTTACACTGCCATTCTGAGCATTATCTTGGTTTCCTGTATCATGGGTTTTTGATTATCTGCCTGTTTCCTGGATTATCCCTTTCCCTGTGTTTTCTGCCCGGTTGCTCATTTGGATTGTTTACCTGTGTGTTTGACCTTTTGTTTGGTGTATGGATTACGATTCTGGGTTGTCTCACAGCAGTCGGTAACACATATGAATTAGTCACCAATTCGCAAAAATACTTTTGAATTGCCATGACTGTTGTACTGCTCTCGTTAATAATTTTGACCACAGTTGTTATAATACTTGAAACAATTCTATCCGAATTTTAATTATCGGAATCCTTCTGTTTTCTCATTTCTTTATTCATCACTTCTTGGAAAGATGAATGTGTATTTAAAACGCACATCAACCGATCAATTGTTTAGCATTCATGTAAACACTATCCACCTGTGACGAGAGATTTATGTGTTTTTTTGCCCAGAGGCTGAAGACTACAGTCAGTAGTAGGGGCTGTTCCGCATGTTTTCAACCCGCCCATAGAGGGTGGGATCTCACTTACAGAATGTACACATAGTGTCAGCCATCTTTTTTTGGAAGCTTAGCTAGCTGGCTCTTGTTCTGTGGAGAAAGCTGAGTAGTAGGGGTTACCATCCTCTTTTTCCCAGACATTTTCGGCTGTCGATGTCCGGGATTCAGGATTTGCTTTCTGCAGTTGCCATTCATTGTTTACATGTACAGCTTTTGTTTCGATCTAACTGAATTCATTCCAATTGGTGAATCTGAATGTATAGGGTGGAAAGCATGGTAATTCGAACACTGTATATATATATATATATATATATATATATATATATATATATATATATATATACATTCAAGATTTGTTATCACAACATTTTTTCTTTTGTCAAATCAACTTAAATATTTTATTTAGTTCAGATAATTAACTATTTTGAGTTTCTGATGATTAAATCAATCTCTTTCATTGTATTAACACACTTTTTCCAGTTCAATCAACTTAAAATTTTAAGGCAACCAGGTTACTTAATTTTTTAAAGGTAAACCAACAACTTTTTTTACAGTGTACAGGTTTTCTACTAATACAAAGCTTAATGCTAAATCCTGAAGTATCCCTTTAATTTTTGTCTTATCAGTAGAAATTTCACTAAATCGGTACTTACTCGTGTAGTAAAAACAAATGGGTTATTTGGCAAGCATTTGTTGGTTTCCATTAACAGCCCACTTAAAGCAAAGTTATTAGTGATGCATTCTGAGATTGTCAAGAGTAGTTGTGTGAAACATGTTGACACCCTGTTGTGTCTACCAGCACACAAACACACACGCATGCACACACACACATACACACACACACAAAACAAACAAATGTTGTTATTTTGACCTCCACAAAAGTCTTGACCTAGACAGAGCATCATGCCCAGTATGAGAGCGGTCATTGTCTGAGCTGTCTCCCACCCAGAGTGCTTCACCAACTTTCAAGGACTTTCAAGAGTTGCTGACACTCTGTTCTCTTCCCCTCTATCCTTGTGCAATAAGTGGCCAGTTACCTGCTGAACACACTTGGACTGATCATATGAAAGGGCCGCTCCAATTTCAGTCCAGTGGGGTGTTGATGGTTGCCCAAAGATGGACAGTCGAGAGTACCATCCACTCGCTTCCCTCTCTGGCCTCCTAAATGGCTATTCGCGACAGACACCTCTAGAACCCGCAGAAAGTCAAATGCTCTATTGTCAGATATTACCTTGGATACACACAAAACACCTTACCTATACATTGGTACAACATGCAGTTCTTGACAGGTCTTCTCTGTAATACATACCAAGATTACAGCAATTGTACCATGTCATTATGAAAGTAATAGAGCTGTAAGGAGCCTCACAATTTCTCTCTGATTTGAGATGTAAGTATAACGGTGGAGAACGACCCGATGGTGTCTCTCCAGTGAGAGCGTAATGAGCAGCCAGTTAAGGCTGCGGCTCCAGATAAAGTTAATGGAGCTTGAATTGAGCTCCTAATTGCTCTGTCTCTGTTACATTTATTTAGCTTCACCATGCTAAGCAACTGTGAATGGCTATCCAGGAAAAGATACCACAGGCTATGGAGGAGGTGAGGAACCAGAGACAACGAGGAGGGCTGCATCATTTTTACAGACAGAACACTGGCGCTCGGAACATAGTGTGTGTGTGTGTATATATATATATATATATATATATATATATATATATTAGATATGTATATATATATTAGTATATATGTATATATATATTAGATATGTATATATATATATATTAGATATGTATATATATATATATTAATATATGTATATATATATTAGATATGTATATATATATATATATATATTAGATATGTGTATATATATATTAGATATGTATATATATATATATATATATATATATATATATATATATATATATTAGATATGTATATATATATTAGATATGTATATATATATTAGATATGTATATATATATTATGTATATGTATATATATATATTAGATATGTATATATATATATATTAGATATGTATATATATATATAGATATGTATATATATATATAGATATGTATATATATATATATGATATATATATATATATATATTAGATATGACAATTGAGAAGATTCGATCATTTTTTGAAACAGTCATGATCTTTTCTGTGGAAAAGTGGCAGTGGCTGCATGAACCCCCCCCCCCCCATACAGGTGCATCATTTTATACTCATACACACACACACACACATGCACATTCCATTTCCACATATACACAAAAACACATATGCACACACATTAAAACGTTTTTAGCAGATGAGGCACTTAGCTCTCTCTTAAAACAGAGTGTCACTCTCTATGTGTCCCTGTGATGGGTTTGCGCACTACAATTACACACACAATTAGCACCACACACACTACCACATCTTTTCCATGGAAGCTTTTGTGGAGAGTGTGTTTTCTCTCTGTTTGTGTAATGACAGTGAGAATTTTTATTTATTTTATGTGTTTTTTTCTTCATTCATTTAAAACTGTTAAATCATATTAGCTAAAATTTCGACCATAGTGTCGCCTTATAAAAGAGCTTTTCAGCCTGTGCTCGTCTAAAACGTGACTGCAAAACAACTTATTCCTTTTTCAGTCTTTCACATTATGATTACAGGGATAATTATCAACAAATTAAGACACATTTTTTTGCATAGTTCCTTGCACAACACATGACCTCTAAAACACTCCTATAATAGCGCAGGATTAACGCCACATAAGCTACCGTATGTATGGACAAAGTAAACTTGCTTGGTAACTCACAGATACAGCAGTCACTTGCCATGCAGTGCTTGTGTACGTTGTCTCATGAATCATGAACCACAACGCTGCAAAAGAGCTTAAAGCCTTGTAGAAGCAAGCTGAAGCTGCATGGTTTGTTCCACGGGAATTCGTACGAAAATTTTACGAGGTGGCTAATTCGTAACTATTTGTATGACCTCACTTGTACGAATTAGTACGAATTTTGCTAAATCGTTTATATTTTACGAATTGGCCAATTCATATGAATTTGTACGAATGAGCCTCCCCTGACCCCGCCCCTAAACCTACCCATCGCGTGGGTTTAGACAAATCATACGAATTCGATTTGAAGTGAGGTTGTATGAATTAGTATGAAATAGCCACTTTTTAATCACTCGTGAGATGGCGTAGGTTTTTATGCCACAGGTTTCTTTTGTTATGTTTGGTTTAGATTAGGTTTAGAGCAGAAAATACTCTAATTTCAAACACGATAGAGCTTCAAACTTTTTACCCAATAACCAATGTAAAAATACAATGCCGTAGGCACATTTAGAGAACACTGAACGGTATTTAACACAACTCACTGGACATTTAATTTCGAAAGTGCCGTGAAACATTCTGCAAGCAATCAAATTAATTGTTGCGGGTAGTACGCTATATTTGCATATTTTATACAATATCTGATTGTGAACTCATGAAAGAGTTCTTTTGCCGTGCCTTGCTTGCCACGGTTCTCTGATTGGTGGAGATTTCCTTTTTTAGAATCACAGGTGGTTTTCACCAGCAATTCAACTGTTAAAAATGGCAATTAAAAAACAAAAAAAACCATGTTGAAATATTGTCACTAATGGCTTTAACAAAAGCATACACCATCGTAATAATCCCCATTACTGTCATAATCAGAGTTTACAGTAGGTCTGTCTTTAAAGATTTGTAAGTTATCATTAAAAATCAATTCCCCTATTTAGAAAATGACTGGATTTTTACTTCCAACACATCTCATTGGTCCAAAATACCACTCCTTGTAATTATTATAAACATCAATATTAAATCATTAATATTCATACCTAATTCAAAAACATTATGCATATATATAAGAGATTGTAATTATTTGTCCGTTTGCATTAAGTAGGCCTGTATGAATGTTTTAAGCAATATTTAGTACACTGCTTCTAAATCAAATAATCAGCTCTTTGAGAGTTTGTTATATGCCCTTTTAATTACTGCTAAGTATCCTGCCTCTGCGCTAACATTTACCAATATCCATTTACTGCATTGCGTCCCTAATTCCTTGTAAGCGGCCATTATTTCTCTTTCTGTCTCTAGCTGTGTATGCTGTGCGTGTGCATTGTGCCACAGTGTCATGTGGCTTCCATGTTCGGCTCCTTCGTCCCTGGCATGGGGTCCCTTATTTAGCGGATTAGCTTGCACAGACGTGGGCTTGAGTTCCAAAGACTCATGGTTTTGTTGTTTCAAAGCCCTCTGGATATGGGGGAAATGGCCCTTTGGAAGCAGTGCCAAGAACTCCAGCTAGCCTGTTGTGTCTGACATGTTGCCACAGACTCGGTAGGAAACCAATCTGACAACGCTGTTGATTATTTAGCGATTAGTCAGTCATCTCTCCAGAGTCAACAATCAGAGGTCACGTTGAGAGAGTGGAGAACTTCTCTGCACTGTAACTTTTACTCTTTTAAAGAACAAAATCACTTCTTAAGCCGTAGTAAACGTAGGCCGAAAGTAGCATGTAGCTTAGAGGCGTGAGTATGTTCCGTTCTCGGGAAAACTATTAACTAAATAATTACTTTGGACAGAACACAGTGTTTTTCCGCATGTCAAACAATGTCCATATGTGGTCAAAACTAACAGGATTTAAGGGTCGGTCTAGCTGCTCCTGTGTGATAATTTGCACATAGCTCGAAGGAGGTTGTTGCTGAGTATGTCAAGGGCTTCCTCCTCCACACTTGCTCCTCTTTCAGGCTCCCTGTCAATCAATATTCAGTTACCGCAGAAACCAAGGGCTCATGAACCTGCTATTATGCAAATGCATGCACACTGATACTGTTTTCATAACAGCTCTTGGTCAGCCCACATCCGAAAACAATTGGTCATCACTTCATAGCTCAAGAAAGAAGAGGAACGCGCATCCTTGTGTGCGTGTTTGTGTACGTTCATGTCAGTGACTCACTCTCTCTATGTGTGTTTGACCCTGGCACTGCCTACACAAACAGAGCCCAGCTGAGTGCCGTCTTTGTAATGGCTTTGTGTTGGCTCATCATTTGACCTTTGACCTAGCGAGTGCTTCCTCCTGCTCCTCTCTGCCACCGATTAACCTCTTCTTCGCTATTTATACAGCCAGTAACCGAGCAGCCCGCCATTGCCTTTAACCTACACATACTGAATGTACCACAAACGCTACTTCAGAAACAGTTTAGCATGCTAACTAATGTATGGGTAACAGCTCAGAGCTGAGAGGAACAGCTTTAAGGCTAAATGTTTGGATTTGATTTTATTTAAGATGTGCAGCTGTTCACCAAGCAGGTGTTTTTTTTACATTTTATTTGTATATAGCACATTCCCTCTTTGGATTGGTTGCTTGAATAGACCAGCCAATAGGTGGCATTATGCTATTTATTGTGTGTTGGAGCAGAGCTTAGTGAGGCACACTGTTAAACAGACCTCTTCTCTTTTCTTCTCTTCACACAGCGAAAGATCTCAGGTAGCATAAAAGGGAAGCAGCTGGAGACATTTCCTTAAGTATTTTCGGTTACACTTTATTTTAAGGTGATGTTGTTACAATGTAATTACACATATTGGTACTGAATAATATTAATAAACCACATGTACTTACTATATAATTTGGGTTTAGTTTAGGGTTAGTTGCTTGTAATTAACAATTATATTGTTGTTATTACTCCAGTAAGTAGAGTACATTCCTGCTGTTCCGATGTTTCTTCTGAGAGAAATCTCTAAATTTTCCTTGTTTTACAATTTAACAAGTTTCAGAAAATAACTGAAAATAAATGTTTCAAAAGTTCTAGTGTTTTAGGAGACAATGTTATTTGACGATTTGGTAACACTTTACAATAAGGTTCTTTTATTAAACATTAGTTCATGCATTAACTAACATGAACTAACCATTTGTTACTGTATTTGTTATTTTTTGTTAACGTCAGTTAATGCAAATTTAGCTGTTCATTGTTTGTTCATGTTAGTTCACAGTGCATTAACTAATGTTAACAAGATTTTAATAAAGTATTAGTAAATGTTAAAATTAACATTACCAAAGATTAACAAATGCTGAAGAATATTGTTCATTCTTTGTTAATGTTAACTAATGTAGTAACTAATGAACCTTATTGTAAAGTGTTACCGACGATTTAATCAGATATCTTCTGTTTTTGACTAAAAATGAAAAGGATGGCAAATGGAGTTTTTAGATTTATCCTTGCATATAAGATTTCAAACACGTCTATCAAAGTAACTGAAGTCTGAGATCTGTATGAAGTTTTGAACATTACTCATAAATTTCTTCAAAGAACAAATGGTTTGAATTATGTAATTAATTTGATAGTTTTACTTATATTTTACTGTATGACAAACAATTGTCTCATTTGTGTGTATTTTGATTTTTACTACAGAATTTTTAAGAGAATTGTGACAAATTTGATATTTGAATTTGAAATTTTGAATAAAGCACAATTCAGTCTTCACTTCATTTCTCTCTCTTCGAATGATGTAACCCCTTATCTAGGACAATAACCACACAATTCTATACACACATATACACTCAAAACACACACACACACACAGGACTGAGATCAGATATAGAAAGAACACCATTGTGTGTGTGTTTGTTGCAATCCTCCTCTCCTGCGGAGCACTTGGGTGAATGCCTGGGTGTGAATGAGGGTCAGAGGCAGCCCTGGCCTCTGTTGCATCCCGCCAAGTCTCATTTTCGCACATTAATCACCCCCATTCACAGATAATGGGCTCCCCCTCAGTACCGTTTAACCGCCTCTCCCTGTCCTTTAGACCTGTTCATTTAGGGCTCAGTAGGGGGGATGGTGTCTGCTTGTGTAATTTCTATCAGAGCGATAAACAGGTTAGTCATCTTATCTGGTTTCTGGACACATCAGAACAAAGAGCGGGCTACATCAATGAACTCCACCCCCAAACGCACACCCCACTGCCCTTTTTCAGTTATGCCCATCCATTCAGTCCTTAATTCTCTACTTTGTTTGCTTTGTTTGAACCATGAAATGAAAGATTTAGGGCAATTTTCACATGAATCTGGGCATACAGACTTGACAGGAGTGGTCAGCTGCCTCGATATGCTTATTTTGTGGACAAACATGAAACTGGAATAATGGCCCAAATTGGGTGGTTTGTGCTCTGAGTTGATTACATGTTTTGCTGTGAGAAGTTCAGTTAGCAGGGAGAAAGTATTGATTTTTTTATACATATTGATTCTGAATTTTTGAAACGGTTTCAATACCTATTTTTTCTCAGTGTTGGTGTAACGGTTCAAAATCAAATTGTAATACAATGTGTCTTTTTATTAAATGACTAAATTCTCTGTTGCACTGCATCTTTACTTCTGTCAAGTAAGAATTAAGAGAGTGGCACTTAAAGAATATTGCTCTAAAACAGGTGCTATCACATTTGAAAATTACATACTATACCTACCCTAAACTTAACTAGATAGCGTCAAAACAGCAAATGTGAGAAAAAAAAAACATTTGTTAAATGAATTGTGCCATTTTATCTTGCTTCTACAATACAAGTCTTTTATCACAACTCATGTTTCACAGGACTAAATTAAATAACTCTCAACATAAAAGCTTAAAGTTATTCATCTTGCAGGTGAATAAATTAAGTCATACACTTTGTCATGTTGCTGCTCTTTAGTCAAATTAATATACTTACTATGAAATATATAATTTTTAGGTCACACCTTAAATTAGGGTGCAATTCTCACTATTAACTAACTACAACTACGATTTTCATATCTCCCATCTCATATTTCTTTCCACCACCATGTCCCCTTAGGGGCTCCGTAGGAATCGGCCTTAACTATTGCTGCGTCCGAAATCTCCACTCAAAGCACTACTAGAGAGCAGAGCACTATATAGTGAGCTCACCAGCATAATAGAACTTTAGCATAATAGCCACTTTCGGACACTACTCGATTCGTCTCTGGGCTAAATAGATTTTTTAAAATAAATACATTACATTATATTGAAATTATTTCTCCAAAATTTAAAAACTAAAAGTGATTTCTGGCCGTTTTTGTTATAATGCGCTACTCCACACATGATTACAACTTATTTTTATGATCAGCGCAATGCATGATGGTATGTAGGGCTTAGGTTAGTGACCATCGGTTGTACACTACTTTTCAAAATGCATTCTGGGATACATTGAGTGGACTATATAGGGGGATTTCGGACGCAGCATATTACTTTTTCCTCAAACTCCCAATTACTGCTTATTAATAGTTATAGAAGGTAGTTGTTAAATTTAGGTATTGGGTAGGGTTAGAGTTAGGGTTAGGATTTGGGTTAGGGTAGAATAAGGCATTAATATGTGGTTTGTAAGTACCAATAAATAGCCAATATCCTAGTAATATGCATAGTTAATTGTGAGAATTGGACCCTAAACCATTTTTTTTAAATTGCAGTTGTATTACAAAAATCTTATGCCTTAATCTTGTGGCAATTTTTCAAAAAAGGCATCGAATATTGCTATTTTTCAAGGTATTGTATCAAAATTCCAGTACCGTGACAACACTAGAGGTGTGGGCTAAAAATGCTCTTTAGCTGTTGCACAGCAAGTCTTATACAACTCACTCTTCATGAATGGACAGATTTCCAACTTGTTTCTAACCTGAAAAAGGGAGAATGAGAATGAAAAAGGTATGTTTTCTGACATCAGTGCATGTGTGGCGGTGCTGTAATATGAGTAATGTCCATAGGGATTGCCTCCTCATATCTCTGACAGTGGAAGCATGGTGACTAAGGGCTAATTAAAACATGCTATTAGCTGAGAGGCCACACTGACATGATAAGAAAGAACGAGGCTGAAGGAAATTAGCCAGCGCAGCTGCTCTATCAAACACCTTTTCTACTGTGTCAGCAGACAGTGGGAGACAATTTTTCTCCCCATTTGTTTACTGCCTGCTCAAATTTCTGACATTTTTATGGGGCTGCTGACCTACAGCAAAGTGAGCGGTCGCTGTCAGGCTAATCCACAATAACATTTTTCTTTTGCCCTTTACTGCTTGCCTGAAATACAATATGTTGAATTATTTTCTATCAAAGCTATTTGACAAATAAATGTATATCGTTTCCCCCTCAGCAGCGAGACTGTTAAAAAAATGAAAAACATGAGTTTTGTTTTTATGCGTTTTCTGTTTTATGGGTTTTCCCGCCGCTCTACGGACCGAGTGCAAAGGATTCCCTCTCAGTGAGATTTGTGGTGTTCAAAATGAAGCGCACATCAGGGTCTGTGTGCTTTATGACCATGCACGCTCACTTTCAAACATTCGTTTCCTGAATTTATAGAAAGCCCTATAGAGCGAGATCAAAACCGAGTGCTGTGATTGTTCTCTCAATAATTACACAAGCTCTGCTAACAGGAAGAGTTAGCTGTTTGAAGAGTGAGATGGGTAAATCTCCTGGTGAAGTAAACAACCATGTGCCCCCTGAGGCAGCGCCGCCACCCCCTCTATACGCCCACCATGCACTCGCTCGCACACGCATGCTCACCCATACACAGAGGATGGGGATGACGGAGACGGCACCCCTCCCATTTCTCATCTTCTAATTCCCCCCTCAACCTCTTGTCCCAGAGATTCTATTCCAAGTTGTTTTGGATCAGTCTTTGATGATTCCTCTTTTTTTTACTAGTCTCTGCTCTCTCTGTCTGCTTCTCTGATGCTCTTGTGCTGTTGCCTCAATCTATGGTGGTTGTTATAAACAGTCTACCCGGGGTATAGAGAGGAGTAGCCTCATGCCATTTGTGTGGAAATATTACGAAGTCTGTAACAGGACGTTTACACAGGACATAAACGGGATACGCTGAAGATGGATGCAAAGAAGTCCAGACGGCAACATAGTGTCGTCCCAGATCCAGCCCATATCTTGTACGTGTTCGATTTCACGTGTACCATATGTGGGCTCGGATCTGGGCCGAACACTATGTTGCTGTATGGGAGAGACACAGATGTGCCATCAGAGCACAATCCTGTAGCAAGCACAACAAGCTCACAGTTCGCAATAATCAATACAGTATAGGAAGAAAATTATAAATATTGAATTGGGGGTGGGGCATTATATGAATGTACCTCTGAAGGAAACTGACTGTCTCATGTCCATTTTCTTTTATCCTTACCTCCATGTAAATTAGTAAGCGCCACCTACTGTTTGGGAGTTAGTTTGAATTGTAATTCAGTCCATCTGCTGTTTTTGTTTTGTGCAGGGTTTTATGCCCAGGGCCGGATTAACAATTAGAGCAACTGGTCACTTGCCCAGGGACACAGGACATCTAAGGGGCCCTGGGCACTGTCAAATATTATGTTAGGTCCAGCCCATTCTCATAAAGAATTTTGACCATGCTTCAATATCCGACGCTTTAGGTACCCTTTAGCTAGTTAGATGACGCCCTTGGATTGCGTCTAACCCTACCCTAGTCCTAAACCTACCCACGTCATCTACTGACGCTAAAGGAAAAGCGTCAGTTAGATGATGCCTTATATTGTGCGTCATGTAACTGACGCTAAAGGGTGCCTAAAGCCTTGTTCACACTATATGATTTTAAAACGTTGGGCTGAACTGTGCGTTTCACACTACATGACTTGCTCTCAGTGAAATCAGGAGTGTTCAAGTTGTTTAGCAGTTCACACAACACAACGTGATTGATCCACAACAGGAGGTAACGCACTACACCAGTTGACAACGCACTACATGGAGATACACCCATGATCGGATGATGAGCAAGCTGTTACATTACTATGGTACAATCTAAATGCTATAATAATCTATTAAATAACGAGTTGACAACAACTCTGTCACCCAACGATTCTATCTTGTCTACAAACCACGTTTTGTCACGAAAAACCACGCGATAAAATCGAACCAGAAATGACGTGAAACAGCACGTGCGCCTGTACCCAGCGAAGAAGAGAACACAACACGTGAATGGACGTCAGACAGAAACTAGTGCTGCACACTGTTTGCGCGACGATCTTCTGCTCTGAGAAAAAAAATGCAAAGAAAGAAATAAAAACGAAGATTTACCTGGTGTCTTTAACCCATGCGTTGCTATGATTGGCTGTAATCATGACATCACTGAGATTGATTCGTGCGACGGCTCTGGATATCTAGCAGGCTAGATATTTTTCTGGGCTCTGACAACGCGTCTGCGAGCGTTTTTGCTGCGTCTGTTGGCTCTTTCATACTAACAGATTGGCGAGCGTTCATCGTCCGCTGAATCCCCCACGATTTGCACACTATAACACCCTGACCAGTCGGCAAGCTCAATGATTTGCAAATCGGGCATAAATCGGGCTTAAAATCCTGTAGTGTGAACTTGGCTTAAAGCGTTGGATGCTGAAGCATTTAGATGACCTGGGATGAGAATGCGTTGATTAAATCAGGTTATAAATGCAGTCCTCACTTACCTAATTATATGCAGATTTATGCAACCCATTCGAATCAAAATATGATGTGAAATCGTGTCAAAAACAGTTTCTGTAGCTTCCTGAGAGAGCGAGCTGTCGTGTCGAACTCGCGTGACATGACGCTCTGAAATTCGAAAGTCGAGTGGAGAGACGGAGAAGCAGTTACCTACCTACGGTTGCCTAACATAAAGGTCTTGACTGTCTAGCGTTATGATCTCCTTGTGTGGTGCTTCTGGTGATCTGCAATTATAGGGTCCTATATATATTAGGACAAAAGTATTGTAATTTTCCTTTACTGTGTAATGTACACATTGTACAATTTTGGGCTGTCCCAGATGAAAGATGACCAATTGTGGCGAATTCTGGGGTTGTGGCTCCTAAGCGGTGGTCCTAAGTTATCCAGTGAAGAGAGGTCTTGTTAACAAAGATTGCCTGCTGCAATTATTTTCTGACAGTTGTGACATGGACGTCAATAATTTTAGATCAGATTCCAATCAGATACACATATAATCATATTTGGACTGACAGTGTGAACGTAGCCTTAGTTTGGATCATGATTATAATGCAGTAGTTGTATCTAATTTAATTGCTACAGATCTCTATTGTTTAAGTCCACTTTGCTTGTTATTAAGAAAATTAACAACAAATGAATTTGGTTAATTAAAGAATAAAAAAAGTAGTCAACGATACAGGTGAAGGAAAAAAATGAAATGGGAGGGAAAACTATCTGGCAATGCTGATAAATAATATAAAAGCCACAGATAGTAGTTAATCGGCCTATTGTTACTTAAAATAAAAGCCATACAGGTTTGGACAACATGGTGAGAAAATGATGACAGAATGTGAACCATCCTTTTAATGCCTTTGATTTTGGCCATATAGTATATATCTTGCATGAAAGACATTATGATGCTCAATGAATGCGAGCAAGATGGCAATATTACTACATGATACTTAACAACTGCTCTAATTGGTCTGTAATGAATGAGATAATGAGTTTCCCGGACTAATAAGGCTGCTATTAATTAGTCTGTTCAATGTTCACAATGTCTTACTGTCATAATCCATTATCTCTTACCATACCATAGGCTATGTCTAACCATTTTCAACAAAAGTGTTTTTTTTTTTTGTGCCTATGCTCTTCACAGGAATGACAAGAGGAAAATAAAGTCTGAGAAAGTAGAGAATTGCATTTCAGAGGAATGGCCCAAAGGAATATTTTACCCCAAAGTATACAGCTTATGTAAAGGAGAACCGTTAACATTCCACGTGATCTTATGATTATTCGTATGTATTTTTATGTACAGTGAGGTTCTACCTAGCCCGTTCTCATCCTTTAGCGTCACATAGAACGCTTTATGACAAAACGGTACTATACTACGCACATGGTATCCTTTATCGTTTATATAACACGCGAACTCAAGGCGTCATAAATCATAATAGCGTAATATGAGACTGCCCTACCCACACCTAAACCTACCCATCACAGCACGTGTTAAAGGATGAGAATGCGTTGTTCTACCACACATTCATTTACTTATGTTCCCATAGACACTGAAACATATATATTGACGTATCGACAGCACTAAAGCATACATCATTTACACATGAACATCATTGACAATTCGTATTAACAGTCGTACAAATGTGTATGAATACTTATTTATGAATATTAAAATTTTGGCATTCATATTTTGACTCTATTCTATTCAGTTGTCATATCTATGACATTGTTTCCGGGTTACATTTATGTTCTTAATGCAAAAACAAATACTTAATACTTAAAAATAAAAATTAATGTTTTTTTTTTGTTTGTTTGTTTGTTTTTTACCTGAAAATGTTACATATTAATACCTACGTATTAACAATGAGACCAGGCGGGAACTGTTTCGGTTATGGACTCTTATTTTGATGTTCTGTTTTGTTCACTGCTCTTTTTAGTTTTGATTTCCTTGTTTCTGATAATGTCCCTGTTTGTTACTAAGGCTACTTTCAGTATAAGGGTAACACTTTACTTGAAGGGTGTGCATAAGACTTAACATGACACCTTCATAACTATGACATGACACATGTTATGAATGTGAAGGAAGTTTCATGCATGCCATTTTATGCAACTGTCATTAAGTGTCATTTGCTCAATGACATTTTTGAATGCAAATATAACATTGTTTGAGATGTCTTTGTCATGACACCTTGACATAAACCAATACATCATAACCTGTCAGTGTCTTTGTCATGACAACTTGACATTACTTAAGGCAACACAACCTGTCATAAACATGACATAGCAGATTAATTATCAAATTTAAAAAACCACCTAGCTTTATTGGTTAAAATTCGCATTAAACTGTCAGGTTGTTGGCTTTTGACATTGGCTGTCATGAAGTCATTATAACTTTTTAATGACAAATTCAATACCACTGTAATTGAGGTCACTAAAATATTAATGACACAGTTATAATGGCCTCATGATAGCCAATGTCAAAGCCAACCACATGACAGTTATGTTGTCATGACAAAGAGACATGTTATGGTTTATGCAAGATGTCAGTAACAAAGACATATTTGCATTCAAAATGTCATTATTGGGTGAAATACACTTAATGACAGTTGGCATAAACCCTTGTCAGTGGTTATGAAGGTGTCTCATGTCAGTCTTATGCACACCCCTTCAAGTGGGAAGATGTTACCCTCATAATAATTAGTTGTGTCTTATTTAGTTGCTTTGTATTCTTTGCATTGTTCTCTCCTGCATACAGTATATACTCCTAGTCCTCTGTTGGTTATTATGTAATATGTTGTTGTTTTCCTTGTGTTCATTTAATGATTTCCTGCATTCACCAAAATATTCCTAGTTTGCATTTTACTTACGACATGTAACAGAAACATTTTGTTTCTTATGGTGTGTTCAGTTGAAGAATGAAAGTGATATAGGTTCAGAACAACATGAGGGTCAACAATTGATGACATACTATTTCTAACCAGCATCATTTACTTTGTCAACCAGCAATACCAAAAAGATCAGCACAAAAACCACTACCCACCAGAAAGATTTTAGATGCCAACATCCTCTTTTTCCTACTCTTCAAAGAGACAGTGATAGAAGAGACAGAGATGGATATGTGCGGTGCCACACAGGTTCAGTGTAGCAATAGACTGTGCTTGTTTTGGAGCATCTCCGTACTCTTTCAGTTGTCAGATAAGCTGCTTCAGACTCCAGAGTGTTTTCCTACCGAAACTCCAGATGAACTGCACAGAGTGTGTCTGAGCTCCAGGCATCAACATTTAAAAATAGGCCTGGCAGGCCTTGCGGGAAGAGCGGTGTCAGTTCGCTCCACTCGTTTTTCTGTCTTGCAGCCTCACTGCTTCACTTTTACTCTCACTGCATCTTCCTCACAATCTCCCTCAGGGAGCACTGTGTGTGTGTGTGTGCATGTGTGTGGACAGTGAATAGGATAAGTGCCACACCACTATGATTGCTGTTTGTGGAAGTGTAACTTTCATTTAATGTCACAATAAACCAACATGTAAGTGTACATGTTGAGCTGTAGCAAATAGCCGTGGCTCATACAGATATCTGGTTTGTGACACTTCCTGGTCCAGTTGAATTTCTTTTCCTCATGTTTCCTTTGTGGCAGAAAAAAGAAAAAAGTGATTTTTAAAAATTGGAAATTCATCTGTCCAAAAAACAAAGCAAACATATCAGCACACAATAAACCTTTGGGTAAAGATGGATTATGAAAATTATATGTGATTTAGAGCCATAAATATTGTACAAGCCACATTCAGTAGATGACTGTTCTTATCTGAACCCATCCATTTGTCAAATATTGTAAACTGTCTATGTTTATTGCCTTCTTAAGTCTACATGAAATCATAACAGGAATTGTGTGGCTTTTAGTCTCTGTTTGCTTTGAGGTAAATTTTGCTGTCAAATATGACAATCCCTTTACAAGGCACCCCCTTCCTAAAAATTTAAAGACAGCTATGTATTTTTATGTTTTAAAGACACATTTGTACAATGTGAGAAAAATAAAAATGTTATATTATAAAGACAACAATGTTCTTTGAATAAGTAGAAAATTGGCTTTTATGCTGTAATTGCACTAAAGCAATTTATTATAATATGATTTTGACTGTAATGTAATGCATAAACTATGTAAAGGAAATGTTATCAAATAAATTCAAATTGACATATTTCAGTACACGTAAGAATGTGTATATCTAGATTTATTTCTGCCAACTGCCAAAATAATTACATAAATACTAATCTTAAAATACTAATCTAATATGAAATAAATACTAATTAACACTAATCTTATGATTTTAGACAGTCACTTTCCAAGCAGTATTATTATACAATTGTTTTAAACATATAATATCATGTTCATTTTGACATATTAAAACAAAATTCCCATTTCGCAGATATTTGAATTTACAATTTAAAGTCTTTCTATTCTGGGAAACGTGAACGACAAATATTGGTGACTCATCCTGCACTTCTCAGATTTTTCTCCAATCAATTGCTCTCTAATACAAATTGTAACTTCCTAATTTACCAAAACCCTTTTGACTGTTTAAAGGATGGAACATGACAATTGTGATAGTCTTTTTTTATTTTGTGACATATACCATGCAGGTAAAACAGCTTCTTGACCAATGTGTAGGGTTTTGAACATTGAGAATTGAGGTTTGCTATTGCTGTGATGTCATATGAGTGACAGGTTGATCACCTTTAAAAATATCATTGGAGAAGAAGAGAAGTCTCCGGAGAGGAAGGGAAGTTGTTTTGATTAAAGATTAAGGGCACATGATGTTAAAATGATAATATGCACAGATAAATAATTTATAATAAACATTGCTATATTCCATAAAAAAATAGGAACTGTCATTGTAATTGAATGCGCCATTCCACATTCCCCGCCCACACTTTCGGTTTCTATAGGAAGTATGTGGACACAGGACAGTAAAACTACACTTGTCAAGCGATTTCACTGGGTCTTTCACTCTTCTCCCCTCACTAATAAAAATCCAAACATGTCAGAGGTTTTTTCTTTCATCTCTCTCCTTCTTACAAAATTCCCCCTCTCTCACATAACTCTTCCTCTCTATCTCTTAATCCCTCAGCCTTGCCTGTTTCTACTGTATTTCTCCCTCTTTTTCTTTTTGAACATCAGACAGGCTTAGTGTGTCACTCCAGCTGGCAGCTAGTAGAGGATCTTTTAATTAGTGAGTGAGGAAGGTCTGTCAGAAGCATCATAGTTTGCTCTGTAAACATTACCTCATACTTCCTTCTCACCATGGTGCAGGGGTAGGGTGGATGGGTTGCCGTGGGAACGCAGGAGTGCAGTGCCCCTGCTTTAAGAGGGGCTCGCTATAACAAGCAGACAAAAGAGGAGAATGCCCTAGCTCAGCTACTGGGTCAAAGGCACAGCCCCCAAACAATAGGTCACTCTGTCTGAAGTCTTCAAGAATTGTGAAAACCCGTCGAGAGAGGTGGGAATGGTTGGGGAGAGACGGGTGAAACGGGACGGGGAGAAAATGTAGCAGAAGTTTATGCTATTTTCGATCTATCCGTGTACATCAATGCCCCAAATGCGTAATATCCTCCGCACCTGCAGACGACGCTGCTAAACAAGTGACCGAGCTGGAGTTTTTGCGAGTGTGTGGGACGGAGTGGTGGCGCAGAGCTCAGGAGAAATATCATTGTTTAGAGGAAGGGGGTGTGAGAAGGGGCACGGGGTCACACACGCATGAAAAGAGGGGACACTTGTTCGGAGGAGAAAGCTCCACAAGTTGAAAGATCAGGGAAAACAATGCCAAGCCATTAGAAAGAGCCCTGGAAAGCACAATGCAATTACTTCCATTGCTCCTAGTACACCGTGTCTGGGTGGGAAGACACTATTTCACACTTGTAATGCGTTCTGTCGAGATTCACTGCGCCCGCACATTACATTTAACATGCTCATTTGAAGCAGAAATTTACAATAAACAAATGCGAGGACACACGCGCCTTTGCTTGAAGTGAAATTCATCCGAAAGTGTCTTGAAGTCTCTGTGGAGTTGAAATGGAGTAGAAATAATCTAAAAGCACTTGATTTGAACTGAGAGAGTGCTCTCATGCGCTCTGTGTCACGCTGAGTTGTTAAGCTGTACTTTAAAAAGCTCTCTCTCTTTTTCCCTTCTTAGGATTGGGCAAACAGTGTCTTGATTTTCATACTGAGGAGTTTTGATGGAAAATAGAGAGGAAATGACAGTCTCTGTGTGTGTATGTCAGTGTGTGTGTGTGTGCGTGTGTGAGAGAGTTGGGGGGATGGGGTAGGCAATCTCTTCAATGCCACGATGAAAGCCCAAAAGAGGTGGCAAAGAAAAACCTCGGGAATGTTCTGGGGTTGCCACGGTGATAGAGAAGGCCCACTCACAGCGTGGCTTTCAGAAGTTTGGAGGCTTTATCAGTGAGACACAGCATTTGGCCTCAGGCCAGCACTCCAGGAGTACACAGGCAAACACACACAAACACACGGTCTCTTGCATACTTCAAACCCAAATGCTATGAACGATGAAATTCGCATACTTCGTTTTCCATCAAGCCGATTCCCAGTAACCCCACCATGAATATTCACTCATGCACCCTGAGTTACTTAACTGTTACCTAAATTAGAATCAGCTTCTTTAGTGTCAGGAGGGGCTTAAGTTCAGCCATGAACAAAAATGATGGTTTTAAAATACTGTTTTTTTTTCCCTTCTTTTCTTTCTAACACAAAACTACCATGGATTTACAATGTGTCCAGATAAGCAGGTAGTGTCATGGTGCTTACATTTTTACTCTAGTACTTGCACTCTATCGCAAAACCTAGCGAAAAGGATTTTAAGGCATAGTATTTGATTTGATTTGATTTATTATGGATTAGACAGACAACTATAATCCAAAGGATAACATGATAAAGTGTAAACACTTAGTTCCAACATGGTCCTTGTTGTTAAAAAACAAACAAACATACAAATATGTAACTATTACAGGACAAAAATAAAACACTGAGCACAAATCATCCAAATCAAAAACATTCTAAAAACATAAGACACAAGAATAATCAGGCTACTCTAAGTAAGTATGCTCTAGGCTACTCTCAGTGAACCAGGCTACTCTAGTAAGTATGCTCATAAGGCTTAAAGCCACACTTTGCAACTTTTTAACCTTTATAATATATTACCAAAACCCACTGAGATGGTACATCGACTTACAATAGATTGAATGACACGTCTGCTGTAGCCTGAAGGTGTCTGTATCGCTTTTACTAGCACTTTGTAACTTCGGGTTTCAGGTAGGAACCCGAGCACAAAAAGAAGTACAAAATTCAACCGCTTTATAGCATACGTCACTTCCCCCACCATCCACAGCTTCCTCAGATTCTCAACGCTGAGTGCTCAACTCACGTTTGATTGCTGTCTGTATGTTTTCGTCATGGCCGAACAACAGCTACAAGGAAGAACTCGAGAACTCTGGACTCGAGAACTCTGGACGCCATGCAAAACCTAAGATCCTACTGTGGATTGACACTTCCTGAAAACTGGGGTATTTAACAACCTATCATTTTTAAATGCAATACAAAAAAACAAACAAAAAAAAACGTACTCAATTACTAAGGTAACCTCAGTTCTCCGAGAGTTGGGTACGAGTGTTGCGTAGCTATAAGCAGTGGGGAAACTCCTTTTCCTCGAAATTCTGAAGCTTAAAATGTAAAACGCATTTTGACTGACTCACTCATTGGCTGTGCTGCGGTAACCGCACTTCCAATGCTGTTGGCGGCTCCAAAGTGTACGCCAATGAGCTATCATTACACAACAGAACCTGCCACAAGGGGCGTGGCCAGAGCCCATGAAAGCCCCTGAAATAGCCAGCAGGTTACATCGACTGAAGCGACATACTGCCATGGTACTCAGTACAGACGGCTACGCAATACACATTCCCTACTCTCAGGGAACCGAGGTTACGTTAGTAACCAAGTACGTTCCTTTTCGAGAACGGTCACTTCGTATTGTGTAGTTATACGCAGTGGGGACGCCATGCAAAACGCCACACTGAATAGCTGGTTGAAACTGCAGCTCGAGAACTCTGAACCTACAGAACCAGCCATAACCAATATATAGTAAGAGACCGGAAACTAACACCTCAAAATATACCCATATGCCCAGTATAATGTAATGTCCAAAACATGTTTAACCCAATAACTTTAGACCTGACGGAGTCGTGTATTCTGGATACACAGAGGGTCTAAAAGTGGCTTCCTTTGCCAATATAGAACAGGTTGATTTCTCTTGGCCAGAGCAGAACAGACCTAATTCTCAGGAACAGCTCTCTTGGCCGACATCAATGACATCAACAACTTGGTGTTAGGCGATGAAACTTAACTGATGGGACAGGGCTCCCTTCCATCACCTCATATTCCACCAATAATCCCTCTGAGACAGACTATGTTGCCAGCTCAAGCACCTGGTCAGACTCTTACAGTTCGGGCTCTGTGGCGATAAATGGCTCTGGCTCTGTTATTGCAGCAGGCTCTGCAGTGGGAGGCTTCAGATCTGTTGGGACGGTGGAAGCAAGTGGCACAAAGTGTGTGGCATTAAAGACAGCATTGGGATCCTCCTCCATCTCACCAATGGTAAAGTGAGACCCACAGTGGAACAGGGCCCAGTCCACAAACTCGCAAATTATCGTTCACGCACGTGATTGAGTAATAACTACTTTTAAAGAAACTGTTTGAGATCCAATTAACGCTAGATTTGTTTTATATAAATTACAGACATGTGATCTGAGGACTATTTCTAATTGTTCTCAGTTGTTTTGCTTTATTACCAGACTCTTCAAACACGTTACTTAAAAACTAAAAGACGTATAATACATTTGTGTGTATTCTGAATAAAACGACCGGTTGTACTGAATGTCAGCTTGCTTATTTTGCTCAAGATAAGGATTTATTACCTCCAAATGTCATGCAATATAGAAACGATGCCTCTAACCACAGGTCGAGAGCTGTCGTTCAAACCACACAACTTTGCGATGCTGTTTGCGAATGTTCGCTGGAACAATGTTTTCGGGAAACACCGACTCGTTAAACTATGCTGATAACAACAGAACTTGCGACCATAGTTGGCTAACGATGCTTTCAGGAAACGAACCCCATATCCGGATTTGTTGCGGAACGGCTGCGGCCATGACCGACAGCTAAAGTCACGAGGACACACGATATCTTGCGAATTTACGTTTGATCACGCAATTTAACAGGATGTAGTTTCTATAAACAGAACCACAAAACCAGCAACAGTTTGTTTCCATCCAGAGGAGTAGGCCTAAATGGGAAATACTGTAAATATGTGCTGACCTGCTGATCTCCCTTTTTTGTGGAGATTATTGTAATTCTAGTACAATTTTTATAATTAAATATAATCAACTTATAAAATGCTAAATGTTTATTTTGGGTTCCTTTTTGAATGTATTGGGAATGTAGTAGGCTGTGTAAATTAATTTAGCCATTGTAATAGTTGGAAAAGGGAAAACTATATTTTTATTTTGGAAATTACCAGATGTTTTATTTAGTTTCTGTGCTCTGACTTCCTGCGGCGCTCTCCGGCATCCGGCAAAAATAGAAACTCTGTGTATCTTCTCCGGAGGGCTGCGATCGCCGGAGCGGGGACGGAGTCGGAACGCAGCCGTTCTGCAGTCAGAGAAAATGCACACATTGACTTTAATGGAAACCTATTGACTCCGCCGCCGTTCCTGAGCGGATCTGCAGCCGTTCCGCAGTTGGTGGAAATTGGGGTAATCTAACTAAAAATATAGTATTTCGAAAACATATTTTGAAAACATTGATTTATGTTTTTGTGCCTTATGTCAGTACCTTAGCAGCATACAAATGTTAAACTTACATTAAAGCCACCATGAAATAAAAACCACAACCACCCAATCAATTCACGATGGACAAAATCAAGTTAAAGCATGTATATGAATATTTCGAGAAGCTGTTTCACACGGATATACAGTATGTCATTAAAGGGAAGAAAAGACAATCGCAACTTTTGATCAAACATTAGCTTAGCAATACGCTAATGTTGAGTCTCCTCTGTGCAGAGCCCTATTTGTATGTTGTGCAGAGTTGCTACCTAGAGTGTTAGAAATCAGTCACTTATGAGTTTCATCTAATTCGGAATGCCCTAAAGGCAGCTGCCTATGTAAGCAGTAGAAAGCTTGGTTTTGGAGTTTAATCTTGGTGTTTTTGTTCATGTGATGTTTTTCACCACAGACCATAGCTTAACAATCAGTCATGTGGGGTGAAATAACACAGGCGATCTGTTGAGTTTCTCAGTGCCAGTCCATGAACATCATTGAAGTTGGAGTTGAGAAGCATGGTGTTGGGTTGAGACATATAGCATGATGAAGACATACACCTTTCTCAGGTGGATAGAGTTCTCATCATTCATCTTCATGGACACGGATGCTGCTTGAATTTCAAATTATCCGAGGGTGTGATGGTATGCGTACATGTTCAAACCTTCTCACCGTGAACTCCTAAAACTGCTGAACATAGTGATACGCACTGACATTCATAAAGATACACACATTTGGTTTCAATGGATTAGAGGAATAAGACTCAAACAGCTTAAAACTACACACACACACACTTGCATAGCTGATTTATATTCATTGCCAGTCACAAACTCACAGCAGGACATTGGCAGAGTGCCTTTGTGCAGTCTGCCATTACGGCTTGGCAATGTGCCAGTATCTATGGGGAGTCAGTGGGTCAAGACGACAGCGATGGGGCAAGAGCAACGGAGTCCCTGTAGAGCCAGGCTGCCCGGCCGAGTCCTCCTCCTCCTCCAGCACAGGGTGACTGCTCTCTGGACTCTGAGCATCTCTATACCCCCTGGAGGCCTGGATCTGCCAGTCCTCTCTACCCTAGAGCTGCCCTCCCTCTGCCAGCCCGGCTTTCCACAG
>JAQIUQ010001572.1:285000-467827 GCA_030378365.1 Hybognathus amarus
ACTGATTCTCAGATCTTGCCTCAGGATACATTACATCCTTCTTATCTAATGAGTGAAGAACAACATTCTGTCCTCTTTTTAGGCATTTGTTCCAAGTGTCTTAATGTTGTGATCGCAAAGCACCTTATCCCTTCCAAAGCTATAAAAGGTCACTGTTGTCTGTTGAGGCACATGAACTCACACACACCATCCAGCAGGAACAGTAGGAGATCGGTAAGAGTATCAGGAGTTAATGGACTGTGCGTTAGTCAAACAGCACCTTACTATTCTTGAGAATGCTGACATTGTCAAAACAGTCAATGTGTTTGAAGGGGATAAACTCCTTTATGTGCATTAATCATGCAGGCACAGCAAAGCTAATCGATTTGGCACAAATTACCCTCAGGATATAGTCACTTGAATTGAAGTTAAATCTTACTGCATTGTTGAAGGTTTTACAGGTATCTGCTTTTATCCCAACAAATAAACATCTGATAGGGTTTGAGTCATCCATGCGTGAAATAAATAAATAAACTGAAATAACACTGTTTGGTTTTGAAAGTATCGCTTTATTCTTAGCACAATAAGTATTCTTGATTGTTATGGATATGAATTCATACCATACTGCCCGCCCCTGGCTATTCATATTAGACAGATGCAGAGACTCATTATGAAGTCAGACAATTCTGTAAAGAGTGAAGCTCTGGCGTCTCTCAATACTGCGAAGTACGCACAAAGGTGTCAGCCGATATATCTATATTTTAGAACAAAAGGAGATGTATTCCTCTCCTCTCTTCCGTTTGTGTGCGCATATGTGTGTGTGTGTGAGAGAGAGTGAAGATGAGAATCATCATCTGGCTTTGACTGGCATAATTGGCTCTTTTCTTCCCCGCGCTACTTAGCGTTGATAGCCCAATTTAGCCGCCACATGCTAAAGACACTTTCAGAGTGTAATCAGAATTAAAGAGAATGGGTTTTACTCACTTTAAAGGCCCTCTGTGGGCTGAAACATTGATGGGTCCCTTTAGTTGTCAGAAGAGATGGGACAAATATGCTTGGCAGGGCTCTGGCGACTATAACACGCCTGTGGTGTCCTCAGGTAACATGCAAAGATGCTTCTCTGAGAATGACCCCGTTCCAAAAGACAGGCCCACCGAATGCGTCTCGCTCTACTGTAAGAACGCCGGAGATCTGTAAATTGGTCTCGAGATACCATCAAAAGACTATTTAAGACTATCTTAGAGCGAAGATATCCATGGTTAGGTGACAAAAGAACACGTGGATTGCACTTCGTCTGAGCGGCGCATGCTGATGCATTTTTCCCATTACGGATGATGGCTTGTGACTATATAGGAAATGGACAGTAGCTTTGAGATTATCTCTCATTTCCTTTCAGTCAGCCTGTCTGTGTTCTTTTTCACGTCTTTTATTCTCTCGTTCTCCCTCTCCTTCTTTCTTGTATGCATAGTGGATAGAGTTTTCTCGCTGCAGGCTATTTCTTTTGCTAAGCTGAGTAAAATGCAAATGCTGCTCGCGAGAAATAAAGGAGGAGAGGACAATTCTGTGATTTTTGCTCCAGCTGCTTTGAGCTTTACTGACAGAAAACCTTGCTGAATGGCACCTTTGCTAGAGCCCTTCAGAGGTGTTGTAGTGTTCTTTAGATGGAAATTATTCAAATCTCTCAATGAGCCTTTTGTCTGTCGATTTGTGGTCAATAATGCAAACATCTGTCCAAAACTAGAGTGTGACATGTTTTCTGTGCATTGCTAGGAAACCTACCTAGCTGAGATGTCACGCTCACAAGAGAGAAGAGGACAGGAGGAAAGATAATCCTAGCCATCCCGCCCCTATAAAGGAGCTTTCACTGAAAGAAGGCCTTGTGTGTCTTGTGTTTATCAGAGGGACTTGCTCTTACCTGCAGGGGAAAAGAGATTTGAATTGCAGTCACTTGCAGAAGAAAGCACAGCCAGCACATTTGAAACTTTCCTCAGACTGAACGTAGAGCTGGAAAACGTTAATGACATCGCTGTGCAACTGAAAATGTTTAGCATTCCTAATCACGCAACTCAACAAAAATTGAAGCGGCAAATTCACTAGCACAACATAGGGGAAAAATTTAGTTGCTGTTTTCAATGGAGACATGAGGCTGGTTGGTGATGCCATCAAAAGCCTTGTTTTAGCGAGGAAGCCCATTTATAGCAGCTTATACAGTAGTGAATGTCAATAGGTGTAAATATTTCTCATGTATTCTCTTACAAGAAATCACTCAAAAATATGTATGGAAAATAACGGCCGGGCGCTGAGTTAGGACTCTGTGATGTGATTCAATTTCACTAGGATTTACTGTGTATCCATGTGTGGATTCCCTTGGGAAATATATGCTTTGATTAATGTAATACAGGGACTGGGGGAAATAGGTGTGTGTGTGTGTGCCTGTGTGTGTTTATAAACAGCTTATAAATCATATAACTGATGTTTTTTGAAACTGCAGAAAGTTTTCTGTGATTGGTAGGTTTAGGGGTACAGGGCCGGAGTTATGCATAGACATTCAAGGCACAGGCCTACAGGAAGGGGTGGGGGTAGTATTATTATTTCACTCTATAGGAAAAACAAGATTACTAAATGAACACATTTTTAAATATTGGGCAGTCAAACCTCATTACTCAATAACCAGGCCTCTACCCTGAATATCCATGCAGTTTGGACTGTCTGCTTGTTTGCAATGCAAGGGTAAATAATGAACTGATTGTTTGAATAAGTGCAGCATTTTCTTTACTCAGGAATCTCTCTCTATAAAGGCTAATGTGTTGTGTATTTGAAATGCATGCACTTATAAAATAAACTTACTGGCTTAGGTACAGCAGTTCTAATGGAGGACAAAACACGTTGGCTATGTCTGACATTCAATGGTCAAAAACTCAATTTGAATTTTAAGTAAAGCCAAATATATATAAAGCCACAATAGACTATTATATTTGACAACACAGTGTTTAATCGTTTAAAAAAATTAGTAGTTGATTTTTTTCCCCATTTCCTGAAGTGGTTTACGAAATTTGACGTTTCCGACTGAAAGCAACGGTTTATGATGTAGACAAAGTTATCTTATAATTGTAGATATCCCGTCAGTTTAACTTTGCTTTATCTTTTCCTAAGTGTTCCCATTAGGTCCCTTACACTTTTCCAACTTGGTGACAGATTTTTCATGTTTTTTGTATAAAAGAGCATATAACAGCAGGCATAGTGTAGTAACCCATGCTTATTGTCATACCACATTACAATTACTACAAATAGGCCTATTAAATTTAGAAAATATGTATGTCAATGACAAATAAAGTTAGAGAGGATAGAAATGACAAATGCAACTGCAAAGCTCTTTAACTTGAACTCATTTGGAATGTACAACTTTTTCTTAAGAAAAAAAATATATATTTAATGTCTCTAAATGTCAAATGGCACAACCACCAAGTAAAAGTATTAAATAAATAATTGTAAAAATTACGGGGGTTTTTTGTATATTAAATATTAAGATTTTTTTGTTACTCATTTTGACCTAATCAAAATGTGATTTTTTTTTAAAAGATAAAATATGCGATTTATTTTAAATTGTTAAATAGCAACAGGCGGTGTAAAGGCGTCCACTATTTCATGGCTACTTTCATGCAAAACACGACTTTAACACCAAGTAATACAACCTTTCTCTAACAGGAATCAATTAGTGCGCAAAATAAAAGCGTAACAAGAAATAAAGTATCTAAATTTACAAATGGCACACTGGGCCATTGTTTAGCATGACTTAGGACAGTGATTGATGGATCATCTGTATACCAATGCCAGCTGATAGACTACATATTTCCCGTTATAAACTTATTGCATGACCTGTTACAGGGAGGGTCATGTTTGTCTTTGCAAATTAATTCAAATGGTGTTCCGGCAAATATCTCACTGACACTTCACATGGCTTTTTGATTGATCAACCTTATTTAACGTTTTCAAAAACTAACTTCATACAAGCAATGGAAACAATGCAACTCATCGACTAAATAATCTTTTAACACGCAATGTTATTGTTTAAAGGCTTATTAATGCATTTGACTGTGCTGCGTCTTAAAACACTCAAACCACTTATTTGTTTTCAAATTACAGATTTGCAAAGGGAAAAAAAACTCGATTAACTACATTTTAATAACTAATTCGCCATATCTTTGGAAACTAAAATACATAAGTAGCCTACCGTATAAGTCCATATTTATAAAGTCTTAGAAGTCTTTGCTTAAGAAGCTTAATGAAATTGTCAAGGAGTTGATGTCATTAAACTCCCTGCATCCCTGCTATGATTCATTTGGCGCATTTGTTGGCCCTCGCAATTACGCATTTAATTTAATATAAATAATGTGATTGTTTTAAGATTCTTTAGGCTATCAAAGTAAGCGCAAGGCCCTCACTGAATAACAAGATCCACATAGATATGCATTTTACTGCCGATTTTTACAAACGTGCAATACAACACGGCTCTTAAATTCAATATAGGCTACAAATTAAAACAAAACATTCAGGCAGAGAGAGTGAGAAAGAGAGGAGAGGTAGTTTTCTTACCGCAGGAATGAATCCAGCGCAGCTCCCTCTCTCTCTTCCTCCGTCTCTCGAGTGAATCCGCTCTCTTCCGCGCCGCTATTATTTTCACTTAAACATATGAAAATTTATGCAAATGAAAATCAGCACTAACTGTTCATCGCTCGCAGTGCACGAGTGTCGCTGTCCTCGACCCTTTTCAATAGGTTAGCCTATATAGCCAGGCTATACCATGGGTGGACCAATCCTCAAATAAACAAACAACAATAAATCACCACCTAGGGATTAATACGGTGTGTTTTTTTATATATATTCACCTGATGTTTTTTCTTTTTTATTTTCTTTTTTTTTTTGGAAAGGTCTTATATAGCCTACATTTCTTCAAGTTAGGTGAAAGTAATGCAGCCTACCAAAGTTATAAGTGAAACAAATAAAACAATAGGATATATTTGATGTTTATTGGCTATGCGATTGTGTTTATTTGTGCACTATTTTTGTATTTTAATGTTTTATTTATTTTATTTTATTAGGTCATAATCATAGATGTTACTAAATTTAAAAAATACATCAGTTTAAAAGTTTACAGTGCTGGTGCTTGAAACGCTCGTCTATACATATGCATAGTGTTAAAAAGTTTTAATGTTATATTAAATCCAATATATGCTCTCTTAATTTTGTACCCTGAAATGCTTAATGTTTTTTATTTTTTATCTGCCTGCTTCTTATTTGCTTTGCTTTATCTGTAACCTATCTATTGTGATTTCCATGTTTGTTTGTTACTTGCCCATTGGTTAAAAATCAGACACGATTACACTAAAATTCATTATCATCATTAGTTTAATTTCAACATTTAAATGCCTGTTGCGGACAAAAGACCGACATCAGTAAAATAAAAGAAACGCTGAAGCGAATTCAAGCCAAACAGTTTCTGAAAAAAAGAAAAAAAAGAAGAAGAAAAAGAAGAAAAGCAAAACAAAACATTTAAAGCATCGTTAACTAAGCAAATAATGCCGTAAACTGCAATAGATTTATATAAACTACGCTTCCTGTTCAGAGAGAAGGTCTAGTCACTTTTATTCTTATGTTGACATATCCAAATTAGACATAGCAAATTGCAACGCCTTAACGTGATTTCTTAGCTGTGCCTGAGATCTGTCACTCTCCCGAAGGATATCCAATGAGCATCAATCTCGCAGAAACTTCCTCGCGGTAATTGGGTGAAGGATGTGGATGGTGTGCGCACGCGGGGGCTGAACGTAAACATTCGCGTGCACTCGCGCTCAGAGAGAGGAACGGAGCGAGCGAGGACAGTGAAAGTGTCCCTCGCGCGTGTATTTGATAGAGTTGTGTGCAGTGGAATGCATTGAAGATTAACGTCAGATGGACTCTGTGAAAGGAAGAAATATGAGTAGCTAGACTCTGTAAAAAAGGACTGAGGACCAGAGAGAAGTTTACAAACGAGCGTCTTCTGATAAGCCTCCACATAAAAGTCAAGAGAGAGCGCGCGATGAAGTTCGGTGTGGGATTTTTGTAATCGCCACGTGAAGTTGATGTGAAGAAGAAAAGAAGAAAGAAGCAACACTTTTTTGTTCTTATAATTGGTCTTTAAGACAATGAAATTAACAATGGAATTCAAATGTAAAAGCAACTTCCATGCATAATGTGGATTTCTACGCTGAAGGTATTTCTCTTTCTCCTTTTGCTTACGATAAAAGGAGGTTTTGACGGATATATTCTTTGCCATCTTTTGCTGTTTTGTCGGTGGACCAAATCAAAATACCACGCATATTTTTCCAGCTTGAATAATTCATGAAATAGTGCGTGCCTTCGAGGCTTGGAAAAAAGTTACGACAATACGGGGAGGGGGAATAATAAGTAGAATTGTTCAAAGTGGTGAGGGGGGATGGCCACAGCGGCTTCCAATCCTTACCTGGCCAGCAATAGCATTCTCTCATCAGCCTCAATCGTGCACTCGGAGTCCGGAGGTGGTGGCATGCAGCCTGGAAGTGGTGTCGTAACATCGGTGTCGGGAGGGTACAGAGGAGACCCCGCGGTCAAGATGGTGCAGAGCGACTTTATGCAAGGAGCCATGTCGGCCAGTAACGGGGGGCACATGCTGAGCCATGCCCATCAATGGGTTACCTCACTGCCCCATGCCGCTGCCGCAGCCGCCGCTGCCGCAGCCGCCGCAGCAGCAGAAGCGGGCTCGCCTTGGTCCTCCAGTCCAGTTGGCATGGCCGGTAGCCCACAGCAACAAGATGTGAAGAGCAGTTCAAACAGGGAAGACCTGCACTCGGGAACCGCGTTGCACCACAGACCCTCGCATTTAGGGGCTCACCAGTCGCACCAAAGCGCATGGGGTGGCACCACAGCCTCACACATCCCCACCATCACCGGAGGACAGCAGCAGTCCCAGCAGTCGCTCATTTATTCCCAACCCGGTGGTTTCACAGTCAACGGGATGTTGAACCCTCCTGGGAGTTTAGTCCACCCTGGGCTGATGCGAGGAGACTCTCCAGAAATGGATCACCATCATCACCATCATCATCATCAACAGCAGCACCCTCACCACCACCACCACCACCAGCACCACCACGCCGGAGTGAACAGCCACGATTCGCACTCAGACGAGGACACGCCGACCTCCGACGACCTGGAGCAGTTTGCCAAACAGTTTAAGCAGCGTCGGATCAAACTGGGTTTTACTCAAGCCGACGTTGGGTTAAGCCCTGGGAACTCTTTACGGAAATGTTTCTCTCAGACCACCATTTGCCGGTTCGAGGCTCTCCAGTTGAGCTTTAAAAACATGTGCAAACTCAAGCCGCTGCTGAACAAGTGGCTGGAAGAGGCCGACTCGACCACCGGTAGTCCCACCAGCATCGATAAAATAGCAGCTCAAGGCAGGAAACGAAAGAAGCGCACCTCCATCGAAGTGAGCGTGAAGGGAGCCTTGGAAAGCCATTTTCTGAAATGCCCAAAACCGGCAGCGCAGGAGATTACCTCTCTGGCGGACAACCTCCAGTTGGAAAAGGAGGTGGTTCGGGTCTGGTTCTGCAACCGAAGGCAGAAGGAGAAGAGGATGACACCGCCCGGAGTTCCTCAGACGCCCGAGGACGTGTACACCCATGCCGGCAACGTGAGTGCAGACACACCGCCTCCGTCCATGGACTGCAAACGTATGTTCACTGAGACGTAGAACGAATAATTTTTTATGTACTGTTCAAGTCAGCAAGATATCACAAATATGATATGTATATTACAAGATAACCCAAAACTGAAATCTTTAAAAGCTTTTCGGGGTTTTTTTTAATCCTCCAATGTCCCTAACGTTAAATGACTGTTTGCTCTGTGTTTCAGGGGAGTTTTGTGGTAGATTACTTAAAAGGTGCAAGTTTGAAAGATGAACCAGACAGCAACCACAACAACGTGACAACTACGAGTTCCTATGGCCAGGAGATTCTGGTACACTGACACCGAAATCATAACCAGCCCAAAGCCAACATAGACTTTATGGATTGAAATCACAAAAGAACTCCCAAGGACATGGATCAATGCAGACGAACATTAAATATTAAACAGTGGAAGAATTTACCCCAGGACACGTATCAATTTTACGCACAGGAATTATATTACTCATTTTAACAAAACGGAATTGTCTTGTCTACTCTCTTGGAGCATTATGTGCAACAAACTACACCTTTTATAATTCATAGTATTTTTGTGGACTACACTTTAGCTTTTACACAGAGAAAGCTCTTAAGAAAAAAAAAAAAAAAAGATTGATTACTCTCAAGCTGCACTTATTTTCCAATTTCAGCCGACCCCTTGTTAAACACTTTTTGTTGTTGTTTGGCTGAATCATCGTGGATATTGCCCTCTCTTCACTGCTTTTTCCCAGGCAGATTTTTTTGGTGGGGATTTGATAACAAGTCTGTGTAAATTTGGCAATATGAAAAATTAATGTGTTGGTTTAAATGATTTGCTTTATATTTTTCACTAAATCAATTTCAAATATTTTCAGGAGCAATTACAGATTTGTTGCGCGCTGTGATGACTTTCAACCTAGTAGCATCTCTTGTAGGCCTTCCCACCCCTGCCATTTTAAATATTGATTATATTTTATACTGTTAGTATTACACTTGTTATTATATACAGATATTGTACACAAACGCATTGACAAAGCTGAAACAAACCGTTGTCAAACCGTTTCCCCCGTGGTTGTTATTTAAGTTCAGTACTGACTCAGCGAGAAGTGAATGAGAACAATAAATCTGATATAGCTTTCATGCATCGGTGCAACTTTCTTTCTTTCTTTCTTTCTTTCTTTCTTTCTTTCTTTCTTTCTTTCTTTCTTTCTTTCTTTCTTTCTTTCTTTCTTTCTTTCTTTCTTTCTTTCTTTCTTTCTTTCTTTCTTTCTTTCTTTCTTTCTTTCTTTCTTTCTTTCTTTCTTTCTTTCTTTCTTTCTTTCTTTCTTTCTTTCTTTCTTTCTTTCTTTCTTTCTTTCTTTCTTTCTTTCTTTCTTTCTTTCTTTCTTTCTTTCTTTCTTTCTTTCTTTCTTTCTTTCTTTCTTTCTTTCTTTCTTTCTTTTCTTTCTTTCTTTCTTTCTTTCTTTCTTCTTTCTTTCCAATTTGCTTAAATATTAAAACTAAATTCTAAATGAAAACTCATTTCTGATATTTGTTTGATTTTCTTTACTGAATTTATTTTATTTTATTTATTTAAAAAAATTGCGGAAATGTATTCAAAGGGAATTTTGAAGAGTTTCTCTATATCCTGACCCTTAAATTGGCCTAAATTGGGAGTCGAAGAACCTTTAAAATGTTTTCACTTCGCAGTGTCATATTGTTGTTTTATTTTCCTTTCTGTTAGCCTGCTTACTTTTTATTTTTTTTTAAGAAATAATCATAATAATTGTATATTTATCTATGCTATTTTAACGGCGTTTAAGAAAGATAAGCTTCACGTCATCGTTCCAAAAACAAATAGGCTTAATTTAATACATTTTATATTTGATTATAAAACTTTTTTCCCCCGTCAATGACTTAGGAAATAGGACAGTAGCCTATTTTCGTATTTCACCCATAGGCTATGCATTAGCTGACACCCACTATAGCCTATGCTGATTTAGATTATTTTCTTCTCAACTGAATATAAATGATCAAAACAGTCAGAGGCCTTATTGGTTCCAAAAACACCGAAATGTCATAAATCTTATTATAAATCATGATAGCATCAAAGTGACATGGAAATGTATTCAGAATACGCTTCATCTCTCGTCCTCATTAAATCAGGGTAATAATTTCCATATTTTGCTTGACATGCATTACGTCCCAATAGAATGCTTTGGAAGTTTCCTTTTCTCTTTCTTTCTCGTTTTAAAACAAATATTCCACGCATAGATATTATCAGCAGCGACGTGATATTTGCCTTAATGGACAACCCATTTACCGCTTTCTTTGTAGTATTTTATGCAAACATTATTTTATTGTTTAGTCCAAAGTCATTTCAGTAGGCTAAATAGCCTTATAAAATATGCAATATCTTATAAAACAAATAGCACAATTGCATGTCCCCTTTGGAATGGCTAATTAAAATAGGCCTAGGCTAGATCAGGCTATATGTTTGCTGGCGTGCCTTCAGCAAACAGTTGATTTATTTGGATTTATTATGATAACGGCCGTTTCGTAACATTCCTCTTTTTTCCTTAAAATTTAAATTTGAAAAAGCGAGAGCTTCCCGCTCAGTGAGTGACGTAATTTGGAATCCATTCCGTGCACGCTCTAAAAGCAGTAGTGCATTTGTATGCATGGAAATTCGTATGCTTGCCACGTAGCTCTCTGAGTGCAAAAGGGCCTAGATCCTTCCATCAGATTGCAATGCAAAAGCGTGCAAAAACGATTGTGTGACTGAATTGCTTTTTTTCTGAAAACCGACCGTTACTACTGGGGAATAGCACAACCGTTGGCCCTTAATTTTCATCAAGACAGGTTTGACAATTTCTCCTATTTGTATTCATTTCTGCTATGTTTTAAATAGCTTTACACTCTTAAGGCGCAACACCAACCTTCCAGCTGAACGACGCTTCTGTTGAGACTTGAGAGTGCAGCTGATTTTTTTTCTGAAGAACTTTTGTGTGGTAGTGACTATTCAGCTAAACACACGGCCCTTCTATTGAAGATTTAAATTTCGCGGATGATTTACCGTACATCCGTTGCATGGCAACGAAATTCAACCTGTGGTTTTAAGCACGCGCCCCACCCTACATGCAATATAGCCAATGTTAATAGCACCGCTCATACCCAGAACTGAGTTGTGAAGCTTGCAGTTGCTGTCTAAAATGCACTTTTACTGAATAAAATAGACTTTGATTATATTACTATTTTCTAGTTTTAATTTTTAGCTTTACTTTGCATAAAATTCAACATGATCGAAAATGAAGAAGCCTATATTTTTGTAAAAGTATATTTTCAGTGATTGCAAAGTAAAAAAATCAATTACGTTGACTCAAAACAGGGAACCTTCAAAAGCCTGCAATGAAAATAGCTGTCCACGCTCAAAGAGTAGCCTAGCCTTTAAGTGATGATTCTGATTAATGTGATAAAATATGTTTTTTTTTGTTCTTAGGTGTTAGACCCTGAATTGCATAATATAAAACTCAATGATCCCTTTTATCTATTAAATTGAAAAATATGTGCGTCTATTTATCTTTTCTGATCTCTACTGTAGACTAACAAAAATAAACTATTGGCTAAAGCAAAAAAACACTGTAAAACACATAAGCACGCAAAATTATTATTTTCTATTTGTATTTAATTTGTGGTAGCTCTGTTCTGTGGGGATTATACGCATAGCCTAATGCTTTATTACGCAGTTATAATATAATATAATATCTCTTTGAGGTGCCAAATGTGTGTAATGTGTGTGTTTTTTGTTTTCACACTGCTCTTTTAAATTCTTTCTATAAACGTTAATTTTACCAAAATAGGATGCATATGGACCATAGAAAATAAATCATTCTCTCTCATATTTCTTTAGCGCCATCTTTTGGAATTCCCTCCTGCACGAATTTTGAGTCAATATCAAACCTTTTTTTTACCCGATAAACAATACTGAATGAATATTTAAAAACAACATTAGGCTAATTATAATTACGAAAAACGTGCTGGTAATACTATTTTTTGAAAACGTTTGAATTAACATTTCTATCTTTGTATGGGTGAAATGTATTTGTTTACACAATAAACATAAAAAAACAATAAAATAAAATGCTAAAATTGGTTACGCAAAAAATAAAAAATGGTGCAAAGGCTACCGATAAACCTTTAAATGCCTCTTTTAAAGATACTAAACTGCATATGTTTGCCTAGTGTTCAGGCTTGGGATTAGAGACAGAGAGACATCCTAATTAAAATGTTAATAGTGATGCATTTATTTATAATTTCTTAAAATCTGCTTTTTTGTTCCATGCAGACTGGCCAGACACCTAACTATGTCTCACTACACAGCATAGCATTTGCTTTTCTCGCAATTCCCTTCAGTCCTTCAGCCAATAGATGTGGTCCGAGCCTCATTCAGGACGGCTGAATTAGTGGCCAGGGGACCTTCACTGTCCCACACCTGCTGCAAGCCCGTGGCACACTGCCAGCTGAGGTCAGTTAGCCCGCCAGGCACATTACCCTGGCAGCAGTTGCCAAGGTGACAGCATGTCAGAGCCTGCCCATTGAGGAGTGAATGGAGGGCTGACGGCCAACGCATCGCTGCCTCTGACCGGCCCCTGGAACTTCAGGAAGTGGGGACCGAGAAGGCACACATTCAAACGCTCAGCAATAAACTGACTCTACACGTGGCAGGGGCCTAAATCCTTAACCTCTATAATCTCAACATTAGTGCTGATATGTGATACTAAGTGAGTTAAACACACTTTCCCATCTCAGACTTGGTCGACCTGGAAGTGCTTAGAATGACAGCGGTTAATTCTGTATAGGTAACAATCACAAATATGGACATGAGTGTGTGAGAGTGAGAGAAAGCAGGAGAGAGGATGAACAGCGATAAAAGACGCTAGTAAAGAACAGGAGGTGAAAGGTGTTCCTGCTTTTGTTGTAGCTATCACATTAAATTGAGGATGTGAAGCAGAGGGGAAATAAGCTGTGGGCTCTGTGGTTTAATAGATTACTTACAATTGGACACAGGTATTTGGAGTTAGCCATTATACCCTTGAGGCTCAAAAAAAGGTAAAAGACAGCTCACAATTCAAGAAAATCTGCCGCTGCTTCTCGTTCAAACGCCTTTGTGTTTTCCTAAAACAAACAGATTCATTTAGCATACTGTGTTGTGCTTTCAAAATGTGTCTGCGAATATTTGCATTAGCATGTTTTTGCTGTTTCTGAAGAACACTTACACATTATCAAGAGCCCTTTCAAGCATAAGCTCTTTTAAATTCAACTCATTGTAGTCACGGCACAATTTGTTAAGGTCAAATCTTTGTCTGAATGGATTGAGTCAGAATTGTATTGAGGTCATCAAAAAGCACAAAGCCATATCTCTTCAAGGGCACATCTGAATTTCAGCTGAGCTCTTAAGAGCCTCAATCTCCTCTGGAAAGAAAGGGAAAAAATGTAGACCTAGACCCACGGAATAAGGTCTCGGCATTAGAAAACGGCCCCGACAGGCCTCTCCTGAAACGCTATTACAGTGTGCGGAGACTGAATTGAATATGGCACGCATAACGATGAGCCATTTGGCAGCTCAAGAAAATCATCCTCAACACTTATTTCCGGGATTGTTTGCTTTTAATCTTCTGTTTTCGAAACTCACAAGCCCTATATTGTGAAGGATTCGGTTGAGATGTCAAATCCAAATTGTCACTTCAGAGAGATTTCTCCTTGTACCACGTCATTATTAGCAAAAATGGCAGAACAACAAAATCCTTTCATAGATGAGAGGATACTTTTCAGCTTTTCTCTATGCTCACATTTCACTCTACTTATAGAGGATAAGTGCAGGAATTCCTGTTGTTCAAGCCTCTCCAAACATGTCACATACGACGTAGCGGAGAGTTTGCGGGCTGAAATGAAAAGTAGCTAATCTGATGCAATACACCAAGGACATAATTATCTCTTTGAATAACTGGCGGTGGTTTAATTGCTGGTAATTGTTCTCCAAACCTTGTTCAGTAAGTGATGAACACAAGACTGTTATTATGCATCATGTGTTAATCCTGCTAGTCTGGCTTAGTCATTAGGGTTTCTGTATCAAAGCGCCACGATAAGGGCCGCAGAGAGGGGAAATATCATACGCGCACACAATGCACACGCATAATTGTGACATAATGCGTTATGGTTCTGCATTCCTCCTTGATATAACACACTGTACCTAAATGCAAACAGAAATAAACAGGCAATCTCCGTGCCACCTATTCACGGTCCTCTTCTTTCTGCTGTCACACGGTCCGGTGCGAATTTTCCCTCAGATGTCATATTTATAACAGTGGGGTTTCTGTTATCCTGTGTTTGCTGTTAATTATTGCCACATTGCAACACCAGACTCCGAGCCCTACAGGAAACAAACACTGATTAACGTGATTGGGCCTGCTGAGAATTGCGGGTCCGGTTGAAGTGTGTTGATTGTTGAACTGTTCCCACTCTCTCACCCCAGCAGTCTTGCCCTCTTGCCCTCTGAGCCTTGTGAGGCCGTTCAGTGGCAAATACTTCAAAAGATGTCTGGGGGTTTGCATAATCTGAAGTAATCCAAGATCTGATCGAAACTGCTCGTGTTTTTGAAATTGCATTGAGAATGTTAGAAAAGGAATATTACGGGTTCAGGGTACAAGATAAACTCAATCGATCATATTTGTGGTATAATGACGAATTTGAAACAAAAAAAAATTACCAAAATGTTGCAAACTGTGTTGCAAAAATCTGGGTTACAGTGACTCACTTAGACTACAGTAAAAAGTGAATTGGGGCCAATACATAAACGTTAAAATACTTTTCTCACAGTTTAGCCACAAGATATAAACAATAGTCATGCATTTTTTTTATTGCTGCCTTAAATTTCTAAGTAATCAACTTGGTTGTTTAAGTCCTTTTAACTTATGAGTTGAATCTTGTATAACTTCTCTGTAAAAAAAAAAATAGTTTGATTTGTAAACACAACATTTTTTTTGTTAAATCAACTTAAATAATTTATGTAGTTCTGATAACATACTATTTTGAGTTTCTGATGATTAAATCAATCTCCTTCATTGTATTAACTATATTTTTCCATTTCAGTGAACTTAAAATTTTAAGGCAACCAGGTTACTTAATTTAAGTTAAAATACAATATTTACCAACAATATTTTTTAGTGTTATAAAAAGAGTTGAAAATTTGCTTTGATTATATAAAAATAGCTAAAAGCATGTTGTCATAATTTAATGATCAAATATTTTAAGTGTGTCAACAAGATTTTATTTACAATAATATAATCTTTACTAATCAAAGGATAGATAAATTCAGCCTGGGTGAGCGCCGTAAGAGATCGAAACTGTAAAAAAAATCGATACTGCAGTATTTAAAAAAATACATTATGGGGAAATTATTCTTATTTTATTGCGATCAACATTATGCTAAACTGTAAAAAAAAAAAGAAAAAAAAATGCTGCCTCAAATGAAGTACAATCAACTTGGATGTTTAAGTCATTTCAACTTAAATTACATTAAACTGGTTAATAGATTCCCTGAATCTTGTATAACGTATAGATGCAAAATTATAAAAAAGCTAAACTTATTTTTGAGTGAGTTAAAACAATTTGTACAGAGTACAAATGCTGTCGATTACGCTTAAATTGTTTTTGATTGTGGAATATTTATTTAACATTACAAATAACTTAAGAGGAGCACGGATCTTAATAATAATAAAAATAAAAATAACATGGCAGTTAAACAAGAACAATAGATAATAAATAAAATCATTTCGACACCCTTTTCTTTGTTATTGGTTTAACCTGTTTTGTAATTCCAGTTCATCTTAAAGTAGGTGGATGTGTACGGGCTGGCAGTGCTACTGTTTGATATTCAGACTCAGCACTTTGGCTGAAGGGGAGAGGAAGTCTATGTGGCTCTTTCCTGTCTCATTCCTGAGTCTCACGGGCTCATGTTTCACCTGCTGCATCTGAAGTCTGAAGCCACATGTGTATATATGAGAGTATTTATCTTTGTGATTTTTTTCAATGAATTCCTTCCGTTTTACAAAATAGCTTTTGACTGAACATGACCAGATGGAGCAGAGGTGGTGTTATTGATAGGGCCGTAAGTTTCCAAAGAAGCGGAAGTGCTTGAATTAACATGTTCATGGTACTGACAGTTGATGTGCAAATTAGATCCGGATTTGTATAGTTTTTATATCACTGTGATAGTGATAATTCACACACTGATCATCACTGCCCCCTGCTGGTTTTTAAATTATTCAGACACATATTACTAAATTATTGAGATGATTTATCAAGATTAACACTTCCTTGGTGCAACGCTCTAGTTCAATTACAAGGAAAGCAAATGAACGTCCTCCCTCAGTGAGAACATCTATGAATTTTCACACGGAGTGTTTTAATTCAATTATTCTTTCATCCATCTTTTGAAGATCAAATATATCTGATCAAAGCCATCTGAACATATGTAATGTATGGCTCTAAAGTGGATTTGTAGCAACCTGACAAAGCATAACAGTTTATTCATGGTCTTATATGCCACAAACTGTAAGAATATTTGTACAGGGATTTTGTATGAGAGGCTATGCTGAATAAATTACATTTAGGCATGATGGTAATATTCAGACCGATCTGTAATCCATGATTCAAGCCACCAAAGCGGTATTATAGAATATATGAGAGCAATGCCCACAGAAGAGAATAAAAACCCACATAAGCCACATGGATTGATTCTGAAAGATTGCATGACGAGATTTTCAGTTAACTATACATTCAGAGTATTTAGTAATAGATTTACAGAGACAACCATTCATTCCATTCAGATTACATTTAATTTAATTAAAATCAAAGACAGCAGTTTGCACATTTAGGCTATGCGTTTTGAAATTATGGCGTTTTGAAATCGCTTTATAAAATCTGAAAGTAGCACTAGGAAAAAGTGAAAGTAAAAGCGTTTCGAATAAAAACATGTTCCGTTTTTATTTTCTAATAAGATTCAATAAAGATTACATTGGTTGTTGTACGTATTGCAGCAGTTTGGAAATGAAATGCCGCTGAGTAGCTTTGAAAGATTCATACTTTTTCATGCTTGAAAAATTGCGTAGCCTACCACCAAAACCTAACTGATAGTGTTAGCAAAGGCGACCACGAGATAAAACCCCCTAGCTAAAGTATCCCACGTCATTTTACCTTGCTTCTCACACCTTTTATCATAGGCTCGTGTTTCACGCAACTTTGCACCTGAGTGCTCCACATTCAAAACAGCCTGTTCTCATGTAAATGCGTCGCTATAACACGCATGTGTATTGTCGTGTAATATATACGCAAAAATGAGTTTTTACGTGCATATGAGACGCAGTTTCTGATAGTAAATTGATACGCAGCTCATTTGCGTATAATACACACCGCACCCCACACCACTAATTCTACAGCGTCTAATACACACGCACCCAACCCCACACCTAAACTTAACCTAACCAATCAAATGCGTATCATATGCATGTAAAAACTCTCTTTAGCGGTATATATTACACGAACACATCATACGTGCTATAAGACGCATTTGGTGTGATTCGGGTTGTCCAGAAATACAAGCTCCTTATTACTGAGCTCGAGCCAAATGATCTGGTTCCCTGTTTCGGATGGACACCCTGTAATCCGGCCATATTACCCTATGACCGGATTTCCCATCATGATTACAAATGCAATACTGTCAGAAAAAGCAACATAGCGTTGGCACAGATCCGGCCCACATCTGGTCAAGTTGAATCCAAATGTACCAGATGTGGCCCAATCTGGGGCCCGACACTGTGTTGCTGTCTGGGTACCAGGTGAGTTAACTACAAGCAAGTTTACTACAGAAAGCCACACTGCTGTAGCTGTTGTGATGGAAATGTCAAAATGTATGGTCTACAAATATTGTAATAGTCCAACATTGAAGACACCTGATGTTAACAAGCAGAAACACTGAAGGAGAAAAACGTAATTTTAAAACAAACACTGATCACCATAATGGTGACTATAAATGGATGTTTCTTCGGTTGTTGTTGTAAGTGTTACTCATTTTAAATGGTTAACTTTTAAGGAATTAATTTGATTAATTATCACTCAATTCTAATTTGTTAAATTTAATTATACTATTGCTTGTAACCTGTTGCCACTTTTTTTATTAGATAAAGCAAATTCATTTTTACAGTGTGAGTGAACTGGTACATTTTTGAAGTTTTGTAACAATGCGAACAGTGGCACATTTTTCAAGTGACCCTATGTTTCAAAAAGAGAAAGAAAAGTCATAGATGTTTGGAACAGCATGAGATTATGACAGAGTTTTAATCTCTGGACGAATTACTCCTTTGAAGGAGTTTTAAGCTTTGAACTGTGAAAAGTCAAGTTTTAACATGGATGTACACAGTCATGGCTCCTCTGTTTGAGATTATGCTACAGGTTAAGTCATTAATGAGTTTCCAGCTGAGGGCAAGGATGTCTGCATATGTCCTTTAAACGTGCAAACAAGCTACAAGAGTGCAGGAATGATTAACCCTGCACAGCCACAACAGGCAGGTGTCCTTTTGGTGGTTTGTTAAACACTGAATTACACTTCCTCGGCCAGCTCTCCATGCCTCTAATCACATCTGCAATTCACAGAGCAGAATATTGCCCCTAATTTGATACGGCCCGCGATTGTTTCGATTCCGTCGCCTCGAGTCATTTTCTCCCTTACCCGCTGGCTTCTAATGAATGGACTCGTTAGGAGGGGGCGTGTCAAAGTGAAAGTGACTCTAAGCACACAGCTTTGCCAGATGTATGATGGCAGGGAAAAGGGACGGTGTTAAAACAGCAGGAGGTGTAATGGCACCTCAGAGCTGGGATCAAGACGGGAGGGAGTGGGCACCTGTCCATTAGGCCCTCCCTGAGGGTGGACGTGTTAAGTGTCTGGGTTGCAGAGGACAGTTGTCATAGACACAGCTGTCAGCCAGCGACTGGTTTGGGAGACTGTGGCTATACGCTGATGAAGATTGCAGATTAGATGGTGCCAAAAGACTGACTAATATCTGGACCTCTCTCATTTCACCCACACCTGAGAAAGACGTATGTCCTTTCGACGCAGGACTGTATAAATGAGCACCAGATGAGAGACAGATGTAAGTGTAGAGTTTGGATCATCTTCACGTTAGATTAATCCTAGTTTGGACAGTTCAGATTTGTGAACCATCCCTCTGCAGCATATCTTCACCCCTTCCAGAACAGTTGCAAAAGCAAACTTGGCTCATTTCAATACTAAAGCATGGGAAGGTGTCACATACAGGTGCAGTGGGCTCGCAAATTTTAATACCTTTTCCATTACTGGCATTATACAAACATTTTTGAGTGAGATTGAGGTTTCAGCCTTTAGCCAATGTTGCATTTCACTTTATACTTCAGACAAGATAGAAAGTAAAGTTTACACCAAAAAAGTTAACAAAAATATCTCACTAACAGACACAGTACATCAACGATTAATCAAGAACTTTTAATTTTATATTGCCAACATTGAAGTCACCTGATGTTAACAAGCAGAATCACTGAAGGAGAAAACCGTTCATTTTAAAACAAACCTAAAACAAACACTGATCACCATAATGGTGACTTCAATTTATGTTTTTTTGGTTGTTGTAAGTTTTACTAATTTTAAATGGTTAACTTTTAAGGAATTAATTTGATTAATTATTACTCAATTCTAATTTGTTAAATTGAACTAATAATATTGCTTGTAATCTGTTGCCACGATTTTTTTTGAGTAAATAAAGCATATTAATTAGATAGATTAAGATAGATACGACGGCAACGAACGGAATCGGACAGACAGAAAGATAGACAGTAGACCTAGAAAAAAATAGATCTGCAAAATTACTCGCTTTCTCTTCTAAATCGAGACTATGTTGTGCATACTAAAATGCTTTTTAGGTACAAAATCTTGTGAGAGACTAGAAAAACAATATTCTGTATTCTGAATAACATCCCAGCATTGTATCCTTATTCATTGATTGCCATTAAAAGTGACATGATCTAATTGCGTTATTCATAAATATATAATTTCTTAAATCTATCATCATTCAGTGTCTGCATCTCTTCACCTGTATCCATTTAAAAGTAAGGGAAATTCTTGTGCTCCTCAAAGTGGCATTTTTTTGTGAGCGGGTGGTGGATTAAGAGCAGCTCAGTTGAGATTGCATTTAGAGCAAACATCTGAGAGGTAATTGACAGGGAGATGGAGCTCTTAGTAGTGCCAGGTGTCACTCTGCGTGCATCAGCATACCTGTACGCCAGCACCTTGATGGGCATATCAGACCGCTGGGTTTGATGTCATTTTAGACAAGTGTGCCTTTTGTAGTCACCTCACACACACGCAAGTATATTACACCCACACTAAGCTATATGAAGAGAAAAAAAATACCTTTTAAATTCAGTATTCAAGTGACTTATATTTCTGTACATATTTATGTCAAAGGGAGAGTGCAGGGAAGTTAGTTTTCATAAACACTTATTCTATAATCAAGGTAACACTTTATTTTGATGATCCCTTTTGAACATTCTGAACAGATTATAAGCAACTTTGCAACAAAGGCCTACATGTACGAACTTCTCATTAGAGTATTAGTAGACTATCTGCTTACACTTATTGTGATGGTCCCCAACAGACATTCTCTACTGACTATTCTTAACTTTGCAAGTTCATGTCAATGTCTTCAGGTTTATATACATACACACATACTTCAATACACAAATTTGCCATTTTTCAATGACTTTTGGAGTTCAAGCCTTCTTTACCCTTGTACTGTATAACTGTGGACAAATTAGCCTGAAATAATTGTGAAATAAACATTGAAAAAGGAACCTCTCTGCACTTGAAATTTTATCAAAGTACACTCTAAAAATGCTGGGATTGTTTAACCCAACTTTGGGTCAAATATGGACAAACCCAAACATTGGGTTGAAAATGTAATTTAACAATTTTACCCAATGGCTGGGCTCGTCCATATTTGACCCAAAATTGGGTCTAAAACAACCCAGCATTTTTAGAGTGTATGGACTAGTGTAATAAATATGCTTACACTACAAGTCTAAATCAATGATGAGGTGTGGTGTGCTGGCCCAATCACCAAAGGTTGTGTCCCACAATCACCCAAATGTTACCATCTAAGGGGGTTTTGGCTCAGATTAAATTCACTGCATCCTTATATTAGGCTATTATATGAACTTGTTTACTGTTCAAATGGGTAACATCTTCAATCTTACAGAAATGTATAATGTGGTGGGGTGATGTTTTTAATTTATGGCTAGAATCCTTGTCCCAATCACCATTAATTCTCCCTTCTGTATCTTTCAACATACCTTCTGTTTCTGATGTAAATGCATGTTTTTCTCATGCTATAACTTGACTTGAGTCTCCACGTTGTCACTTCGAACTGATTGCCAACTGAAATGCGAGCTATCACGTCAGCACGTCGTAGCCATCAAAACTATAAATATATTTATTTATTTAACTTTTAGGCTATGTGTGCATTAAAAGTACCATTTTGGCAATATTCGCTTCTGGGGGCAGAATAAAGATAAAGATGTGGTGGCTGGCGTGTTTATTGAACCAATTAGATCAGAGTAAATTGAGAGTCAGCGAGAAGCTAATTTAATTTGCTACCTCCTTGAAGAAGGAGGACCCACCTTCTTTCAACTCTGCAAAACTCAGTTATACCCCTTTTCCACCAAAGCATTTTGAGAGAGTCGGTTCAGTGGTTTCTGACTGGCGAACCAGTTCTTTGTGTTTCGACAGCCAAAGTACCGGTTCACGGCCAGGAAAAATGGTTCCAAAGCGGCACCAACTCTTTGCTGGACACCAGAACTGTTCTTTTACCACGTCATGCTTACGTCGGGCTAAGATGTATGAGGGCCACACAGTGACGTAACAACGATCATTTGTTGGGCTCTCCATGCAGCGTTCCAGTCCACTTTTAGCACACGCACTTGCAAACTTCCTTAAGCATTTCCCCTATTTTCAAGTGCGTTCCACTTCCGTGAAGTGGATGAGGGAGGTTTATATGGACAGACCCTGGCTTCTTCGGTGGGAGCACACATACAGACACGTAATACAAATACAGGAATCAATTTTTTGCATAATCCAACAGATTAAAACAAATTATTACATTGTTTGGATGATACTGTTCTAAGGGTACAGGAAATAACACCTTTTCCAAATAAACATGATTCCAATAGTTTCTGAGTATTGTAACAGAATACAGTAGGCTACTCTGCCAACTCATTGGCCCCTGTTTTAGAAATCCCCAATGCTAAGTCCACAGATCACCAGCTTTGACCTAGACTACCAAACACTAGCAAAATAATATCTAATGACGTTTTTTTAGCGTTTTAGTGCAGTAAAAGTCCTCCATAAACAAGTCTAATGCACATGACACCTCAGATAGTGTAACTGTTTTGCCATTCTGAGAGATGTTAATATCTGGTGTATTAGCAATTCCTAAAAAGTGTTTGCAGGTGAGTCTGAACCATTTAGACTGTACAGTAGTGTGTTTAAAGATCTGCTCTGTCTACACACGTTTTCCCGCCCCCTTTTAGTTGAGAGGATATAATCGGCCCTTATCATTAGATGACCCATTTTACTTTTGTCAGCCAATTCAGATTTTTGGCAGATTGGTGCATTTCTATTATTATTATTTTTTTTATTTCTATTATTATTAGACACTATTATTGCTATATAGTGATATTTAAGTTGTGATTATTATTTAATGCTATGCTTGTTATAATATAATGCATATTTTTACCATATACAGATGGAGAAGCTGCCTTTAAAACTGTGCAGTTATAAGCTGGACAATGTTGCCATCTTCTGATCTGATATAGAACTGCATTTATTAGGCTTCTGTGAGCATATTCCAGGTCATATGTTTAGGCTTACTTTAAATTGATAGTATTGATAGTAGCCTACATAACACGTACATTGTCATCACTTATTATAATCAATTAGTGCAAGTGTACACTTTTCTAATAATCTTCTATTTCATTTCTCAGGCTTTGTTGTTGCAGCATTTTATAGCAGCAGTTATACAGACATTGGTATTTTTAGAATCACAATACTTTGAACATGCAAAGGAACAGTTTAACACCATGTAAGCATGCAGCACCTATGGATCAAGGTCATGTTTATACATATCATGTCTCAGGTTTTATTTGAATACTTTATATAAATGAAAATGAGGAGCAGTTTCATTTGGCTAAAGGTATTTGAGTTTTCAGAGCATCTCATTCTCCTGTGGGTCTTGCTGTAAATGTGTGACCTGACATCTCAGTGAGCATCAAAGAGTAAGAGAGGGTCTATGAGTACAGAGTGTTCCATTGACAGACCAGAGATGGAAGAGTTACCGTGGTGACAGGCACAACACAATCAACTCAGAGGCCAACAGAAATGTCACTCTCACTCCTTGTTTATCCAAAGTAAAAGATCACTTGAGGACCACACCTGAGAATTCCTGGACCTTGCTTATCTGAAATGTAATTTCCAGATTTCCCATTAACTTTTATTGTTAATGACAATAAACAAATACCAATCTAAACTCATTGTGATGGTCCTTGAGGAGTTCTTGGACTATGCACTTTTGTTGTCAGTAGGTCCTCCTTCACTGTTGGTAAAGTAGAAGAGGATGCTTCCGCTAAACATTTTTTGGGGAGGGCAGTGTGCAGAAAGCTCATGTTATCATGTGTTTCTGGTTGTCAAGAACATTGCATCTGAAGCTACAGTATCAAGGCGTTTCCAGGCATTTGAGGTTTCCAGTAGTGGACACAGCTGCTAACGTTAGTCTGAGCAGCTGGCATTTTACTTGAGACAGCAGTGTCCACCAATGAACTCTATCTTTCAACCACGGAAATTGTATCTGAGTTTCCTGTCTGCCCTGATGCGACCACAGAGGTCCTCAATTAACCCTCTGTCAGCCCAGATATGACCACAGAAGTCATTCTTGAAGTTGTCTTCCTCAACACAACCACAGAGGTTGTTCCTGAACAGCCTGTCTGCTTTGACTTGACCACAGAGGTTGTTCATGAACTTCCTTTCTGCTCTGAGATGACCACTGGAGGTCAACTTGGAACACCCTGCCGGTCCTGGAAGGACCATGGAGGATGCCCTTGAGCCTCTGAGGCCAACCCTAACCTCTCTGTGCTCTCTATTACAGTTTTGCCTGACGGTGGTCTCCAGTTTCACCAGATCTGCCCTGGGGTCTTCATCAACTCTGCTGTGGTGGTCCTCAGCTGTGCATTGGTGGTCTTCAACGAATGCCTTGGTGGTATTCATCCCACCAGCTCTGCTGTGGTTGTCACCAGTCCAGTCAACTCTGCTGTGGTGGTCCTCAGCTATGCATTGGTGGTCCTCAATAATGCCTCGGTGGCCTTCATCCCCACCAGCTTTGCTGTGGTTGTCACCAGTCCAGTCTGCCCAGTCTACTGCTCCTTCGTGGAGATCTTCAACCCCATCAGCTTCAATGCGCTGATGTCCCATCCGTTTCGCTGTGGTGGTCTTCTGCTCCTCCTTGAGGATCTTCAGTCCCGTCCTCTCCACTGTGGTGGTCTTCTGGCTCCTCCGCTGAGGATCTTCAGTCCGTCCTTTCCGCTGTGGTGGTCTTCTGCTCCTCCGTGGAGATCCTCAGTCTTATCTGCTTCACTGTGGTGGTTTTCAGCGCATCCGTGGGGATCTTCAGTCTCATCCACTTCGCTGTGGTGGTCTCCTATTCCTCTGTGGGGAACATCAGCCTTATCCTCTCTGCTGTGGTGGTCTTCTGCTCCTATGTGTGGATCTCTAGTCCCATCCACTCTGCTGTAGTGGTCTTCTGCACTGCCGTGGGGATTCTTCAGTCTTTTCCGCTCCACTGTGGTGGTTTTCTACTTCTCCGCGGGATTTTCAGTCCCATCGGCTCCGCTGTGGTGGTCTTCTGCTCCTCCATGCGGATCTTCAGTTCCACCTGCTTCGCTGTGGTGGTCTCCTGCTCGTCTGTGGGTAACTTCAGTCTTATCCTCTCCGCTGTGGTGGTCTTCTGCTACGACGTGGGGATCTTCAGTCCCCTACGCTTCACTTTGGTGGTCTCTTCTCCTCCGTGGGGATCTTTAGTCCCATCCGCTCCACTGTGGTGGTCTTCTGCTCCTCCATGGGGATCTTCAGTCCCATCCGCTCCACTGTAGTACTCTTCTGCTCCTCCGTGGGATCTTCAGTTCCATTCGCTCCACTGTGGTGGTCTTCTGCTCCTCCATGGGGATCTTCAGTCCCATCCGCTTCACTGTGGTGGTCTTCGCGCCGCCATGGGGATCTTCAGTCCCATCTGCTCTATGGTGATGTCTTTCATGATCACCATGTTCACTTCCTCTATTCAGTTCCTCAGTTTCCCTTGCCTGCCTTTTTTGTTACCATAACCACCATCGTTAATTTTGATGACAACTAATCACCTGCACCTGTCCCTAGTCAGCCCCCTTGTTATTTTGTTCATTAATACCCTTGTGTTTCTCTGGTTGGTTGTCAGTCAGTAGTTTTGCTGTAACATGTTCCTGTCTTGTATTTGCTGGTTTACTCTGGCTACCAATTTATTTATTTATTTAATCTTGTGGATCATTAATATAAAACCAAACTGCACATAGATCCTCTTCTTGCCTGTCTCAACCATCACATAGTAAGTGACGTCCCAGGTCACTAAGAGTTTTTTGCGTTTAAGGGTTAACAGGTAATTCCACCGGTGGAGACATGAGATATGTATAGAAAGTGGGTCATATATGTAGTAGAATAGAATCATAAATTTCTAATCTTGGCCCTTCTGAGGCCACTCCCACTCACTCCGCCCATCAATGTAGACTAGAGTTCAGCTCTCACTCTACACTACACGCCTGTAGAGTGGGCATTTTACACAGACAGACACATTGTGGATTTGAGTGTGGACTCATATACTCCCAAGAGTGTTAATTTAACAGTTTTTGCTGTGTACAAAGAGCCGTAGTTAGACTGACAAGCTGAGCCATCGCATAAATTATCGCTGCGATATATCCGCAATATTATGGCTCAAATGGCGGGATATTTGTGTAAAAAGTGACAGTGCAAGCAAATTAGTCTAAAATTATTCTGTATTCAACTTCAACTTCAGAATCATGAACATTGGGTTACCAGCACCAAGTCCAAGCCTATTCATTTCCACCCACAATGTAATATCAAATTTAGCATTTTAATCAATCGAACATTTTTCTTAACCTTTTATCATATCTTGGAGTATCTGAATAATATCATATCATGAGTTTAGAACTGTGAGAAAAATCTTTTGTAACATTATACATGCCTTAAAGTTGGCATGAAATCAAATTGAGATAACTGGACATATTATACCTAATCGTGTGTAAACTAACTGGTTGGGTTCAACAAATAACCTGAATTTTCCATAATAAAGTACTTGGTAACACTTTACAATAAGGTTCATTAGTTACTGCACATTAAGTTAACATTAACAAAGAATGAACAATACTTCTTCAGCATTTGTTAATCTTTGATAATGTTAATTTCAACATTTACTAATACTTTATTAAAATCTTGTTAACATTAGTTAATGCACTGTGAACTAACATGAACAAACAATGAACAACTGATATTGTATTAATGAACGATTAACAAAGAAAAACAAATACAGTAACAAATGGTTTAATTCATGTTAGTTGATGCATGAATCCAATGTTTAGATAAATGAACCTTATTGTAAATGTTACCAAAGACTTAAAAGCCCAATCAGCAGCCAAAACATTAGGCTACTGATAAATAGACTGCGTCCTTGAATTGAATATCAATTATCGTAGCCTATTCTTCCTAAAATGACCAAAGACCTTCTATGCAGTTTGTTCATCCGTGTCAGCACAAAATCCTCAAGGGATGAAGCTTACGCTAGCCCTGTGATTGACCGCCTTTGTCATACCTCCTGAGCTTCACACCCCGTCCCCCGACGGGATGTGTTTCATGCAGCAAGAGAAATTCGCATCAGTGGAAACAATGGCTGTCCTGTAACCGAATCAAAACGGGTCAGCCACTACACATCTTGTCCCTTCATCTATTTTGCATTGTCACGGCTCACCGCCGAACAGAAACACGGACTTCAGTACAGTAAAGAGGTAAAATCCACTATCTAGCTGTGCAAATTACAACACATCCGATTAGCGCGCCAGTGCCTTGAACTGTAATGTTTCATCAGTGACATGTATCGTGTGATCAATGCATAAATCACAAGTAAGGTGCGATAGTGATACCAATTGCCACTGCATAGCCTACCAGCGCTTGGCAACATTTGCGAAGTAATTAAATTCTAATATAGCCTATTTGTTTATACTGCCGATCCATAACCGCAATTGGAGAACTATCTGAATGCCTTTGTAAACAATGACTCTAGCAGTTTGTCGACATTTCCACATATTCGCTGCTATAATAATTTTGTTTTGAATAACACATGAATATCTTTCTGAGTACATTTGTTTGCTTCTTTTTATGTGAATTTCTTCGCTTTGAATGATATTACACTAAATCGGTTTGTAGAATTAGCTGCACAGATAAATTCCATCTGGATACATTATTATTTTTCTTAAAAAATACAAATAAAATAATAATAAAAATAGCACTCCAATATCATCATTAATGCAATACTGTATGCCTGAATAGGAAACAGCTTGGATAATGTTTATACTTAAATTATATGTGTTATAGAAATGCTTTAGGGTACTTTATTGCATGTAAAAATATATAGGCTATTGTGCCATGATCGAATAAGAATAGTAATGTAATAGTGCACTGTAAATCTGTGCTATACAGCACTATATAAATAAAGGTGACTTGACTTTACACATTGATAATATCATACTGAACATACTGAACAAAAATCATTCTAACAAAAAAATATTGTGCATTATTATTATAATTTGTCTAACCTGTTAAGTGGCAAAGATGATGACTCTGAAATTGTTGATATTCATTGAGTGTTGTTCAGCTTAAGTCAGTTCAATATGATTCAGTTATTGTAAAGATCTTCAAATACTAAGATTTGTTCATTTAATAAAGCAGTTCTACAACAAATGTATGTCATATTGCCCAGTCATTATTCAGTTCTTATACAATAGCGCTATTACAGATCAATAATATTGTTGAATATCAAGTGTCCCCAACTATATGCAATCCAGAGGCGACAGTGTCAAGGAATCTTGAACTCCAGGATTCTGTCCAAATAACACAATAAAAATATCTATTCTCTATTTAGGCGCTTCAACATACAATTATTCATTATCGGCATTGGTCAGTAAAAGCAATATTGATCAAGCTCTCTAACACTTAAGTTGATGGCTAGCCGATTACAAAGACAACATGGACACCAGGGTTAATTAACACATTGAGGCTCTGATGGATCCAGATCAATTTACTCTTTTGTGCTGCTGAACATTTGACTATTTGCCAGGTTGAAAAGACAGGTTGTTATTGTCTCATAGTACAGAGCTTGCATTTAAGTAGTACCATAATATGGTTTATTTGTACACACTATATGTCATAGTATATGTATTCTGATTCCATTTTATTCCACTGGTCCATTATTATATATATTTACATTTTTACTATTACTTAATTCATATGCTTCTGTCCACAATGTCTCATCTGTACCCATGATCTGTTTGTCTCATCCACACGTAAACCCAAAAATCTTTAACATTATATGCTGCTAATTGATTATTATTCCCTAAGTAGTGTATTGTATATGTAATGTGTCCTGCTATGTGTCTTTTCTAGGGCAATGGAGGTGTCAGATGATGACATGACACATATGATGAATTTTTGGAATTTACATCCCTTTTATATCTGTACTATCCTTAGCAAAGAACGACCCAGAGTAACCATGGCAACAGCAGCATCCTCTGAGTGAGCATCATTCCCTCTTTCATCTGTAAACACGATGATCATGGTTTGTAGATACTCGCCATATTGCTAATTTTGTGCTGCTCAGATTGCTCTACAGATGTAGATGTTCATGGAGAAAAGTAATAATTACAAAATTGGTTTAACTTTATCTAAGGCAAACTACTGAATATGCCTGTAACAATTTTATTGATTATGCAGTTCTTAGCTGGTGTGAGAAAAATGTCCACCATTTAAAGCAGAAAAAAAGAATTTTGTCCATTGGTGTGGTCACCAGTATAGTTATGATATTATCTATATATATCATTCTTGGTGTGAACAGACCTTAAAAGTATTAATTTTAGTGCGGTCAAAATGATTAATCACAATTAATCACATCTAACATCAAAGTTTATAAATATAATATATGTATGTGTGTGTGTGTGTGTGTGTGTGTGTGTGCATCTACAGTACACATATACATACACAATGTATATGTGCTGTCAGTCGATTTTGATATTATAAATATATATTTTTTTTAACTTAAGACTATCTTCATATATTATCCTGAGATAAGAGAAAATCAATTATTTGATTATTCTTAATGAAAAACAGCAGCATGTTTATTAAATTCACAGTGTGCCAGAACTGCACTGTTCTTTTTTGTGTCTTATTGCAATGATTAATCGCATCCAAAATAAAAGTTTGTGTTTACAAAATATATATAAATTATTATTCCCTAAGTAGTACACAGTACACACACATATATTATGTAAAACCTAACTTTCATTTTGGATGCGCTTAATCGCAATTAATCATTGCACAGCACTATGTATACAAGTAAAAGTATACAAACTTTTACAAAATAACATATATATACTATAATATATACATATATATATATATATATATATATATATATATATATATATATATATTAATATATATAATATATACCTGTACATATATTAAGGGTGTCAAACGTTAATTAATCGTGACTAATCGCATCCAAAATAAAAGTTTGTGTTTACATAATATATGTGGTTGCACTGTGTATATAATTAATATTATATATATATATATATAAATACACACACATGCTTGTATATATTTCAGAAATATTTTCATGTATATACTGTATATAAATTTATGTATAATTTATATTTATAAATATAAATATTTTATATATAAATAATATTTTTTCTAAATATACACGCATGTGTGTGTGTGACTGTGTGTGTATTTATATATATACATAATAATTATACACAGTGCACCCACATATATTATGTAAACACATTTTTTTTATGCGATTAATCACGATTAATCGTTTGACAGCCCAATATATATATATCTCATACTGTAGTGTAAGTTTGTATTGCTATTAATATACCTCACACTTTTGGTCTTCTGTTGCAGGTAATGTTTTACAACGTCTTCAGTGTGGAGAGTAATTCTCTTAACGGGAGCTCACATAACCATGGCAGTGGTTTAGCTATGACTTTTCAAGTTTGAATGGATGATACCTCGTAACAGCTGCCATGTTCGTCTGTAATGGCAGCTCACTGGAGGGGTGTGGCCTTCTTGAACCAATAGAAACTGAGACGCAAGAGGCTGATACTGCCCTCATGCCCACCACTCTTAGGGTGGCACTGGCTGCCATCATGATCTTCATGATCACCATCGGTTTCCTCGGCAATGCCATTGTGTGTCTGATAGTGTATCAGAAACCGGCCATGCGTTCAGCGATTAATCTGCTCCTGGCCACGCTGGCCTTCTCTGACATCATGCTGTCGTCTGCTATGCATGCCATTCACCGCCGTCACTCTTGCAACTACGGACTGGAGCTTCGGAGTGGGATTCTGCCGCGTGTCTGTCATGTTGTACTGGTTATTTGTACTGGAAGGCGTGTCCATCCTTCTGATCATCAGCGTCGATCGCTTCCTCATTATAGTTCAGCGGCAGGACAAGTTGACGCCACATCGTGCGAAAATTCTCATTACCGCGTCATGGGCTCTGTCGCTCTGCGTGTCCCTACCGTCCGTGATCGGCTGGAGGACGGCTGGGATCGGCGCACAGGTGCCGCAATGCATTCTGGGATACAGCGAATCGCTGGCGGACCGGGGTTACACGGTTTTGCTCGCGTCGCGGTGTTCTTTGTGCCATTTGGTGTGATGTTGTACTCCTACCTGTGTATTCTCAACACAGTGCGACGCAACGCCCTGCGCATTCACAATCACACCAGCGAAGGCAGTGTCGCCATCAACCATGTCAACAAGTTGGGTTTAACCGGTCTTCAGCGACCCCAAGTCAACGTGGACATGAGTTTCAAAACCAGGGCCTTCACCACCATCCTCATCCTCTTCATTGGTTTCTCTGTGTGTTGGTTGCCACATACGGTGGTGAGCCTGCTGGCGGTGTTCAGTAGACGCTTCTATCTCAGCCCCGCGTTTTACCCCGTCAGCATCGGGGCGCTGTGGTTGAGTTACCTAAAGCGGTTTTCAACCCTGTGATATATTGCTGGAGAATCCGAAAGTTTCGTGAGGCCTGTCTGGAGTTTATGCCCAAGACTTGTCATCTCTGTCCCAAGATTCCCGGACGAAGTCGGTAGGCGTATAAGACCCAGCAACATCTATGTGTGCAGCAGTGAGACCCAGTCTTCAGTCTAAGATTCGCACCAAAGTATGTTTCAAAATTGACAAGCCGAGAATGAAAGATGATGTTTAGATATGACACACTTGGTTTCAAGGGTCTTTGAAATCCCATGGAGATGAGAACGCTTATTAATTGAGTAGGCCTACTTGATAAATACGTCCTCCTATCATAATTTGCAGTGATGAATGAAAAAGCATTAGCTGCCTGAAATTCATCAAAGCAATATTCTTATATATTCCTGGACTGAATTTCTTTCATTTCAGTTGGAAAAGGTTTTACAGGTTGGCAAATAAAGAATCTAAACTGGTGATTTACTGAATAATGTTTGGTAGAATTTATTCATGAGTAGGTGAGTGAGTTTTGTTTGTGGTCATTATTTACATTCACATCTCGTAATGCCCAAAGTAAAAACTGAATCCATGCTGAACAAACAAACAAACAAACAAACAAACAAAACAAACAAACAAACAAACAAACAAACAAACAAACTCTAAAGTTGATTGGCTGGTCTTCCAGTCTGATCATAGCTAGTTTACAAGGCTTGTTTTAGATTTTGGCCAATTCTCTAGAAGGCCAGACTGGAAGGCCAGCTTTACCAGCTTAAACCAGCTACATCTAGCCTGACTTCGTCATACTCATATTCTGGTCAGAATATGAGTCTGAGACTCACTCCGTAGGGCTTTGATTATGAGGCGTGTCTTAACTGAACCAGGAAAAAAACAACCTCTGCACTCGGTTGGATAGTCGGACAGACCTACAACCAATCAGAGCAACGCAGTAAGTCAGCTACTTTGCATAGCATAGTTGTCAACAATAGAACTAACGTATTTTAGAAGTAAAATAACGAGTGTTGCTTCTTTCACTTGGTCCTTCATGAGTGCGACCAAAGGAGAAACCACAATGACCACAGGCTTTTAATTACGTCCCATCTTCTTAACTTAGCGACCGTCAGAGCCAGCCGATAAGTTACACTTTTGCTGAATATATTTCCGATCGACAAATGCCTTGATTGCAGTTTTCTGTTTGTCTATTAAAATTAATGCGCTGTCGATTAATTTTAAAAACAGATGCCACAGCGGAATCTATACATCTCAATTCTCCAGCTGCAGTCATCTCTGAGGGAAACCAGTTATCGCTCTTTGATAACGTGATGATTACGTCCCTGCAGATCATCTGTCCATCATCGTATAAAGCCCGCCCTGGCAATTTGATTGGCCTGATCATTTTTTGCCTGATCATAATGGGCTCCATGCACAGCTCCACTACTTCCTGAACTTCAGCCAGCTTCTTGTTTCCTGTCTGGCATTATTGGGCACATTGATTAATTCAGGCGTGTCTGATTATTGTTGCCGTGACTACTGAGGTCAAGCACACCTGAATTAATCAAATTGTCCAATAATGGCAGACAGGAAACAAGGAGCTGGCTGAAGTTCAGGAAGTAGTGCAGTTGTGCATAGAGCCAATTACTCCTAAATGGATCGAGTCCAGACCAGAACTTCCCGACCAAAAAATGTTGTGGGCGGAATTCGGGCTGGACATGCAGGCTAAGCTACATCTAGCCTAAAACCAATACCATTTTCACGTATTCCACCAGTGTGACTGAAGCGTTTGCGTTTGCTTATACAAATCAATACTGAAATATTAAATGAATACTCACTTTCTGCAGTACTCGGATACACCAATACCAGCTGTCAGGGGTGGGCCGATATGCTTTTTGATGCCAATACATCTCATACTTAAAAAAAAAATGTTTTGTCTGAATGGCCCATAAAACTTGTAGGCTACATCAGTAGCCCATCCATTCATGTTTTGTTTTAACTGGTGGTGCTGGGGTCTTTGTGCTGGTGTATCATGTGGGAAACACTGCATGCGATTGCTATGCCAATGCAGCTTATAGTTTGTTTTAGGATTCACTGTGGAATCTCTGTACTATTCTGTATTTAACCTCTGTTAAATCTCACTCATTCCTACTCACACATTACATGACACAAACTCTTATTTTACACAATAAATTAAATGTTTATTCAAACAAGTGGGCACACCACCAGCCAGTGTTAATAATTTGTAAATGGCCAAATATTGGCCTGTTAATTCTCTGGCCAAATGATTTAATTTCTTTTGGAGCTGTAAATTCATGTGCAAATGCGTCAGGATAGTCAAAGTCTGTCAATTCTGTTTGGAAAAGAATTGAGTCATGCAACTCATTCTTTATAATGCTGATGATTCTCTCTGCCCTAGCACACATTGTACTCTAGTTGGCGGTAATGGTCAAGATATGTTAAACGTCTCTTGCATAAGCGCAGAACAAGAAAGCTGTTTCCTGCGCTTTCCGGAAATGGACTGTTAAACATGGCGTCGCGCAGGGGTGACAGAACGAGAAACCCTGCAGGGAATGCTGAAGATGTTTCCAAAATCGACCTTCTGCTTCACCCTGAGCTCCTTTCTCAAGAGTTCATTCAGCTCATGTTACATGAGGTGAGACTCGGAGCCACATGAAACCAGTCGGGTTACTGTAGGCTACATCGCATAACCTGCTTGTTCTTTCTTTATATGACAATAATACTCATAATAGTTTGGTTATTTTTGTTCCGTGTGTCTTTTCTGAATAGTATACATTTATCAGACAGTAAATCTGAAGAACTAACACATCAACAGTCATTGAACGACAGCAAACGAGTCATGACTGCGTTGTGTTTTAGAGGAAGATAGCAGTGGGTGACCATGAGGACCGCGACCGGCTGACAGGTCTGTACCTGCGACATGTGCTTCCTCTCCCGCAGAGAGATCTGCCCAGCAGCCGCTGGGGGAGGAGGATGCAGAAGAGCAGAGCGCACAGGTACACACACACAGGTTATGATGATGCCGTCCTACCTCTCCCGCTTTTAATGCACTTAAGTTACATGAAAAGAATGATGTGTGCGCGTTCACTTTGAAGCTCCAGCGTGTACGCGCATCAGATGATCAACACAATCACAGTTCTAATCGCAAAGCGTGTCAAAATGACAATTCCCAAACTTTCCCAAAACCACTTGATTATTTTTTTTCAATATCTTTGACAATTTGTGTTTAAGTCTTGTAGGAACAGACTTTAAATGGAGCGATAGAAATTTCCCAGGTTTCATAAATATCTTCTTTTTTGTGTTGAATATTAGCGAAAAATCGTATAAGTTTGTAAGGATTTGAGAGGGAGTATGACGACATAATTTACATTTTGTTGTGTGTGTGAACTGTACTTTAGAAATTATACAGTGACCTGAGTCTTGGTTAAAACTAACTCTATATCCTGACTAATATAGTTTACACCACCAGTGCATGTCGTCACATTTTGAGATCACTTAATAGCATAACAATTTAGCGTTACACGTTACGTCCCGGAAATATGTTTTTGCAGGGTGGGATGTCTGTTATTATTTATTATTGTTATCAGCATCATAATGTATTATTATGTAAGGTCTACAGATAGGAACACAAGCAGTTTCGATTATTATTCCAAAAATATTTGACTGAAGTTTCACAGAGCTCTTTTTAATAATCACTTTTTGCTTAAATTCCCTAAAAATCAAATGGTCAATTCTTTTTTTATTTTTATTTTTTTATGGAAGTTTGCAGTATTTATTATAAGTGATTTATTTTTATTCTTGTGCCTTCGTAATCTTTAATTAAAGATTTAATCATTTTCTAATGTTGTTTATTGGTGTGAGGGCAGGATGTCATTCATATGATATCACAGCAATTGCAAACCTCAACCATCCAATCAATTCCCCATGGAAATTAAAATTTTTAAAGGGATAGTTCGGCCAAAAATGATATTTAAACCATGCATTACTCACCCTTTAGCCGTTCGAGATGCATATGTCAATCTTGTTCCAGACAAACACATTTTCAGTTATTTTAGAAAACGTCTTAGACCCGTCATCGACGTTGCGGCGGTTCCTACGCTACATACGCCGACTTCCAACGTGCGTCGAATCGTTGCTGGAAGTCAGGTATTTTCATTTATAAAGTTAAATATGTATATTTTTACGACAACACCACACGGATTACCCTCAGAAGGCCTTCGGTTTATCACCCTGGACCCGGATGAATGACTTGTGAAGGATTTATGCACATTTTTGGGACTTGAAGGAGCTGGACCCCATTTCTTCACATTATATCCACTGAAGGGTATAAGACATTTTCTAAAATAACTGAAAATGTATTCGTCTGAAACAAGATTGACATATGCATCTCGAATGGCTTGAGGGTGAGTAATGCATGGTTAAAATATCATTTTTGGCCGAACTATCACTTTAACTTGCGACAGTTTTTCTTGCTCGAGAATGCGTTTCAAACGGATATGTCACAATGGGGAAGAAACAATTCATGTTGACTTTAAACTTGCTTCGCATCTGGTTTGACCTTTGGTGGCTAAACTCGTTTACTTGTATTTGAACTCATCTTAATCCAAACTATTTGAAAATGTGGGCTAAAGGGAAAATATATATATATTTCAGAGCACCAGCAGTGGGGAACTTCTTTTTTTTTGTGTGAATCCTAAACACAATTTTTTTTTTCTGTTCACACATAGTCATACATCTTTTACGTGTATGTAACTGCATGATAATGTCCAATGTGTTTACTCTATATTATAACCGTTTTGTTTCAGTTCAAGCACTGACAGTGGCAGAAAGAGGCCGTTGATTGTGTTTGACGGCAGCTCTACTAACACTGGCGTGTGTGAAGCTGAAGAAAGCTGATACTTCAGCAGCAACTGTCACCACAGACCGAATAAAGCCCCCTGTTTCCAGCATCAGTCTCGCAAACCCCATGACGCAAGCTCACTGGGACCTCTACAAACTGCTCTTCCTCAAATTCCTCTAACAGGACACCAGTGTCATCGCGAGGGCCAGTCCCAAAAGCCCCTGTAAGCACTTCGAACACTGCCAACCTCTCGCCACATTCAAACAACACCACGTCTAAACTAAAGCGCTCGTCCCCAGCGACGGAGAACATGACCCTGCTGTGAGTTTAACACTAACACCATGGAAATCTGTGATTTATGTGTAAGAGTGAGATTTGGATGTGAATTTTAAGTGTTCTATTTTTATTTGTTTGTGGCAGAAGAACATCAAGTCACCTGATGCAAAGAAAAAGATTCAACACATCACATGGCCATAATTTCTGATGTCTTCAAGGATGGATGGTTAACGTCTGTTGGGTCTCTGTGTTGGCCAAGAAAGGTACTCACGATGGGACACATGCATTTGAAAGATGGGTTCTTGTCACTTACCTCAAGTTGTCACTCTTTACTTACCAGCCTCAGGAAAAGTGACTTGTGCAATGTGACCCGGTTGATTTTACACCAGGAAATGCTTTGGCTTTCGACTTGTGTAGTAGTGAAAGACCGGACACATTCCTAGCAGTTTTATGTTGGACTGCTCAGTTTTTTGCCTTTAGAAATTTTTCTTGCAATTTAAAAACTTTTCATTGCACGTGAATCATGGTAACAAATCAAACCCAACTAGAGGAAATAGATGGACCAAGAGCATCTTGGTGTGTTTTAGGGTGGTCTGCTGTGTTTTACCGACATAGGAATATCTGAGTTACCGAGTCGCTCTTTCTCTAGTAAGATGTTTTACAAGTTGATCTGAGATTTAGATTGGAATAGGCCCATCACGTTTGGCCGATATTAAGTAAATCCCTTTATGGTTTTGTATTTATAGCCCCCATAGGGTCAGGAATGCAGGTGTGATGTGTGTTGCATCATGCATTGGTGTATTTAAGCGAGAAAAATGAAGGGTGTTTTCAGTGAAGGTTTTTCTAGGCATTATGAATTGAGTTTTTATTGAACGGCATGAAAAGTTCCTTACTGACAACAAGCCTGATGAAATAAACGGCTGAGAGTGTTGATTGTGTTAGTGTGTTGTTGTTTTTGTTTTACTAACACCTTAGTCAATCTTTAGTACGATGCCAAAGTCCATAAAATAAACAAAGTTTATTAAATATTAATGGTGTTTGAATTTCCTTCCATTCATAGTTCGGCTTTGTTGCGGGTACAATACTGTTGAAAAGTTGGGAGTTTGTTTTTGTTTTGTTTTAAATCAATTTAAAAAATGGTTTATTTTTTTTTGTATAAACCATGATACATTTATTTTCCCCAGGATTTTTTAGATGAATAGAAAGTCAAGAGTTCAGATGCAAAAGCCTCTAAGTGCCATTTGAAATTTTCTTCTAAAATGATCATTTTTATCAAGCTTGTATATTTAAGTTCAGTAATTTCACTTAAATGGCAATGAAGATTACCTATTAATTGTCATTTAAGTGAAATTACTGAACTTAAATATACAGGCTTGATAAAAATGGTCATTTTAGAAGAAAATTTCAAATGGCATTTAGAGGCTTTTGCATCTGAACTCTTCACACTAAAAATAACAGCCTTTATTTAAAATGGAAATCTTTTGTAATATTATACATGTCTTTACTGTCACTTTGATCAATTTAATAAATCCTTGTTAAGTAAATGTTTAATTACTTTAAAATATTACTGAATCAAAACTTTTGAACCATTGTGTAATTTCAAATGACAATTACCCAAAATATTGTAGCATTTTTTCTAGATTAAACGGGACCTATTATGCAATATTCACTTTTACATGTTTTTTTTTTAACAAATATGTTAGCAGTGTGTGTACAAATCAACCCACTCCTTTTTTTTTAAATCCTCATAAATCATTTTGTTTTTTGGCAGAGTATCCAGCTGTGAAGGCTCTGTCCTCTTCTCAGGAAGCCAGCAGCGCATTTGATGGAGTAGTTCCCTTTAAAAAAAAAACTTTTGCTGATAATTCTACTCACCCATGTCATTCGAAAAGAAATGTCATTCGAAAAGAAATTCGACTGAAGAAATTCCAAACGATTCAAGGTCCAAAAGACCGTTTCAGTGCAAACTGTTTAAAGGGCTTTAAATGATTTCAGACGATGAACAAGGGTCTTATCAAGCGAAATGATCGCTCATTAAAAAAAAAAAAAAGTTCAAGTTTTATAAGATCAAATGGTCGCCTTGTTCTGTTGTGCGTTTGTGACTCTCCTGTTCGAACTCATTTATCAAAATTCGTTCATTTTGATGAACCAGTTCAAAAAGGAGAGTCACAAATGCGCATCACAGGACAGTGTTTCAGAGTTAGTTTTTTTTTTTTTTTTTTTAAATGAGCGATCGTTCCGCTTGATAAGTCCCTTATTCATCGTTTGAAATCGTTTTAAAGCCCTTTGAACAGTTTGCACTGAAACTGTCTTCTGGACCTTGAACTGTTTGAGTTACCAGTAAAGTGCATTATATGGAGAAAAATCCTGGAATGTTTCATCAAAGACCTTAATTTATTTTCAACTATAGAAAGAATGACTGACATCTTGGATGACATGGGTGCAAGAGTAAACTATCAGCAAAAGTGTTTTTTTTTATTTTTTATTTTTTTAACTCCTTTAAAGATACATGCATAAAAACAGCATGCTTTTACAAAATGGTATACTACATATTGTGTGGGGTATTTTGAGCTGAAACTTCAGACACATTCTGGGAACACCTTAGTCTTATATTACATCTTGTAAGTGCAAATGGCAAAATAGATTCCCTTCAATATAAAAGTGAACAATGATGGAGACGGCAATGGTTATATTGACGTTTATGACCTTTCACCATTGTCTCGTTCTTTAGTTTATATCCAGTTAGGATCAGAGTTCAGAACTTCGTTCTTTCGCTCTTATCAGGCTCACTCATTCTCTCACTCTTACCTCTCTCTCATAACTTTCAAACACCCCACTGCTTCTCATTGGAGATGCTTATTTTTTTCTATGCAGTTGCATCTCAGGTTTTTGTCCCAGTGGAGTCAATTGAAACCCCAGAGCTTAGCTTCTCTCTTTCCCCCTCTGTTTGAAGGTTTTCCTGAATTTCGTAACAAATCCCACCTTTACAAAATGTACTATACCTGTCAGAAGTTTGGACACATCTCCTTATATTTGTACTTTTATTCAAAAATGTTGAAATGATAGTCATCAGAACTATCAACTAATACCAATGAGTGAATTAATGGCTTCTGGGCACCCTTTTGTAGATTTCAAAACCAGCTCTACTGTCAGGCCACTTCATGAGGTGCACCTGGGATGCTTTTACATTGGAAATTAAAGGGGTTTCCATGTATACTGGACACTTGTTGAGTACATTCCCTTCCCTATCAAATCAAACTCCAAGAAATTCATACCTAGGCATAATTTGCAATCTCAAGCATTTAATCATAAACGTTTACTTCGAAAGCTTCATATCTTGACTGACAAACTGTTTTTTGCCTATTCCCCAATAAGAGTGCATGTTGTTTTGCATAGTCATTGTTAAACACTAGGTGTCCCTATTGTCTTATATTACTGGGTGCTTGCTTGTGCAATAGTCTTAATTAATGAGAAAAACACAACAGATTTGTTTAGTAAGCTTTATTGATGTCACATTATTTATTTATAGCATGTATAACTGTTAGATACACAAAAGGGCCAACTTTTTTTTGCAAGTTAAGACATGGGTTATGCAACACATCTGAGAGCCTGTCAGACATTTTAAAGAGATAATAATGCAAATTGCAGTTTAATCTTTAGAACCAATTCTTTCTTCAGTCTTCAAGTTAAAGCAAGCACAAATAAACTACTGAAATAAAGAAAATATGTCTCTTTTTATTCTATTATAATCTTTAATATGTTTCCATGGAGTATCTGAAATCTATTCATTGTTTCATTTGAAGCGTTGTAGATACTTGGTTGTTTTCTCCATGCACGCTTTCAGATGTCTTTGCCACACTCGGGACACAGGATGTCATCTCTCTCGGTGAGAAAACCTCTGCCCACCAGAGACACTGAGCACTTTTTGCAGTTGAAACAGTCGTTGTGCCACTGGCGTCCCTCAAAGGAGATGTACTTGCTTCCTCCAAGGCCTGCGTGCAATGACAAACATGTTATGAGTACTAGTAACAAGCAGATGTAGCTGTGTTCCAGAAGTTCATGGAAAGCCAGTGAGCCGAAATAGTCCCATTCAAATGGTTTGGCCGAAATCAAATAATAGATAGTTGACCCTTGACAGTTTTTTATTTATAGAAATGCAGTTGTGATGTGTGTTGCATCATGAATTGATGTATTTAAGTGAGAAAGCCAAATGAAGATAGTTTCACATGTCAGTGTTTTAGTGAAGGTTTTTTTAGGCATTATGAATTATTATTACTATTTATTTAATATTTTTATTGAACTGCATGGAAAGTCATGAGGCAAAAAGAAAAGGAATGAGGCATGATAAAATGATTTTAGTTCTATAAAAGTATTACATTTATAAATACTCTGCATGATCATATAAATTAAACTTTTGGTGGCACTTCAAAATCATCAAGGTTTCTGGAAGCACCACATTTGTTTTACGGTGACATTTTTGTGAGTAATTTAGAAAGAATTAGGTTTGTTATTAACAATAACAATTAATAATAATACAAAATGTATATTTTTCACCAGTATTATTTTAGTATTACTTATGTAATATTATAGTATTTATTCATATTTTACTAGCTATTTTTATGAGTTTTCAGTTTTTCAGTTTCATTTTAGTTTAAGTTGTAATTTTGTTATGTGATTTGACATTTTATTATATTTTTTAATAGTTCTATTAAGCTTTCATTTAATTTGATTTCAGTTTAATCTTAGTATTTCAGCTGAAACTTATTTATCTTTAGTTAGTTATCAAAGAAACATTTAAAAAAGTTTTACATTTTTACTATTTTTTAAAGGGATTCTTTTGACATATAAGAGGAGTACCGCATCTTGCAAGTTTCATAGCTTAAAACCTCATTTTAAACAAACCATTTATTTAATCAAGCTCCAAAAATGGCAAGTTTGGATATTGTGGGATCTGTGACATCACATGTGCAAATATATTTGTACGTATGGCTTTGTCTGAAACCCTGCACTGTATGAGTAGGTATACATTTGAATTGGAATTTACTTTGTGACCATTAACAAAGTATGTTATATATAGTATGAATATGGGTAGTATGAAGGAAATTCAAGGGCACTACATTCTGCCATATTGTTATGGTCACATGACCTACCAGCGTCAGTTGCGTCGCTTCACTTTCATTTAAATTCCTCTCCTGTGGCCTCATGGGATAGTAAAGTGTCCCATTTTATGCCGACTTCAGAATTCTCAACTAAAGTAGTAGGTCATTCGGGGACTTTTACGCCTACTGTTTTTCGAATACTGTGTATTCGAACATACTACACTTTTGGCGTACTTTTCGGATGTTATGCAGGCGAGAATTATTCGATTTCCGAGACCGTATATTTGTACATACCACTGATCGGGGTGGTGCAGGAGGCACATTTCTTGGCGTACAAGTTGCAGAAGCAGTTGAGGCAGTAGGCAAAGTCATCACGAGAGGTGAAGCGCTGGCCAGACAGCTGTTGCTTACAGCCAGTGCACAAGAAACAATCCTTATGCCAGGGCTGGTCATGGTACGTCACACCACCAGTGGTGATGGGCTAGACAGAGAAGGAAGAGATCAAATATAACCAGACTACCATGTTTAATGTCTGCAGTATGCAGATTTCCTGTACGCTTTATAAAATGCTGGGTTGCCATGTTTGGGTAAAAAACAAAACAAAACAAAAAAACAGCCCAAGCATTTTTAGAGTGCATGAATAAGTGGATTTCTCAAAATGGAAAGTGGTCAACTTAGAGAATGTAGTGCACATGTATTCAGTAAGTAGTAAACTATTACATTGTGAGCAGGCCTTTGTGTTTATTTAAAGAGTTTTTGGAGTCTAATAAGTTTCATGATATGTACATTCTGAAAATTGCTGGGTTGTTTAAACCCACTGTTGGGTCAAATATGGACAAACCTAGCCATTGGGTTACATTTTCTAATTACATTTTTAACCCTACGTTTGGGTTTGTCCATTTTTGACCCAAAGTTGGGTTAAAACAACCCAGCATTTTTAGAGTGTAGCCTACTTGATGTTGCATAGTAAAACATTAACGAGTTTGTTAGGAATCTACCTTCTTGCAGTGAATACACTGCATGGCAAACTGCTTTTCATAGCAGGGCACGCAGTAGTTATTGTTGTCTTTGGGGATGAAGCTCTTGGTGCCAATTGGCTGCTGGCAGCGCTGGCAGGTGAAGCAGGTCTCATGCCAGCTGTTTCCTTTATGCTCCATCTTCCTCGAGCCTGAGGGGGAAGAAGAGAGCCATCTAATCCAAATACAATAACATTCTGATTATGAAAAGATGATAGAGGAAGTTTGTGCAGTAGGTATAAGTTATTTTCCAATATAGCAAGTCATATTAGAATTCAGATATGTTCTATCCTCTGATAATTATACACAGTTCTAATATCTGGCCCAGATATTTTGTAACGTACACTACAGTTGAATATTTTGGGGTTTGAGTGGGCTTCGTTTAATTATTAAAAGTAGTAAAAACAGTAAAATTGTAAAGCTGAATTTTCTAGCATCATTACTCTTCAGTGTTCGCATGATCATTCAGAAATCACTCTAATACGAGCTGCTTTCTGTTTTTCTAATATTTGACAAATAGAAAGTTTAAGAGAATAGCATTAAATTGAAATGCATATATATTTTTGTAACAATATAAATGTCTTTACAGTCATTTTTGGTGATTTAATTAATCTTTTTTGAATTAAATGATTACTATCTTTCAAAAAACTTTGAATGGTATGCGTCAAGAAACATACGTGTGATTCATTGTATTTAATTGAATGCAAATGAGTATTTATGCATTCCTACAAATATTCATGTGGACTTAAAATCAATTTAATAATTTGCTTAGTTATTTTTTCTTTATCTATTCTGCTTGTTTGCATAAGTGGGCATTTAGTCACATTCAAATGGCTTAGTAGCTTACTTTTTATACAAAATATTTTCATGACTACAGTAAAATTACATATATGAAAAAGAAGAGTTGATGCCAAATTCACATCAACACATTCTATATACAGTAAATAATATTTACAAGATAACAGATATCAAACACAGATTATACTGAATTATTATCATTAGGATTACAGTTCTTCAGTCATATCAACTGTAACCTAACAGCAAAGTTGAGCTGTTGCATAATTCTCATTCAACATATTCAGATGAAAGTTCATTAAATACCAGCAGTGGTTCGGTGTAAACGGACATAGTTTCATTGTTTTAAAAAGGTCCATGTGTTGACATTTTACGTTTTTAAAACGTGATGGTTATTAAAACAGTATGGGTTATTGCGAGTCCAACACGTTCACGGTCATGAGGACCTGTCTTTGAGGATTTATGAATTAATATTTATTACCAGTGTGCAGATCACTTAATCTATTGCTTTGACGTCATTATGGGCCAGTAATATTTCGTTATAATGACCGTTATTCTTCCTTCACAAGATCTGGGCAAAGATCGACCCTGTGTGAAAGGAAGCAGTTCTCATTTGCTTTAATGGAAAGAATGTGGTGCTGAATGAATTATGATTTTATGGCAGTGCTGAGCATAAAAGAAAACATCTACTGATATGAGGTAATTTGTTGAACGTTCCTCCCATGGCGAAGAATCTCTTACCAGGCATAATGGTCTTCTTGCAGTCATGGCATTTGGAGGAGTACTCATTAGAATAGCACTCGGTGCACAGCAGCTGCTCATCTTTAGTGGAGAAGGGCTTGTCCACCAGTGAGCGCTTGCACTGGAAGCAGTGGAAACAGTCCTCGTGCCAGTGACGGTCCTTGTAGGACAGATCCTAAAGCAGCCAAAGACGACAGTTCTGGTTGAATTGTATTCATTTTGAGAAATACTAAAACTGTTTCTTTGCAAGTGAGATGGGTATGCATGCTCAGGAGAAGTGTCAGATGATCAGGAGAACTTGCATTACTTATTTGAAAAAGTAACTAATTTATTTTGTTGTAAAAGTAAGTGTTATTCTACTTGTTACTTGAAAAAGTAATCCGATTACATAACTTGTACAATGGGCAGTGGCTAAATGGTGAATTTGATGACAACTGAAAAACACTTTCTTGATCTTCAGGCTCTAAACCGATTGTCTGGTTTAATGCAATTTCATACATGGTACTATAACTAATGTTACCCTGCTGTTGCAGCCGATGGGTTTCTTGCACTCCTCACAGGTATTGGAGTACAGGCTCTCATAGCACTTCACGCAGTATGGGTTCTCCTCACGAAGAACATACTTCTTCCCAAACAGTGACTCCTTGCAGTAGTGGCAGTCATAACGTTCTGTCATCTTTACTTCAGCCTTTCAGTCCTGTGAGAGAGAGAAGATTTGAGAAAATGCTTGACATTCGGATAAGAATATTGTGATTGTGTTGATCTAGTATTTCTTAGCTGTGAGTTATTCAGAGATAAAACACAGTGGTGTCCAGAAGTCTGAAACCACCTTGAAAATGGACATATACTGTTCAAGATTATGCACTATTTTTAGATCACTAATAAGTAAACTTGTGAAATCATTTCCAGATGTTCTTGCTTCCACTGAAGCACAAGATGCTTTTTGGATTATTTTCAAATCTTGCTGGAGAACAGGATTTACTTGGAATTCATGAAACATTAAAGCGGTGTAATTTTAGTATCACATGGTCACACTTTATATTATGGTACTTTAACTTCTAGAGCATTTACATTAAAATTATAACAATAACTAGGTACAATGTACTTATTGTGTTCATGTTGTATTGCAAACACTTTGCTGGTATTGAGATGAGTTGGTTTAGGGACAGGGTTGGTGGTATGGGTAGGTGTAAGGTTGGGTTAATGTGTAAGAGAAGGGTCAACAGTCCAATTAGATGTAATTAATGAAATCAATTTTTTTATTTTATTGATGGAACATTTTTACACTTAAAAAAATGAGTAAATTTTATAGAAGGAAGGAAGGAAGGAAGGAAGGAAGGAAGGAAGGAAGGAAGGAAGGAAGGAAGGAAGGAAGGAACGAACTTGTTTAAGAAAATATGAACTTGAACAGTCAAGTTCACTCACTGCATGGGCAACAGTGAGGCATCAGTCTGGAATTCCACAGTGTACTGCATCATAATCAGTCTGTTATCTCACATCATACCATCATAACCTGTTATCTCACATCATACCATCATAACCAGCCTGTTATCTCACATCATACCATCATAACCTGTTATCTCACATCATACCATCATAACCTGTTATCTCGCATCATACCATCATAACCAGCCTGTTATCTCGCATCATACCATCATAACCAGCCTGTTATCTCGCATCATACCATCATAACCAGCCTGTTATCTTGCATCATACCATCATAACCAGCCTGTTATCTCGCATCATACCATCATAACCAGCCTGTTATCTCACATCATACCATCATAACCAGCCTGTTATCTCGCATCATACCATCATAACCAGCCTGTTATCTCACATCATACCCTCATAACCAGCCTGTAATCTCGCATCATACCATCATAACCAGTCTGTTATCTCACATCATACCATCATAACCTGTTATCTCACATCATACCATCATAACCAGCCTGTTATCTCACATCATACCATCATAACCTGTTATCTCACATCATACCATCATAACCAGCCTGTTATCTCGCATCATACCATCATAACCAGCCTGTTATCTTGCATCATACCATCATAACCAGCCTGTTATCTCGCATCATACCATCATAACCAGCCTGTTATCTCGCATCATACCATCATAACCAGCCTGTTATCTCGCATCATACCATCATAACCAGCCTGTTATCTCGCATCATACCATCATAACCAGCCTGTTATCTCGCATCATACCATCATAACCAGCCTGTTATCTCGCATCATACCATCATAACCAGCCTGTTATCTCGCATCATACCATCATAACCAGCCTGTTATCTCGCACCATACCATCATAACCAGCCTGTTATCTCGCACCATACCATCATAACCAGCCTGTTATATCGCACCATACCATCATAACCAGCCTGTTATATCGCACCATACCATCATAACCTGTTATCTCGCACCATACCATCATAACCTGTTATCTCGCACCATACCATCATAACCTGTTATCTCGCACCATACCATCATAACCTGTTATCTCGCACCATACCATCATAACCAGCCTGTTATCTCGCATCATACCATCATAACCAGCCTGTTATCTCACATCATACCATCATAACCAGCCTGTTATCTCACATCATACCATCATAACCAGCCTGTTATCTCACATCATACCCTCATAACCAGCCTGTAATCTCACATCATACCATCATAACCAGTCTGTTATCTCACATCATACCATCATAACCTGTTATCTCACATCATACCATCATAACCAGTCTGTTATCTCACATCATCATAATAGCTAGCCTGTTATCTACCATCATAACCAGCCTGTTATTTCACATCATACCATCATAACCTGTCTGTTATCTCACATCATACCATCATAACCTGTTATCTCACATCATACCATCATAACCTGTTATCTCACATCATACCATCATAACCAGTCTGTTATCTCACATAATTTACATTTACATTTATTCATTTAGCTGACGCTTTTATCCAAAGCGACTTACAATTGCTATATATGTCAGAGGTTGCACACCTCTGGAGCAACTAGAGGTTAAGTGTCAAAAGGCATGTGTCTTATCCACTGCACTATCTCCATTCCTTTTCATACCATTATAACCTGTTATCTCATATCATACCATAATAGCCAGTCTGTTATCTCACATAATACCATCATAACCAGCCTGTTATCTCACCTTCAGCTTACAGCGATTATATTGTGTGTTAGTGCGTCTGTGCATAGATGTGATTATCTATAATCATCATATGAATGGACTTTTTCTGAGAATAATCCATCTGTCCTACAAATTAGTCTGATTCTTAAATTCATCTGAAATATCTCTGAACAGTTTGATGGAGAGATTATGATTTGGACCACATTATTCTTGATATCAGAATGCCATCTACTCACGCAGCTGTCGGTGTCCTGGACCCGTTAAGCCCCTCTGCCTATTGTTCCCATGAGCCCGCCTCAGGGGTCCCCAGTGTCCCGCACACGCTGTCTCCCTGCTATCCCTTTGTGAGTGCGTACTGAGCCCGAGCTTCACTACTACACCAAATCCCCCTCCACAGTTTTACCATAAAAGGTAGCAGATGAAAACCAGGAGAAGCACGCTCTCTTGCTTAAAATCCTTCTAAGAAAATTCTTTGACTTGCAGTCAGTCCTTCACCCCCTCCTCTGCTTCCTGTTTGTCTTGCCTTTTTCTGCTGTCTCACTTTTTCAGGCTTTCTCCCTTTCTCCATCCAACTGGCAAGCCCTCTCAATTCTTTCCATTAGGTTCCTTCTATGTGCTTTCACACTATCAAAATAGCATGCAGGTTTTTATTTATTTATTTATTTTTTCTTGAGGAAGTTGTCTGAGGCTCTAAACACAAGCCTGACAATAAAATTTTTACTAAATGTCACTAAAAACTTAATATAATATTACTTTTACTTTTTCTCCCTTCATATTGAACCAGATCAATTATCGCCAGCACATTGCTTTTGGAACAGACCATAATTATATAGATGAACTAAAACATTACCGTTTTGTAGTGTTTAGTTATTGTTAGTTTTATTGAAATGTTATTTTAAATCTTTAGCCCTAGTTTTCTTTTCAAAACTTAAAGTAACTTAAATAATTGTAAATAAAAACAAAACAATTAGGAGCTGAATGTTTTTCAGGGTTCCCACTTTTTTTTAACCAATGGATTGAGATGAGTCCAGTTCCATATAAATTACTGGCTATGCAGTTTTTAAAGTCAGCATGAAACCGAAGCAGCGATTGTCTTGAATGTCCCATTCTGGCATTGAAATGGCTTTTCGAACAAGAACAGAAGACTCAGTATAGCATAACAGTAGACATACAGTATAAACAGTATGTCTATACATCAAGTAGACGTGATATATAGACATAGACTTGGTTTTATCCATCATGAATAAATATAATATATTCCATAAAGGAGAACTCCAGAGAACAATGAACATTTGGACTAATAAAACATGGGTACCTAGTCAATCGTTCTCTGAGATTTGTTTTCATGCTTATCGAATGTAAAGAGTTTTATCTCTAAAATTTACACGTATAATGCTAGTAATGGGGGCATTGACTAGTAAAAAGAAATCCCTAGTTTACCACTAACAAGGCTCAAAATAGCCCCACACTAACTCAGTAATATTTCACTGTCAGTTCACTTCGTGTATACAGACAGGAGCCATCTTAGAAAATAGTTCGATAAGTTAAACCACAAACGACGTGCTGAGTGAGCTGAACTATGAAGTTCAGCGAACTTCTGAACTGGATGAACGGTGTTCGGGGATCGATTTATCCAGACTATTTTCCAAGATGGCTCCTGTCTGTAGACAGTGAACTGTCTTTATAAAGTATCTTCTTATTAAAAGGTCTGTACACTTGCGAAGTTCTCAATGCTTTGTTTTGCATGTGTGGACACTTATTATGTTACTGTGTTAGTGTGGGGTAATTTTGAGCCTTGTTAGTGGTATAAACTAGCCATTTCTTTTTACTTAGTCAATGCCCCATTACTAGCATCATACGTGAAACAGTTTTTAGAGATACAACTCTTTACAAACTCTCAGAGAACGACTGAACAGGTACCAATGTTTTATTAGACCAAAGGTTCATTGTTCGTGGACTTCTCCTTTAAAGTAAATAATTCTGTAATTATATACTATATAATTCTGTAATTATATACTATATAATTAGTAATTACACATTTTAAATCTTGGAATTACTATATTAAAGGGGAATGTTCATTTTAAAAATACCAGTGGTGTTAAGATTTCCAGTTATACAAATCACACTTTTAAAATTAGGCTAACTCATTGAGCCAAGTTTTCCAAGACTGAGAACTGTGAACTCTGAACTAGTTCTTATTTTCATTTCAATAAATGATTTTAAGTTTCACTCTTAAGGCACTTCTGTTAGCTGTCTAATCCAGGGCTGTTTTGGAAATGTGCTGACACTTTTGCCTTAGGCGTATCTACTGTAAAATGTAGGGTAACACTTTTATTTCAATGGTCCACTTAAGAAATGATACTAACATTGCAACCTGTGAACTAACTCTCATTAGAGTATTAGTAGACTGTCTGGTTAATATCTCCTAACACTTTATTGTTGATGCTCAGAAAGACATACTGACTATAAGCAACTTTATAGTAGTAGTTAGTAAGACTTTAGTAACGACTTCGGCCATGTCCACACTAATACGTTTTCGTTTGAAAACGTCATATTTTCTCTCCGCTTTGGCCTTCCGTCCACACTCGAGGCCCATTTCACACGACTGGAAAACGCAAATATTTCTCTGCGCTTTGCCCTCTCATTCTACATCAAAATCGCCGTTTCTATCACTAAAAACGATTATTTCTAAAAACTCCGGGCAAAGTGGAGATTTCGAAAACGCCGGTTATGTGTTGCCGTGTAAACTGGGAGAAACGGCATTTTAAGTTCTTTCTTGTCAATTCTGAGGATTCCGATTGGCTTGCATGGCTTTATCCTTAACCCCTACACTGCCGCCAATAGGTTTGGCATAGTCATGATGGCGTTCAACGGCGTATTTATGCGGGTGTGTGAACGATGTTATTTTTGAAGGGAGGGGGAAAATATTCGTTTTGCTAAATACCCGGCTTTGTGTAAACGTGGCCTTTGCCCGGAGTTTTTAGTAATATCCCTTTTCAGTGATAAAAACAGTGTTTTCGTGTAAATGAGAGGGCAAACGCAGAGAAATATCTGCATTTTCCCATCATGTAAACGGGGCCTAAGTCAACAAAAACGTCATTGTTTGGAAAACGTCTCCAAAGTGGATACATTTGAAAACGCCGTTTTCTGCGTTGTAGTGTGGACAGTGAAACCGGAGGTATTTCAAAGCGATGACTTAAGTTAAGTCACATGATCCATACAGTACCAATAGATATTCATGTTTATCGGTATTGTGCCTGTTATGTGTTATTCATTTTTACACTATTGCTAAAATATGTTACTTTCTGATGTTACTTAATATGGGCTATTATTCATAGCACAGTACTGCAAAGATGACAGATAATGTACTTAGCCTACATTTGCTGTCCTTCAGCAAAACAGGAGAGCAGTTGCATGTTAGACCAAACATATGGTGTCTGAATGCGACCTGGATGCGGTGAGATATATTGCTAAATAAAATTATCCTGTTATTGTGCGAGAACATTATTATTTATTTTCCCATTTGTATCATCTCAGTGAGCTTCTGTGAAGTTTCACACATGCGCAGTAAGTGAATTTAGAAGTTTCTCATCTACACTGAAAACGTCGAAAACGCCCGAAAACGCTAGTGTGGATGGAGAGCGTTTTTAAGCGAAAACCCCGTTTTCAAATGCATCCGGATTAATGTGGACGTAGCCTTAGTTGACATGTAGTTGCAAAGTTACTTATAGTTAGTAGGATGTCTAAAGTGGACCAAGCAAAATAATGTGTAACCAAATAGATGAAGCAAAAGGGATGTCTAACAACCAAAAGGGTTATAGAATGGATAATTCAGGTTTATGGGATTGAACAATTCTTGATATGGAATATCACTAATTGTGCAACAACAGAGATGCGCTGGCCAACAAAAGAAAACACTGGTTAGAAAGAAAGCTTTTATTTATTTATTTAATATCATGCATAGATCTAAATATACGAGTATATGTATGTCAAGTACATCATTCTTGATAGATCCTCTTATATAAGCTAATAAGCTTCTTTTTTTGTCTCCAGCACACTTGATACTGATCTCCTCTAACAAGTTCTCCTCCGTTGGGCATGATTTGGTATTTGTTTAATCTTTCCTTTTAAAATCCTCAGCTGTGTTTGGAGTCATTTGCAAGTGCCATGACACAAACATATCACACAATGCTAATTAAAAGTATAGCTGAGGTCTGAAAGATAGATGGAATGCTTTTAGATGACACTAAAAAGAGATTGCAGACAGGTGGATGGAAGACTAACCCTCCTGAGATTAAGACCTTGTTTTTAAGCCCCACACTTACAACCTTCACACCCCATTCCTGCTCCAGCACAATCCATATCCATGACAAGAGTCTGACCACCCATCATGACTCTATAAATGCCTTCTATCTTCTCTATAAATGCTTTAAGAGGGACTTATCGTTGTCATAGATTTTAGGGTGTCGTATACAAGGGCTAACCCGTTAAGGCGATACCAAGCCACTGTAAGATGAATTCTTTAATGTTAACGGGAGTTTGTTAGTAGATTAAAAAATTTGGGCTGAGTATATGTTATTATTATTTTTTCAAGGATGAATCAAGGATGCATTAAATTGATAAAGTGATGGTGAATACATTTATAATGTTACAAAAGATTTAAATTTTAAATAAATGCTGTTTTTTTACTTTCTATTCATCAAAGAATCTTAACACAAAAACAAAAAAATCTTAAGCAGCTCAACTGTTTTCAATCATGTGACACTGAAAACCAGCAGCCAATTATGTAATAGCTACTGAAATGTAACTTTGCCATGCATCACAGAAATAAATTACATTTTAAAATATATTTAAATTGTAAACAGACATTTTGAATTGTAATAATACTTCACGTTATTGCAGTTTATACTGTATTTTTAATAAAAAAAATGCAGGCTTGGTGAGCAGAAGAGAAAGGTAACACTTTTTTAAATGCCCATGTTACATGTTACGTGTAATAACTATAAATCATGCAAAACTAATGCGACTAAACCAAACCCTAATCCTAACCCTAAACCTGATAGTAAATAATGTAGCTAGTTAAAATTCTTGGTAACACTTACCTTTTACAGTACAGTACTTACAGTGTACTACTTACAGTGTACTTACCTAGAAGGTACTGCCTAATATAAGATAAGTACATGGAACAGGGGTAGGTTTAGGGGTAGGTTCAGGGTTAGTACTAGTTATTACCCAGTAATTGTAATTACTAAAATAAGTACAGTATTTACATGGGTAACTGGAGTGTAAAAGGAAATGTTACCAAATTCTCAATACTTAAATATATAATTAATACTCAGTAAATACTCAGAAAATATGTATAATTACACTGTAGCAAAAACTCCTTAAAATAAAGAAAGTGTAGCCAAATCTTACAGACCCCAAACTTTTGAACAGTAGTGTACATAGTGTATGTTTTCACACAATGAACGCTAATTTCAATTGAATTAAAATGCAACACATGCACAAGAAGTATTTTTCAAACATAAAATGATGTGATGTAATGGATGATCATATTTCAAAGCATTTAAAAGAATAAATCTTTAATACTTTCAAACATAACTATGCATTTTAGAAATAATGATTCAAACTTTATTTTGGAGACCACAAAAGCATATTTTCATCTAGAGGAGCGACATATTCGCTTAACTGTTACAAAAATCATTAACACGATAATATATCAGTATATTATTTGAGTTGCACTTTATTTGGTCCAATTTAGACATTCTACTAACCATGACTGTAACTTGTCAACTAACTCTCATAGAGTATTAAGACTGTTAGGGTGTTAGAGTTAGGGAAAGTATAAGTTGACATGTATATTTGCAAAGTTACTTATTTAGTTGTAGAATGTCTGTTGGAGGAGCATCACGATAAAAGAGTTAGCAGATATTAAGCAGACAGTAATACTGTGATGAGAGTTAGTTGACATGTAGTTGCAAAGCTGCTTATTGTTAGTAGAAAGTCTAAAGTTGAAATAAATTGTTACCATTTTTTGCATAATAATTTTGTTAGTGATCTACATGCATAGACTCAAGTGCCTGGCTCTTACCTCAAGAGAAAAGCTGTCTGTGTGTGTGAAGAGTCTGGACCGACTGAGCTCGGTGGTCTCTCGACTGAGGCTGTATGTTCTATTAAATTACTCTACCTATTGGGTGACTAATTGGAGTGGTAGGGTTTGTGCAGGCTTTTTCTATCAAGAAGAGCTATAAATACAACACAGCAATGCCAAATGCACCACCATAGAAGATAAAACCCACACGCACACACACATATACATTCCCTCTTCAGTCCTGTGTCCTTTTAAGGACTCATATTGTTTTGTAATAGTACATTCGTATTAAATATTAAACAAATAATTGGTATTTTTGTCTTGTTTTACAGAATGTTTAAAAACTCTATCTCTGAAGAAGGGTTGAAAACAATTTTTAGAGTATTTATTCTAACATTATAAGGACCATCGTCCTATATTTAATGAAATTTTTAATACTAGCATGCAGAAAAGTGAATGCAAAAGCATGTTATATAAGATCTTCTGTCTCATAGACATAACTCTTGCCTTCATCATCTGCCTGTTGTTATTCCCTCGCTTCATTTCTTCCCCTCAAGAGTTTGTGAGAGAAAAGGGAGCCAGAGCAAACAAACATCTTGGGGAATGTTTACAGACCTCCTCTCTTGAACTGTAGTCTTTATTCTGCTATTGTTACTGAAACTGTTTTCATGTGACAAAAACACATTCTAATGTGTTTTAGTTGCATTTAAGGTAACACTTTATTTTGATGGTCAATCTTAGACATTCTACCACTAACTATAGTAGACTTTCTGCATTATATCTGCTAAGACTTTAGTTTGATGCTCCTCCAGCACACATTCTACTGACTAAGTAACTTCGCAAGAATGATGTATTACTAACCTGAACCAGTCTACTAACACTCTAATGAGTAGTTGATATGTAGTTGCAAAGTCACTTATAGTTAAATATGGTCTCTTATCCAGTGTTGGGGAAGCTACTCTGAAACTGTAGTTTGACAAGCTACTCGTAAGTTAAAGTAGTTTAACTACAGTCAAGCTACCCGTTTAGAAAAGTAGTTAGCTTCACTACAAGTTACAATCAAAAAGTAGCTAGCTACATTGAAACTACTTTTGCTTTTTGAACAACATATATTATAAATAACTGAATAAGTGTCTGAGGAATGTTTTAAGTAAAATATTTAGTGTTTAAAACATGGCAATGCAATTACGATTTCAAAGAGTATTGTTTTATTACACACAACACTTAAATATCTCTGACTGCTCGTCAAAAGTGCAACAAATAGCCTACAACATTGCAAGAACAAAATATATATCCAACGTAAATTGCATGTAGAACATTTTCTCAAAAATACTGATTGAACTTGGACAAATAAGGCCATGGATAATTAACGTTAGTTGTTTCTCCATCCTCGATTAAATAACAGGTGGCGGTAATGGCAAAAAATGAGTTTGTAATCTGACAAGAAGAAGAATATCCTTGCATCGTGCTTATTCACGCAGGCTCAACAATGTAGCAATGTAGCTTTTGCTCGCGCTACACGGCTACTTGCTGCAAAAAGTTGTTAGCTACTGGAAAAGCTACACTGTTTAAAAAGCAACTGAGCTACTACCAAGCTACTGAAAAAGGTAGTTAAGTTAGTAGCTACGCTACTTGTAGTTAACTACTCCACAACACTGCTCTTATCAAATGCAAAAACTAATTTGTGACTGAACATTTAAACTCATTTGCACAGGGACCTTTTGTTCTCCTGTTTTGCTTAAACAATTAATCACAAGATTCTCTTGGGACAGTAAATTCTTAAATTCTTATTAGGACTCAATGGATCTTGTGAAGTGTCATGCCAGCTTAAGTGCCAGTGGGTATTCAAGAAGAATGCATGATGCACTTTCATTCACAGACTTTAGGATATAACTATACATACATTTGCATATTTTGGTTACTACTGACTTCCATTTGGAAGTGGACAAATATCCCTTTAAAAAAACAATTATGATCAGCACAATCACATTTCAGATACACTTAAAAAAACAACAACCTTATAATCAAATACATGACAAATTACAATTTGAGTAAATGACATAAAAAAACTAAAGTTTCTGAAATGTATCATATGAATATGTTCAGAAAAGTATTTGGGCAATTTCTGAGTTCTCAGATGTCTGTGGAATCATGTTCCGAAGGTAATGCGAATGAACTACAACTGTGGTCACTCCGAGTTTATGGAGAATGCATTATCCCACTGAATTAGCATGGTTAGATGCAATTGCAAAGAATATAAAGTTAGTTGAGAAATCAGTATTTGTTTGCATATTCCTCTTCCTCTGATGCAATACGTATTTAGGCTTTTTGGGACAACTCTATATATTAAATGGAAAGTACTGTTTTGAGAAATATCTCCATACACTTTCACCCTAAATCTTGCCCTCAGTCCTTTTCCGTCTCTCTGTCGCTTAGGGGATTGTGTTGCAGGATGTTTTCCATGAGTCCTGATAACAGACCCTCTGTTTGATTTCTAAGAGTATCGTGGAGCTATTTTCTGCACCTTCCCATCTCTCACTCTTCACCTCTCTCCTTCTCTAATCTTACACCCCCCACCTCTTACCCCCACCCTCCTCCTTGTCGTTCTCTTTCGGTTGTGGAGTGATCCTGATCCATGGAACTTTAGACCCTCTTCCAGCTCTGCTACTGAAAATGATTTGTTAAACATTGTGTCGTGTTGATTTATTAGATAGTGATATTGAACACTGATAAAAAGATATATGGGGGATGGGGATGTAGAAAGAAAATGATTGTGGATGATATTCAATAGGATGCTAGTGTGGAGTTTGTGGAAGTTATTCTCATCATCACAGCAACAGATGGACTGAATGACTGCAAACACCCTACACATCTGTCATCTCAAAGCTTAAGCTATTACGAGCCATCCAGCTTTTGTTTCATATGCAGTGGGTATATTCATTGCCATCAATGTTTAAAGCTGCCTTCGGCAACATTTTTTGATCATATTCCGTGAAATTGACACTATAATCCGACAGAACAACATAAATAAAGTGGTTTTAGAAAAAACCCTAGCTTCTAACTCCATCTGGAGCGTGTTATTTGTTTTGCAAAAATCCAGCGCTCCCTGTTAACTGTGTCCAATCAGCGCAGGGGGTGTGAGATCTAACTGTCAATCACAGATCGGGCACACGCCACCCCTCCGCGCACGTTACAATCACATGCACACACCTGAAGTTCGCGCAGTAAGGAGAGAGTGATGGCGGAACACTAACAAACCAAGTAAGCTCATTTAGAGTATAAATGACAGTTAGCAATTGCAATATATTGGTAGATTAGCCAGGGCAGCATACCTCCAAAATAATCCATGGTGTTGATGAATGCTGATGAGACGGTCGCGTCAGAGAAAACCTGGTGCTGCACACACTTGAGCACGAACTCTGTGGGAGGGTATTCGTTTATAGTGGGGGAGGGAAATATGAGTTGTAAACATTCAAAATGTTGCCAAAGTCCCCCCAATCAGCCATAGTTGCCGACCGCAGCTTTAAGATTCACATTTTCAGATAAGCTGATTGAAAAATCTAGGGTGATATTTGATTCAAATGTAACATTTGATCCTCTTGTCCTTCACAAGCCCACAAGACTGGGCCCCATGTTATCTTTCTTTGTGTCTGAAAAACTGATGAACATGTTTGTATTCCCCTGCATTGGTTCTTGCAATGCTCTACCTGCTAGCTAGTTTCTATAGCTAGTCTCTAGTCTCAAAATCTACCCTAAATAAATAGCAGTACGTGCAAAGCTGAGCTGCCGGAATCCTGACAAGGATCCGGGACAAGTGAGCACATCACAGGAGTCGGCTCTGGGACTTCCACTGTGGTAGGCTCATGCATGAAGTCTGTGATGGGCATTGTTGGTGACTGGCTGGGCTGTGGGTCGAGAATAGGGCTGGTCATGTCTTTTTCTGCAGTGCAGATGGCGAATGAAGACCCGCCACATCTCACTAGCACCCACTCCACATAGGCAGCAAAAATCCCCCTAAGACCATTCACGGACAGGCCTTGGACCACTTGTTGAGGATTGTTTGAAAAAAGGAAAAAAAGAGCTGTCCGAGTAGTGAGTGAGGCACGCCAGATTTAGAACCTCAAGGGAACAATCTCCCAGTTCCAACAAGAGGAAGCAACAAGAATGTCCATTATTAATTCATTTCACCATATCTTTCTAATCTAAATTAGGTCCAGTGTTCTGTCAGGGTTGGCTGTAGGGTTCTGGGGTTCTGTAGCCACTCCGAAGTCTTTCACAATTTACAACCAGTGAATCTCCAGTTGTCACTGGTGATTGTCATTTGAACCTTTCTGGTTCCGCCAATGGTCCGCCATCAAATTTATAAGATTTATACGTATTTATATGTATACGTTTTATACGATAAGTGCTGTGAGAAAAGGCTATAAATCTTCACCTCCAACAACCTCACACACCTATAGCCAAGGAGGCTCCTTTTTTATGTGTACAGATGTGACATAATGACGCAAAGTCTTGCTTGAATTTCCTGCGGAAATCCACCCGTAGCCACTGGAATTAAAACATTATTAAAAGCTTACCGTTTAGAATCGATCTAAGGCAAGCAGTTAGTTTTGAACACTGGCTGGTTATGTACTTGCTCAAAAAATATTTGGGATAATGTTTAACCCTAGAAAGTTAGGGACTGCTGCTTTAAGTTGTTTAATTGACGTTTAATACAGTTTCCATGACACTGGAATACTACTAGTGGAGCTGTCGGTTTTTAAACAGTAAGCTCAAATTATGCAAAAGCAGCAGGAGTTCAGGCACACTCAGTGTCCGAATTTTTCTCACTTATTCTATTCACTCCCTCAAGTGAATTATATTAGTGGAATGATGCAGGAAATTAGTGAAATAGGGGTGATTTCAGACATACCATAGAACTGATGCAAAGGGGAACTGGGAAGACCAAACTAAAACACAATTGTTGTTTTGATTAAAGATTAGAGGGCATGTGAATAAAAAAGACAGCCAGACGTTTGTGTTAATGGTTTGCACAAGATCATTTGAGGAGAGTCTCTGTAAGGTAACCTGACATGATTTCTATGGTGTCTCTGATTAACCACGCCCCCTTATTATCTTGTTAAGCTTGTTTGACTGTGTATTTAAGCCCTGTAACTAATTCATTCTTTTTTGAGGTCTTGACTCTTGAATGTTGCTCTGTTCCTGAGTCTATGGCGGAATCTGTAAAGTTTTGAGTTTATTTAATAAAGTTTGCTGCACGTGCGATCTGGCTTCTGCCACTGCTTAAACATCAGTGTTGCATAACCAGATCACACTGAACTTTTTGGAGGGGCAGGAAATTTAAGTCAGATGGTTGTCCTTAATTCAGCATTCTTCTCTAGGTTGTTTCAATGACTCACTATAAGTGAGTCCTGTGTTTCTCTGATCTAATTTACTTTTCTTTTACCAATTCTTTTTCTTCCCATGCTAAAACCTTTGAAGAAGTGACACTACCACCTTGTACTTGTAGTTGTGCAGAGCTGGCACTTTGCGGCGTGCATTATAAAACTAGTTTTTCCCTGATTAAATCAGGTAAAAATAGTGGTTTGTCAACAATTGCAGGTTACCACTTTTTTGTTTTACTGTAAAAATAGATGGATTTTATTGGAAATTATAAGTGCAGATGGTAAGCTTAAATGGAATCCACACTGATTTGTTGTTTCTCTTCCTAATCATATCATCTTTCCGAACCTCATCAATAAATTTCGCATACCCAAGTCACTGAATCAACAAGCCATGCTCTAAAGACATCTCTTTCCATTAGGCAAACCCCTCTACATTTCATTCCTTACAGACACATATTTCATATAAACCTCCTCTGCATAACAAGAGATCAACAACCCTTTTCCAATGAGTCTCCTCCAGACCGGGCCTCACTCAATCTCCCAATCTTATGTCCAGTACTGATGAGTCTATTCAGAGGATTCATTCCATGGCAGGGTTAAGAAAGGCTTAAGGCCAATTTATACTTCTGCGTCGAGGGTGCGCCGTAGTGTACGCCGTTGGCTGCGCACGTGTAGGCGACGCCATTGTGAGCATTTATACTTCTGCGTTCAGGTCTTGGTTGCTCTGCAGTACTGCTCCGAAACGCTAGTTGGCGACAGAGGGTTTTAATGTTCCACTGTGTTTAGATTCCTCGCGGCTAGGTTACTACAAGCAATAGCGGACTGAAAGAGAGTAGATCATGTTCGAGTTGGAGATTATTGAGGTGGAAAAACAGTTAATTTTAGTGAAATTACTAAAACTGAAAGGCAAAAATGAAAGAAGACGTCGGAGGAGATGGTACGTGTGGAAATACGTGAGAAGGTACGTGCAGAAATGCGTAGGAGGAAATGCGATGCTACCAAGCCGACTAATCACCGATCTTGCTGTCCGCGTCGTCGCGACGTGTAGTTACATTTTTGAAGAAGTGTGCGTTAGGCAATGGCGAAGGGTCCGTGGTATGGGACGCATCTGTGCGTATGCTACGCCGTACCTACTGCGCGCACAACATTTTTACAAAAAGTGATGGAACACTGTACAATGGAACGTCATGGAATGAATCAGTTGAGTGAAAGATTCAATAATAAATGACTCAATCCAAATGACTCTACAGCACTATTTTGTGAGGGATATATATATATATATATATATACAGCTATGGAAAAAAATAGAGACCACTGCCAAATCAGCAGTTGCTTCTGGATTTATTATTTATATTATAAATAATAAATCCAGAGCAACTGCTGATTTGGCAGTGGTCTCTTAATTTTTTCCATAGCTGTATATATATACATACATATATATATATATATATATATATATATATATATATATATATGTAAGCAATAAGGTACGAGAGGCTGTGCTGTCATAAAATAGTAACAGCTGAAGGGCGATTGTTAGGCACGAAGCAGAAGCGGAGTGCCTGCAATCCCTTCAGCTGTTACTTATTTCAGCGATACAGCACTTGCTAGAGTATCTTTATTGCTTTTATAAAACGGTTGCCACACAATATTAAAGTAAAAAACAAGATAAGTGCAACTTTCTTGAAGTAAAATCACTAAAAGCTTACCTTCCGCTGGAAAAAATAGTCCCCGAGTGTGAACAGCAACAACGTTCCAATGTGTAAAATGCATGAAAGCTCAAATAAAAACAACATAGAACCGCAGTGTTGCGCAGCGATCAATAGAACCGTTGGGTGAAGCGGTCGTACGCCGTGTTTTATCGTGAATAAAGCACAGCTCTTGACCAATCAGAATCAAGGATTCAAACTACCCGTTTTATAAATATATATATATATATATATATATATATATATATATATATATATATATATATATATATATATACATACATATATACATATATATATATATATATACAATATATACATATATATACATATATACTATATATACATATATACATACATACATATATATATATATATATATATATATATATATATATATATATTTCTTTTTTGTGTTTGTGTGATGTCAAAGATCTACATTCCTATAGAGATATTGAGAAGATAAATAATCATGATACCTTTACTTCCTCGCATAAACAATGTATTTAATGTTAATAAAAGACACTAATCAACAACATTCACAAATTATGTCAGTTTTGACAAATTAGGAAATTGTGACTATGCAGACACAGACTGTCTGATATAAATGTTTCTTTGATAAATGGTCTTTTAGTTCGTTTTAACTGTTTTTTTTTTACATTTGCATTTTACAAAGGTAAGACTTTGTCTTACCCAATGAAATGGCTTGCTGAATGTGATTTTTCTTTCCTGTGGCTTTCCTGTGTTGAAACAGGAATTCAGGGATGAGGATAGAGTAAATTATTCTGTCAATTCAACACTCAGCTAGGTTGCCATTGATACAACCAATTATTATGTACTTTTGATTCTCAAGTATAGTTTAAAACTACCACTAGATATATTAACATTGACTTAAGTATTTTTCTAAAGAGCTCAGTTAACTTTACTTGAGTCACTTTCCATAAAGAAATTGTTTTTAACTTAAATATGACAGTTGGGAACTTTATAATACTTAAGTTTTTAATTGTTGTTGTTGTTAGTACACTGTACAAAATAATAGAGTTTGCTGTCCTGACCCTTACAGAGCCTAGTTGTTCAGTGCATGTGTTGTTCTGAAATTAAATTTGGGAGGAGCTGTTCTTTATCAGCCTAATGTAATAAACTGTATGTCTAATAATCAACATCACTAAAGTATGACTACTGTATATCTTGTTTTATCTCTGAAATTGAATTTATCAAATTTACACTGAATTTGATAAGTTTGTACAATGCAGTAGCTCATGTTTCTTCTCTTGGACCAAAGTAAAATCTGTATTCCCTAGGCCATGTATTGTGCCCAGGCCTCTAAAGCCCTGTGGATATTTGCTGCATGTTTGTGCTGCCTGGTCTCCTAGCAGAGATAGTTATTTTAGGGACTAGGCGAGGAGAAACTGCGTTCACTCCAGGCTCTTCGGGGTTCCAGAGTTCATCCATGGAAATGTCCAAGATGTTTTTGTGTCAAATGAACAATGACCTTGATATTATTTTAAGATTTAATCATAAGAGTTAGCCATAAGTTATGATGCTGTCTTAGAAGGCAGCATATTTAAGCAGGAGACTTTCATTCATCAGTCAGTCATTTTTGGAACAAAGCTGTCTTCTTTCCAGCAGTCTCACTGGCGTGATTTGATCTTCTTTATTAATAGTGCAGGGGGTTAGTCTGTATCTTAGTGTGTTTATCTAGCAAATCTAGCACTGCTAAGGTGCAGACAGCTGGGGCTGGGCATTTAAACACAGAGGGGCCTGGACCATGGACAGGGATCCCCGCAAAATCCTCCAAGTGACTGGGGAATGGACAACTGCTCTAGATATCAAAAGGGTTCATTGCTCTGCCGTTCCTGACAAACTCACCCATGCACCAGCTCTATCATTAAAACTAGCGGCTGCTGGATGGTGTTCAGAAATGTTGACTTTGTGGAACAAGCATTTTTACACAGTAATTACTCATGACATTTTAGGACTTTATTGTTACTCTGTTATTATTATTATTACATTTTAAATGGATTTAATAAAACCGTTAGAGACGACTGTGAATATAAATGAAGCTGTCTTTTACAAAATAATTGCTAATACAACACTGATTTGTACTTTATTGGTACTATATTATTATTATTATATGTACCACTGTTAGAATTTCAGCATACCAGTTTACATGTTTTGAATTCCTTAAGCTCAGATTCGGGAAGTGTATTTAGGCAGAGATAATTACCCTTTGTCATCATCTTGACTTGATGTTTTGGAAATGCATCATCCATCATATCATCATCAGAAGCACCAACGTCATCATCATAATTACTGTTACAATATGAAACCACTGCCTTTGCACACAACCCACAAGGGAGTATCATGTAATATACTAGTATCTAACTATATACCATTGCAGAGTCCATACATACTTGAGAGGGAACCATGAGGGAATAATGATGATATTTTTATTTTCATCATTTTCATACAACAAATATAAAAAAAATGCATTGTGTGTGCTTATTTGAAAAGCTTCACAGCATGTTTGGATTTTCAAATGTGATGAACTCTTTGTATAGACGGACTTGACTGAGTAACCGATCTCATACTTCAGTCTCACAGAAGTTGAATGATTGCAGAAGGGGATTAGCATATTTTTCAGCATCTGCTCTCACTATTTTTATTTATTTATTTAATGAATAAACACAGGCAGAAGAAAGATTACATGGGCTATTCAGTTAATTTGTATGGTAACACTTTACAAAAAAGACTTATTAGTAAACATTTCTTAATGCTTTAGTTTAGAAAATCTTTGTTAGAAGTTCCAAGGTAATCAAGTCACTATGTGATAACACAAGTGTGTTTAATTTGTGGAAGACCTGATCCATTATACACAAGATTGAGGGTGAGGCTGGCATATCTTTCCTATAGACCCCCATTTATAATAATCCAAAGTTCAGATTCCAGTTGTATGGTTTGGCACACTCATGGGTAGGGTGACCAACTGTCCTGTTTTCCCAGGACATGTCCTGTTTTCATATAACAATACAACAATTTTCTATCCATACAGAGGAGGCATAACCTACTTTAAATGTATTGAAATTAATAAGGTATCTTTGAGTAAACTTCGAGTATCATTTGAGTAGGCCTATCTGTTTGCGGGGCCAAGTGTCCTGGTTTTTGGTAATCAAAATATGGTCACCCTAATGACTCATGGGTTATGTAGACTTAGTGATTTGTTTAATGAAGGCTACCTTTTATCTCTTGAAGACTTAATTATAAAATACAAGCTGCCCATATCCAACTTTTCCTTTCAGATTCCTCCAAATCAGGGATTATATTTTTTTAAAAGCAACGCCCATGTTACTAAATGTTTGGCTTTCGAAAAGCACAACACTTTGTTTTTATTGTGAGTATACACAAAAAAAATAGACACTTAACAGGATCAAACAACACTTGTGATGATGTACGATCAAAATCAACAGAGCATTTTGAGTCTCTTTTGCACTTAAGAAAAAAGCAAGCTGGTATAGGGGACCTATTATGCCTTTTTTTTATAAGTCTCAGTTCTGTCATGACAACTCTTGGGAAATTGCTATGGTAATAGAGATTGGCGGTTATGTCTGTGAACGTAAACAGCAAGTAAAGAAATCACGTGTGTACAGAGATGTATAGTAACGAAGTAGAACTACTTAAGTACTGTACTTAAGTACTAAAATGCTGTATCTGTTCTCTACTAAAGTATTGTTTTTTTTCCTCATACTTCTACTTTTACTTCAGTAGATATTTTCGATGAATTTAATACTTTTACTTCAATATTTTTTTAATGTTCTGCTAGTTACTCGTTACTAATTATAAAAATTTTACGAATCATTCGTTGCAAGTTGGCTTTCATGCTGCCTAAATCACACGCCAGTTGTTAATATGAATCAAACAACAAAAGAAAAACTGGAAATATTGTGCAAGGCGACGTCACAAAAGCTAGAATCGATTAGTTCGATTAAAACATTATAATCCAACCATTATAGGAGGGTTGTGTACACACACTGCCGACACACATTTATGTTCAAATGTAAAAGGTAATTTTGCATAAGAGTTCCCCTTTAAAGGCAACCAGTGTTGCTAATAAGGGTTTCTGAATTCTATACAGACCATTTAACATAATAGTGAATGTTATGCTGTTTTGGAAGCCTTTTATAGTCACATCCACTCAAATTTATTTAACATTTTCATGTTTAATCTCATATTTCTCTATTATTGATTACTTCACAAGTAATTGTACAATTAACTTATGTCAGATTTTTTTTCTGCACAGATACTTTTACTACTTTAAGCATCCACTGGCTTTAAACAATAGTTCTCTCTTTTAGTTTTAACTTAACAAAGGGACTGCCATGGAGACTGACATTCACTTCTCTGTTTGGGCTTTGTTAAACAACCCCATTCAGCTGTCTCCCAGGGTGCAAAGAGTCCCCCATTTTTCTCTATTCTCCTTTTCCCCATAAATGCAACACTCTTCCATGTGAAAGCAGAAAGCAACTGGTGGATCCCAGCAGGATTAAAAAAAAAAACAAAACAAAAAAAAAAAAACAGTTTCTTCACTGGTATGTTAAGTAAGTCTCTTAAGTGTGTAATCATAAACTCTTAAATGTGACACCATATCCTGCCAGTTCTTGGAGACAATATAAGAAAATCAGGTACATGAATCATGAATGTGTGCTAGTGATTAAAGGATAACAATGGTGCTCTGTCTTTATGGATCCTTGTGATTCTCTTTTAGCCATTTTAGAGAACAATTTAAGGCATTCAAAGAGTTATATTTATGATTTTGAGACAATAGACATTGGCTCAGGTCCATCAGTGATAAAAACAGCCAGACAATCAGCTCAAAAGAACAGTAAAGAGTAGGCTATAACTGACTGATTAGATTAAATTACTAGACAACACTGACATCTCAAAATAATTGTCTTATAGCTAATTATCAGAATGTGCCACAGTTGGTAGCATTACTTTTCAAGTTCGATGTGCTGGACAAGGAAAGTAGCCCATACCTGTTTTTTAGCAATAATTTGACTGTGATCTTCCCCCAGGATAGCAAGAAGCATGTGAGTTCATGAATTAAAAACACTAGCATAACAGACTTAAATTTTTGGCCTTTGATTCTTCATTATTATGTTCTAAAAGATACAATTTGATTCTGTCTTTGTCAAAACTGGATAGGAACACAGTCTTTAAACTTACAGTCAAGGCTAGTTTTGTTGTAGCTGCAGCTATTTACAGCACAACCAAATCTCACACAACAAAAATACATTACTTGCCATTAAGCAGGTCAAATAAAGCACATTTATCCCTTCGAATAGTAGGCTAAATCTGCAAATATGTGGAAAGGTTTCAAAACAGTGTCTGTGATCACAACTGAAAGCTCCCTCTGTTGGTGCATTTGCACGCTGTAAAACCATCACCAATCACTTGGGGGCGCTAACATTTCACAAAATATCGCCCTTGTCATAGCCTATCAATTTGTCACAAGATGACACGCCGCTGGTTGATTATACATCGATATTTTTCAGTAAGTTGTATCTTTTTATTTCCTTGCTCGTTTAACATCTTTAAAATTAAAGTTGTAGCTTTCAACAACATGAAAATCTCATCATCTAGTCTTATTCTCCGTGATAGTGTTTGGCTTGTGGACTTTTCAGCAGTTAATGTTGGTTGTAGCCTACTCCAGTTTCTCCAAAATTCTCCTCAATTCCAATAATCCCCTTTTGCCTAAGAGCAGCTTTTAATGCACACCGAGTTCATGAATGGAAACACTCGTTATGATGCTAGTGTACATAACCCCGTCACCTCTCCTTTCCATGAATAGGGATGTTCTGAATATTTTAGAAGACCTCCACTTCTGCTTTTAATAACAGACAGTAGGCTATACTTATATATGTTAACAAACAAAGCTAACCACTAGCCAAACATTTAAAAGATAAATCCATTCGAAACTATTAACCATGACTGCATTTAATGGTTCTTAATTGTGAGAAATGCGCTCTTTCCTAATCTGCAAATGATCTCATTAATCAGTCAACTTTGTCACTTGAATTAGCTACTTCTGCTTCTGTGCACAGCCCAATAATTCATCACACAGAGAAAACACTGGATAATTGACCTCAATTACTTTGTTGTCTTCCCATTAGAGGAATGACAACATCCAAACCACTTCTATTATTGAAATTGATTTTTTATTTGAGGTCGAGTCATTGTCATTCTTTGTTGGTAAACTTAGGCTGTCACACTATCATTAAAAAGCCCATACAGAAAAAAAACACTTTCTCATCTCAAGGCGTCGACACTAACAGACAATTTTGACCAAGCTTCAGAGCCCATTATCACCCCAAGGCGACCTAACTTCCCCTTGGGAAGCATTTGACCATGCTTCAATATCTGACGCCTTAGGTGCCCTTAGCGTTAAGCCTGTTTTATGCTTCTGCGTTCAAATCGAACAGCGATCCCGCAGACCCCCTATCCGTCGACACGAACCCCTCTCCGACCCCTCCGCCGTAGCTTGACGTCGTAGCTTGACCTCCAAAAATTTGTAACTGCGCGTCGAGGCGACGCAGACAGCAAGGGCTTTGATTGGTCAGATTATACATCAATTCAGGAGTGTAGCTTTTTAACATTTGCACCCTCGTACTGATAATTATAATACTCTTAAAAGAAAGTAAATAAAGAGTTAAACCTAAATAAACTGTTGGTTTTTATTTCATTGATATATATGTCTATAACTGTTATTCCTTTCTTTCTTTTTTGCTTACAATAAACATCAATCAATAAATCAACGTTTGTTTTGAAAGACAGTTTGTTGTTTATTTTCAATACAATGTTCACGGTTAACTTACATCATTGATAAAATACTAACCAAGTCTGCCACGGGACACATTATCCTGCCATAGCACAGTTCCATGTGATACTGAAAAAAATACTTCCATGTCATTCAGAAAAGCTATCGTTTTGGCAGCTCGGGTGAAACCTTTCTTTTACTGTCTATGAGTGGAACGGGCCATGGACATCCGTGTTGATTCTGTGGGGATAAAGTTTGTGTCGTCTTGTTAGCTCCAGCTGACAGCTGCAACAACATTCTCTCTCTTTCGCTCGCGGCGCACGGGACCATTCGCGAACCACACACCCCCTAGCGTTCTGGCGGTGAAATGCACCGCGAAGCACCACAACCTCACGCAGAAGCATAAAACGGCCACGACGCCGTAGCAGTGACGACGTAGCTACGCCGTGGAGTTGACGCAGAAGCATAATGAGGCCTTTAGCGTTAGTGAGATGAACGCCCTAGGATCGCGTGTAACCCTACCCTACCCCAGACTTAAACCCAACCGCGTACATCATAACTGACGCTTTCCTTGCAGCGTCAGTTAGTTGCGACGCCGTAGGATCGCGTCATGTAACTGACGCTGAAAGGCCGCCGTGAAGCGTCAAATTGAAGCATGGTCAAAGGTGACGCCTTGGGGTGAGAATGCGTTGTGCTTCTAATATCTGACGCTTTAGGCACCCTTTAGCATCAGTTATATGACGTGATCTAGGTGTGCATCTAACTTACTGACAGCTGAAAGGTCAAAGCGTGCAGTTGCCGCGTTCACCGCAATTACCAGGAACTATTTGTCCCAGGAACTTTTTTCACAGGGAACCTTTTTTCCCCAGACCGCTTGCTTACTGCGTTACACCAGCGTGCTAGTACCGGTCCGAGGCGGGAAGACGTTATAGTGACGTTAAACTCATGAGCCGCGTTTCACCGCGATGACCAGGAACAATTTGTCCCAGGAACTTTTTCACAGGAACCTTTTCCCCAGACCGCTTGCTTACTGCGTTTACACCGCGTACTAAAGTACCGGTCCGAGGCGGGAAGATTATGTAGTGACGTTAAACTCATGGTTAAACGGCGCGTGCGACTGCTCTTCCCAGCCTGCGCGTTTGTTTTGAGCTTGCTATGGAGGTGATTCAAGCTTTGCTGCTTTTGTGTGCGATTGGTTTACTAACAAGGTAATTAACAAAACGGCAGAAAAGAGAAGCACCCAAAGCGTGTTCAGAAAGCTTGTAATGCTGGGTGTAAAAGTAGACGTTTTTATCAGCCGACTTGACTGTGAGATGGATGGGACAAAAGGCGCCATCGGGCAGAAAGAATAGCGTGGTAAGAACCAATCAGCATGCTCAGCGCACAAGTCCCACCCCAAAAGTTCCTGAACTCTGAAAAAGTACTACCTCGCCAGCAGGGACTTTCTCAGGGGGAGTATTTACCCGGAACTTCATTTAGACCCTGGTTCCTGCAGTGTAAACACACCGAGTACCACCTCAAAGTTCCTAGTTCCTGGGGAAAGTTCCTGCGGTGGAAGCGCGGCTATGGTTAAACTGCAATGAGAGCTGCTCTTCCTAGCCTGCGTGTTTGTTTTAAGTTTTGTATGGAGGATATTCAAGCTTTGCTGCTCTTTTTTGTGTGCGATTTTGGTTTGCTAACGAGGTAATTAACAAAACGGCAGAAAAGAGAAGAGCACCCAAAGCATATTCAGAAAGCTCGTAATGCTAGACATAAAAGTAGACGTTTTTTATCAGCAGACATTGACCGTGAGATGGATGGGACGAACGCGCGCACATCGGGCAGAAAGAATAGCGTGGTAAGAACCAATCAGCATTGTTCAGCGCACAAGTCCCACCCCGAAAGTTCCTGAACTCTGAAAAAGTACTACCAGAGCCCGTCTAACGGAGAGCCTTGGCACTTCCTATTAGCCCCATTGTGTATCATCTTGGTTGCAGTTCCATTAGAATTCCACTGGAGGTGATCGCGGGCGAGAGCAGAATGAATGGGAGTCTATGGGGCTAAACGGCTAAATGTGTCTCTTTCACCTGCTTGTCGTTAAATTAACATAGATTTTATTGTTGATTCCGCAAGTTCAATATAGATTATAGGCCAAAAGTCGAATGAACGAGTACTTATGTCCTTTTGATTTCTTACAGGTTAGGCCGTTGTTGGCCGGAACACGCTAGCATTCTGCTATTGTGTGACGTCATCACATTTTTGAACGGATTTTTAGAATAGATAAATGAACTTAAAAATGTAATTTTCAGCTGAGTGTATTATCTTAGCTCTCCCTTTTAAATGCAACTTTCAAATTACTTGAGAAAAAATTACATCCTGAGAAAAGTGGATTTCTGGGGGTGAAACCCCATTGACTCCCATTCATTCTGCACTCGACCGCGAGCGCCCCGCATGGACAGAGACGTGTTACTGCAGCCAGTCCAGAACCCGGAAGTAACCAGCCAGTGCCAGTTCTCTTCAATTAGACATTCTCTGGTACTACCTCGCCAGCAGGTTCTGGGGGGGAATGTTTACCCGGTAACTTCATTTAGACCCTGGTTCCTGCGGTGTAAACACATCCGAGTACCACCCCAAAGTTCCTAGTTCCTGGGGAAAGTTCCTGCGGTGGAAACGCGGCTTCAAGATGACGGCGGGTAGGTTTAGGTCTGGGTAGGGTAATGGGTCCAATGCGATCCCTAGGGCGTCATCTAACTGACGCTGAAAGGTAAAGCGTCAGTTAGATGACGCGGGTAGGTTTAGGTCTGGGGTAGGGTAAGGGTTACGAGCAATCCTAGGGCGTCATCTAACTGACGCGCAAAGGGTGCCTAAAGCGTCAAAATACATACTCGAAAACACTACAGAGTAGGCTAAATATATATGTCTCAGTAAAATCGAGTAGTTATTATCCAGCTTGCCATCAGTGTTCTAGGCTCACCAGTGTTTGCTGAAACAGCATATACAGTAACATGTTTATGCAGGCTAGTTTGATAAATACACTACGCAAGGCTGTAGATGCAGCTGTGCCCTGCTGATGAAGCAGGGTAATATTAAAGCCTGTGTTCAGAATGGAATATAAGCTTATACTACTGAATACTGCACACGGCTTTCTTTTCTTTAAAAGAATAAGTACGTATGCAACAATAATTGTTTAAATCGATGCTTATCCTTTATGCAAAATATATTCAATCAATCAGATAGCCTGGTCCAATGAGTCCTGTTTTCTTCCACATCACGTGGACAGCCATGTTTATGTGCACTGTTTACCAGGGGAAGCGATGGCACCAGGATCCACTGTGGGACGATGACAAGCTGCTGGAGGGAGTGTGATGCTCTGCTGGGGAACCCCGGGTCTGGCTATTCATGTGGATGTCAGTTTGACACGTGCCTCCTTCCTAAACATTGTTGCAGACCAGGAACACTCCTTCATGAAGAACAGGTGTGTTCCCTGGTGGAAGTGGCCTCCTCATGCACGTCCAAGGATGATTTGAGGAACATGATGAAGAGTTCAAGGTGTTGCCCTGGCCTCCAAATTCCCCAGATCTTTATCAAACTGAGGATCTGGGATGTGCTGGACCAAGAAGTTTGAGCCACGGTGGCTTCACCCCGCAAACCTACAGGACTTGAAGGATCTGCTGATAATGTCTTGGTGCAAGATATGGGGTTTAGTAGAGTCCATGCCTCAGTGGGTCGGTGTTTTGGCAGCACATGCTGGACCAACATAAAATTAGGCATTTATTTACACCAACATTTAAGATTATGGATTTTAATGGCTCAGTTTTAACATAAACAAACCGGTCACACTTTATATGAGGCAACCATAACAAACAATTAGTGCAATGTACTTATTGTGTGCATGTTGTATTGCAAAACGCAGTAACACATTATTTGACAATCCTGTTCCCCAACATACTATGTACTTCTAATAATAATAATTGTGAGAACTGGGTAATAGGACTAACCCTGAACCTACCCCTTCCTAGATACCGCATATTACCCAGTACTTTATTAGTAAGTACATTGGAAGTAAACATATTTGCACATTTATTTGCACTGTAAAATAGTGCAACCAAAACACTTTTGCTGTTATTGAGGTGGTGGGATATGGGTATAATATTTTAAATTTTAACCCAACTTTCACTTTCAACTGTAATTTTTCTGAATTACATTTTTAAACCAATAGTTTGTCCATATTTTACTCAAATTGGGACAACCCAGCATTTTTTAGAGTGCAATGAACCTGATGCATATTTGTCAATCATACATCCATGAAAGATGTGAACACAGGTAATATTTACAAATAAACTGAATATGATTTAAATTCACAATAACCAGGTTTATTTATCATCAATAATTCCAAATTGTTGGGATCTCATAAATTTTAAGTAACTGAACATTGTTTGTTCCACAGCCATAATTTAACCATGTTCCTATGTGTTAACTGTTACCCTGATTCCAAGTAATTTAAATAAATGCATTTAGTAAAAAATAAAATATATTTAATTTATCTTTAATAAAATAAGACAAATGCAAATTTGTAAAAATACAATGCCACATTTTTTTTTAATAGAGACATCTTACCCATTTCATGTAATAAATGTATGTGACATGCATCACATTACGTTCATTAGTTTATGTTAAAACAAATTTAAATCTTAAATTTAGAATGCTTGCCTGGTGAAATCAGAACATGCCAGGCACAAATCCATGAGTGCCATTGTCCATGTTTTCAGTCAGTAACATGCAGAGGATCACAATGATGTTCTTCAAACACAGGCCTAGGCGTGATGCCCAGTTGTGTGAATTTAAAACACAGTAGACTGGCTCAGTTCATTCAGGAGAGACACAGATACTGTATGTAAATACATTGGTTTAGATAATTAGGGCCCGAGCACTAACGGTGCGAGGCTCCTCTTGAAACTGTTAGGGTTATTTATTTCTTTTTTTTTCTTTTCTTTTTTTTTTTTTCTGCAAAGTAAGTGCCATTTTCGCGGCCGCAACATGCTCAAAAACTCACCAAATTTGGCACGCATGTCAGGACTGGTGAAAAATTTCGTATTTTGTGGGTTTCGCGGATGGGCGTGGCAAAATGGCTCGCTCAGCGCCACCTAGAAAATTGAAAAAATTAGCCCCTCGTCCACGTTCAACCTACATGCACGAAATTTGGTGGGGACGTGCATCATATCAAAACGCACAAAAAAGCCTCAAGAACCCCTACCCTAAACTCGACAGGAAGTCCGCCATTTTGAATTTGGCGGCCATTTTGGGACGATTTACACACTCCGTACTTTAACGAACTCCTCCTAGGGATTTAGTTCGGATCGACTTCAAATTTCTGCTGTGCCTTCTAAAGGCATTGACGATGTAAAGTTGTGCTATCTGCGTGTTTTCGTCAATGGGCGTGTCCGTGGCGTCGAATGATTCGCCATAAAACAGGAAGTTGTAGTAACTTGGCTGTAAATGCCCAGATCTGCACGAAATTTTACACATTTGACAAGAGTCCCGCCCTGAACAAATCCACATGCCGACATTCACCCACAGTCATAGCGCCACCTAGTGGCAACAGGAAATGACCTTTAACGAAGCAGCCTCCGCCGCATGTTTGAGCCGACATGTACGAAATTTCTGTGGTACATTTACCATGTCCAGACGCACAGAAAAGTCTCTTGGAGCGATGCCCTAAACTCGACAGGAAGTCCACCATTTTGAATTTGGTGGCCATTTTGGGACGATTTACACACTCCGTACTTTAACGAACTCCTCCTACGGATTTAGTCGGATCGACTTCACATTTCTGCTGTGCCCTCTAAAGGCATTGACGATGTAAAGTTGTGCTATCTGCGTGTTTTCGTCAATGGGCGTGTCCGTGGCGTCGATGATTCGCCATGAAACAGGAAGTTGAAGAAACTTGGCTGTAAATGCCCAGATCTGCACCAAATTTTACACATTTAGGACAAGAGTCCCGCCCTGAACAAATCTACATGCCAACATTCACCAACAGTCATAGCGCCACCTGCTGGCAACAGGAAGTGACCTTTAACGAAGCAGCGTAGCAAATTCACAGCCGCACCGGCTGAGCTCCAGAATATGCAATGCGGCCGCCTCACACCATGACGCGTTACAGGTGCGAGGGCCCGCCCATCGCTGCTTGCAGCTTTAATCCATATTGTGTTTTGTAGACATGCCCAGAGATTTCTCCATGTTCACATCTGCTTAATTTGACTGCGTAATTTTGCATAACCGTGACTCATATTTTGGTTGACCCAGCAGAACCCAGCCTTATAGGTGAAATTTTGTGTATTAGTTCCAGGATATTACATTCAGAGTTCCCTAAACTGGCCTTCCTTTGCACCGTTTATCTTGTTAACCATCCTTAAAAATATTACAGCTCCACATCAAAATGTGATGAAATTCTTCCATTTTCACAATAAACACTTGTTTTATGCATGATTTAATCAAAGTAAAGGGAAGAAGCATGATTAAACTGCCACAGAAAACTACTCAGATGAAAGCACTTTCGGTCATTGCATTGCAGTCAATTATTGAGCCAATAAAACATCGTTCTCCAGCCTGAGAGAAACTCTCATCAAAATCCAATAAATATGTGTGCTTTTTCCCCGTCTCCTGAAACGATAAAAATATCGGTAGTAAATCAGACTTACTCATTCTTTCATGTGACAACGATGGGGTGACATTTTACTACAGTGTCTCCACAGTTCCCGTCAAGTCTTGGCAGTAGACACGGTAGTTCTATGAATAAAAATGTTCAGTGCAATGATACATTGCTGAAAACATTTACAGCTTTTACTAAAAGCTTGCAGGGAAATAGTTGAAGGATATAGCCTGTCAGTGTCACCACATGACCCCATTTTGTATCAGGAAGGACTTAATAAGCCTGTGATGCATCCATAATTTGCTCTCTGTTTTGGTAGAATACACTTTTAAAAAGAATGGTATGGTGTCTCATGAAGAAATTTGAACACTCTTTGAATCTTTCCTTTGCACAAAAAGGGTCTTCATAGTGGAAAGTCTGGAAAGGTTTTTTATTTATTTATTTATTTATTTTTTGATGATGATTAAAAAAAAAGTATTTTAAAAAATGCCCACAAGATTGTTCACAGAACGGTTATTCTGGCATCACTGTGAAAACCCTCAGGGCTAAAGGCACTGGGGTAAAAGGCACGTTTGACTTTATTCTTCTTAGATGGCACAACATTCAGCCCAGCACAGGGATAGTGTTTTTTTCTATCATTTACTCTCCCTGAAGTAGTTCCAAACTGAGTTTATGTATTCTGCTGAACACATAAGAAGATTTAGTTTAAGGTGGTAACCAGAGAATTGATGGGCCCCATTGACTCCCATAGTATTTTTTTCCCATTATGGAATTTAGTGGACTATCAACTTTACCAACATTTTAAATTAAATTGTGTGTTCAGCAGAAGAAATAAACTCATACAGGTTTGGGACAACTGGAGGCTGAGTAAATGATGTTGCAAGTTTAGATTTGGGGTGAACTACGCTTTAACAACTGGTTTTAATGATCAACGTGATAATTTGTCCTTGTCAATTTCGAACAGCAACGCAACATTAATTCTGCGCTAATACTAAACTATACATTTTTTACATAACTACACTATTTGAGGAAAGCATTTTTTTAAAGTTCCCTTTTCCGCCAGATTTAAAAAAAAAAATTGTATTAAAAATAATAGTCATACAATTAGACAGTTTAAATCTTCAACAGCATTACGGATCATTTATTTATTGTAAAATATATTAATTGTAGCCTATTTTCGCTTTCATTTTAAATGTAGGCTGTTATTAGGGCACTGCTTCTTTATTCATGTATTAACTTCCTCATGCTTGTAAACTTTACCATACTTCATTAGTATTTACTATACTGTAAGTGTTTCAATTTTATTTGAGCAACCCCACCATCATCATCAGCAGCCCCAGACCTCTCGCGCCTCCCTCCTCGCGCGCGCTGTGCCATGGCAGCGGTGACGTCACCCGTGCATTGACTCGAGCTGCTGGCTGAGGAGAGAGCGAAGGTTGAACACAGACTGGGGAGAAGGGAGAGAGAGAGAGAGGGAGAGCAGCAGCCTGGGCCCACGGACAAAAACTCACCGAAACGGATTTACATTCTCCACGCATCGTCTTACCAACCCAAGTCTGCAAAAAGAGCGTGTTTTTCTGCGTGTCCTAAAGCCCGATCTATCAGGAGTTACAGCAAGGTAAGAAAAAGAACACACTAACATGTCAACTAGAGTAATAAGGCTCGCTTAAAGTTGCCTTGCTGTGCTTTCCTGGCAAAAACGGTGTTCAGTAACGCGTCTACATGCATATTGCTTCTTTATTGAGAGGATCGGTGTATATGTTACAATGCAAAATGAGAAAGAAACAGGAGCACTTTGAGTGATTGTGTCTCTCGCGCTCTTCTATTGTCTACCAGCACTGTTGCCACAATAGAGATCCCAACCAACCGCCTCCTTAAAGTTGCTGGATTTGACACATCCGTGAAACGGCGAGGGTCATCTGTTGATTGATAGTACAGTTTAAAAGCCGCTTTTGGTTTGTTTTTGTTTTGAGACATCATATTAGAGAAAGAGTGAAATGATGGCTGCTGAGAATGTCCATTGTCATTTTCTACATGTTGTGTGCTCGCGCCATGGAGTCATTTCACATTGTAAAACAAAAGCGTTCCCTGACATGTTTATCCATTGCCTAAGTGATATTTATCAATATTGTTGTTTGTTGTTATAGTATACAAACGTAATTCACTAAGGTGAGAGTGCTTTGAATGAATTAGCATGGCAAGAGAAATGCACATTAGGTTACTTCTCTGGAAGTGAATGAAACTTGGACCTTGATGTAACGTTTTCAATGGTATTTAAAGAGTTATTCACTTAAATGAGAATTCTGTCATTGCATACCCTCATGTCCTTCCAACCAAGTAAGACGTTCATTGTTTATTTTTCGGAACACAATTGAAGATCTCTGTCCTCTTCATGTTTACTATTAGGATTTTTGCCATAGAAATCTCTTGTTTATTGAAATTGTATGTTTCAACAAACAATGTTCATAAACATAACAACAGTCACATTCTACTTTTGTGCTATGAGAGGTTAAAGTTCAGTGATATTTGCCTGGGTTTTGATGAAGTCTATAAAGCAGATCCTTAAGTAGGCTACTGCAAAATACACACAGTCTCAACAGAGGACCTTGCTCAAAAAACTATGATGGCAAATGAAAATGCTTAAATAGTTGATTTTACGACACAGTTAAAGGTCATTTGAGAAGTCGGGCCCCAAAAAAGATGTAGTTAATTTAATCCACTGTCGGATTACTTGAGTTTGTTTAAAATAGTTTCTTTCATGCACAAAGTAAACATGAAGCATCATGTGATTTAGAGTTGTTGCAGATTTTCTACATTTATGGTCAGGTTCTTGACAGTGTATTCCTTTCCATCTCCCTTTCACAGACTCTCGGTACTTGCATACTCACTAGCATTATGATAATTGAATTTTACACCAGTCAGGATTTCTCCTGCCTAAGATTAAGTGGCTAAAATACTGGGCTACTTTGAAGACAATAATCCTATTTTTATAGTTTCTCAAGAAACATCCATAGAGGATTGAAAAAGCTAACATGCTTATACCACACAGTGCTAGTACTTGTGCTAATATATTCCCATCACATTCACAGAATTCCCAAAACGTATGTTTCAACAGATGTTGTATTTTCTTGTCTAAGTTTCACATTGATTTGAATGCATGGAGATTATAAGTTTCGACTGGTTCAAAGTTTCACTCTGATCACACCCACGCTACTGACGTTTCTTTCATGCTCGTGATCTGTAGTGTGTTGCCTTGCAGTGACAGGTATGTGGAATCTTAGGCATGAAGACTGAAACACGGTAACAACTCTGATTGCATTTTCTATTACAAAACTCATGAAAGTGTCATGCTGTGTCTGTCATTGCGCAAACGAAAGACAACATAATTGAGCTTATGTAATGCACCAGGAACATTCTACCATAAACAGTATCCCAAAGGCAAGTGTTAATGTTAGAGTAATTTTCAAGAATGGAAAAAAAACCTGTTGAAATTAAAAATATTTTTCTTGAGATAGGCTACACTGTAAAACATTATTTGATTAATATGTTATGACAACATGTTTTACATCTCTTTAACTCATCAAAAGCAATTTTCATCTGTTTTTATAAGTTCTGTAAGATTCAACACATTTTTAAGTCAAGTTTAAATGGGTGGTATAATGCCCTTTTCACAAGATGTAAAATAAGCTTTAGATGTCCCCAGAGTGTGCATGTGAAGTTTTACCTCAAAGTACCCTACAGATATTTTTATATAGCATGTTAAAATTGAGGGTGAGCAGAAACGCACCATTTTTGTGTCTGTCCCTTTAAATGCAAATGAGCTGCTGCTCCCTTTCAAGAGAGAGGCCGGAGCTAGCCTGGTGATACCAGACTGCAACTTCACTTTGCTTTCGTAGACTGTCTGGGTTAGAGTCTGGAATGGCATAATAGAGAAGTGTTTCTCTCTCGCTAGAGGGCGCTTCTCTGAAGTTTAAAATCATTGGTTATCTTTATCTGTAAGCCAGTCAGATAAGTTTATTTATGTATGTATGTTACAGCCGCATCGAACCACAGACATCATACAACGAACTCAAATCTATGATCGAACTTCCACTGTAAAGCTTCTGGGGTTTGCTGCTGGCTCTGATGTCTATTGGTTAAACATGATATATAATTTGTCTTGTGTACTATCTAACGGGCGATCTTTGGTCTGTAACAAATCTGTATTTTGTTCCTTGGCAAATTGTTTTGGCTGAGGGCAAAGTAAAGTTTTCTAACTTTATAATTATTTTAACGTTGTTGTATCCTGCTGTAGAATGTCTATGGTTTTTATGATGTTGATGTATAGGCCAGGTCGTGGTTGCCAATGAGAACTTGTTCTCTGAACCGATTAACCTGGTTAAATAAAGGTAAAATAAAAAAAAAATAAAAAATGTGTGTCCAAGCAATACCATGGATCAAATGTGTGAGATCTGAGAACGGTAACTTATATTTATTAAAGATTACAACGAAATACATCCATGCATGTCAGACTCCACACGTAGCCACCTGCTCTATTCGTTGGGAAAATAACCTGGAGAAAGTTACAGATATTATAGTAATGTGCAAAGTATTGTGAGTGGCAGCAATTTTTATTTGCTTTTTTGAAAAGTGTAATGGTTATATATAAAAAAAAACTGGGTTATTCATCTCCACGGATCGTTGAAAAACACGAAATCTCCCTCGGCCCACCGTCTATGTAGCTAAACACATGATGATGCAAGCAAAATACCGGAGTGAACATGGCTGTTAATGACTTTTGCAGATTATGCGAAGTTAATCTACGCATCCACGGTACAATCACGGGCTCTAAACTTTGCCAGAGTGAAACAAGAAAATAATTGTAGCCAACTCTCAAATTTAGGATTAGATCTTTAAAACACAGTTCTTTGTTCCTCAGAGTCTTTTGGAAATGCTGTAATTTAATTTCAAGATTACAACATGACATGGAAATATAGGACTGGAAAAGAAAGGTGCATGCATGCATCCCGTGTCTCGTTTCCCATTTCCGCGATATCGTTTCAGTTTTCGATTTCTCTAACCTACAATGTAAAACTCTGCGCTTAGCGTCTGACACTATCTCAGCCCGCCCTCTGTGTCGTTGATTGGCCGGACGTCCGAAAGCCGTTGGAAAACTGAAAGATAGGCTGCTATCTCAGACTGACTACAGGAGTGAAATGAAATAAGCGGAAGTAGGAAGTCTGACGTAGTCAGGCTAGGATCTTTTTATGTTCAAACCTATGGAAGCTTGTTTCCGCCAAAGGATGAACAATAAAAAAGGTAATTGCGACTTTTTATTCTTTAGTTTACATTCTTGCAATTCTGAGAAATAAAGTCAGAATTGCGAGCTTACAAAGTTAGAATTGCGTGATATAAAGTCGCAATTGCGAGACAAAGTCAGAATTGTGTAATATAAAGTTGCAATTGCGTAATATAAAGTCAGAATTGTTAGATATAAAGTCAGAATTGCATGATATAAAGTTCCAATTGCGTGTTATAAAGTCAGAATTGCGAGGTATAAAGTAAGAATTGCTAGATATAAAGTCGCAATTGCGTGTTATTAAGTCACAAATGCCAGAATTGTGAGATTTAAACTATTCAGTTTAAATATCAAGTCTTTTTCCCCTTAGAATTAGCCTGATAACTCACAATTGCGAGTTTATATCTCACAATTCTGAGAAAAGATGTCAGAATTTCGAAATATAAACTCGCAATTATGTGTTATAAAGTCAGAATTGCTAACTCGCAATTGTGAGAAAAGTCAGAATTGTGAGATAGAAAAGTCACACTTCTGTTTTTTTCTCAGAATTGCGACTTTATATCACACAATTCTGACTTTATATCATGGAATTCTGACTTTATAACACGCAATTGTGAGATAAAAAGTCGCAATTATTTTTTCTTTTTTATTCAGTGGCGGAAACAAGCTTCCATTCAAACCTGAGTCAGGCAATGATGAAGAAATTCAAAAAGAAGTGAACATGTAGAATGCAACAGGATTTAGGTAGCTTATGTATAGTTATCTTTTAGTTATTGATTAGCATATTCTGTCATGATAATCTATAAATCGCGTTCCCGGGACAACATTTATGTAAATTTTAGGGTAAGTGATGTCGCCAACCCGACAGGAATGTCATGTAGACCAGCCATTTGTTGAAGTCCTTAAAAAAAAACGATTTCTTTAAAATAAAATATCTCCCTCTTTGAACTTTGAGTGTTGTAATTTTGCAGATTTTGTTTATGCTCAAACAGCAACATTACACACTAACTAAAGATAAAAGAAGCAAAATCATAATCAACCATCCCTTTAATATAATTTAAATTGAAATGACTTAAACATCTATGTTGATTGTACTTAATTTAAGGCAGAAACTTTTTTTTGACAGTGTAAAAATTATCGTTAATCAAATGATTTTTAAACATTATATTTTGTAAACAAATGTAAAAGGCTTGGGAAATCATTGCTTATATAGCTTAGGAACTTTTCTATGTAAAAATCGAACACAATACTGTGATCACAGTGTTTTTCTTTTATCTCTGTGACCAAAGGAGGGAATCTGAATGGTCTTTTAGTGCTGAAATGAGTCTAAAAATATCCCATGCGCTCTTTTTTTTAATATGTACTGATCTCATTTACAAATGTGCTGTTTTCTGGACCGAGGCTCTGGAATGTGCTGTGCACACGGTACTCTCTCGGTACCACCACCAGTCTCCAAACAAAAGAGTGTTTAGTCAGAGCGTTTCCCTCCATCTGAGCTTTGCCATTTATTTAGTACATGGGCATAGCTTTCGGTGTAAGTTCATTGATGTGTATATCCACTCGTCTCCGAATAATGGAGCCCGCCATCATTTCTGCTGTTCTTCTTTTTGCATGTTATTGCACGGTCTGTAAAGGCAAGCTATATAAATCTATTAGTGCCGTCAGCCCTTGTTCAGAAATGATGTACTTGTGATTTACAGATGAATCAGTCAATTAGAGACAAGCTTGGTTTTGCAGTTCCAGACATGATTTGTTTGAAATTATAGTTTGCGTTTGTTGGTAATTGCGTCTTGCTTAGAAATCTTGCAAGGCAAGTGTTTTCTGCATCTCTCAGCTGGCTTACGCCAACGTCTCCGCAACTGGCTCCCTCAGAACTTTGACCTAAATGTACTTTAACTTTTCTATAAAAGGCTGTAATTATAGTGTTTATGGATTTGGCAGAGTCTTGCAAGTATTCAGTGTGCCTGCAGATAGTTTGTGGTTTAGTATTTTGTAAATGTATTGATTTATCACATACTGGTGGTTAAGGCTACCCGTTTTCCCTTGCTGGGTGGATGTCCGCTAAAATGTTGTCAGTTTGTATAGTAAATGTTCATGGCGCACACATTTTATTGTGAAATTGTGACCCTATTTAAACCCTCGATCTAAATCTGTTAAATGGATCTGGATGGTATGAATAAAAATTCCACTTTATTCATCGTCTCCATAAATTTAGATTGTGGAAATCGTGTTGGGAGGGAAAGGCTCGCATCTGCAACATCACGTCACAGCAGAGTTCGTGGTTTGGAACTGGAAATTGCTTTTTGCTGTTCTAAAGCAAATTTGAATCTTTCCCAAAATAAGAGCCTTCAAAAAAAGAGAGAAAGGCCCAGATTGCCAGCTCTGGAGACAGACATCCCGTCTAATAGAGCGCACAGATGACGGTTAAAGGTCAGGCTGGAGTTTTGTTATTTTTATCATAATCATTTGTAATCTCTCAAGCAGGCATTATGCATGCAGCATATTTAGCAATGATGGAAACGGAATTGGACGGCGTGCCTCTGGTAAGAAAGAGGATTTAGGCTATCCTGTGCATCTCAAGTGCTCCTACATTGTGTCATTTATCTGGTTGAATGGGATTGAAAGGCTGTGTATTTTTCCATTTGTTTTTATAGGTCATATGTGTAGGCTAAAGAGATTTGACTGTGAAAACGATCATCCACCACTATACCAGACTGTCTAAATCTGCAAAAAAAAAATACTCATTTTTTTTCCACATGGAATATTCAGTGCATGCAAAGCAAATATGAAAGGTGACAGTTTGTGAAGATGTGGGGATGAATCTCACAGGTAAACATACATTTTTATGAGGTGGCGTTTTCATATGAATTTGTACATTGAAAACCGTACGAATTTTTAGGAAAAAAGGTCCAACCCTGAACATAACAGTCACTGAGTCATAAAATCGTATGAATAAATTTTAATTAATACGAATTAGCCACCCATTCGCTGAAAAGTAAAATAATTAAGAATTGGCATTAGATGTTGGATGATTTTAGAGCATATAATAAACTGTTTTTGCTTGGCATGTAAGATTTTAAATTTGAGAATAGTCTCAACAAAAGACAAATGTGATTGCTCAAGATCTTCAGGCTCTTTGTGTATTTGCACAAAAGCCTCATTTAGCTTTGTTTCCCATGTTTATCGAGGTTTGTTGACCATAGGGAACATTCTTATGAGTAACTATTAGCAGTTAAGGAGATTTTTAGCTGTACATTGTGTGAAAACTCACTGGAAAATTGAACTAGACTTTGTCCCTTGGCTGAACCTTTTCCTTTCACATGCTTTCCAGGGATTATCTCAGACTTCTGTAGCAGCATAGGGCATCTTTCTCTTTATGGCTTTGTTCGTTCTTTGCTGGATTGCAGTTTTGGCTGCTTCTTCCATCCACCCTCTCATCACTTTTTTTTCTGTCAGACCTCCCGTAGACAAATGACCGTAGACTTATGACTTCCCAGTTGGGGTGTAACGATATCCTCGATTATTACGATACGATAAGTATCACGATATGATATTATTGCAATACTCCAATTTACTTACATTTGATGATTACATTTCTGTCCCTAAATACTGTTTTTACTTACCTGAAAAACATAAAGAACTGCTTATTTCATTTGTATCTTTGTTCTATTGTATTTTTTTATGTTTGTCAAGTCAAGTTAAGTCACATTTATTTATATAGCGCTTTTCACAATATAGATTGTATCAAAGCAGCTTCACAGTGATAACATGAAAGTAGTACAACACAAATGAATAATGTTGTTAAATATTAAATATCCCCAACTAAGCAAGCCAAAAGCAAGGCAACAGTGGCAAGGAACCAAAACTCCATCAGATTGGATGGAGAAAAAACCTTGGGAGAACCCAGGCTCAGTCTGGGGCCAGTTCTCCTCTGGCTAACATTCAAATTTTTTATACATAAATATTAAATATAAATATTGTTTATATATAAAACGGCGCCATAACATATCGCCGGTGTTGAGTCGCCTCTTCACAGGCGTTGGTCTTCTCATCACAGGCATTGGGGCATCCGAAAATCCCCATGAGAGGCTGGGTTTCAAAACTGGACCTGACGAACGCCATTTCTCGGGACAAACGTCCCGAGATAACAGCAGAAAGGCAGATGGGAAATGATTAGCATAGCTGATGTTCATAATGATTTCCATTATACGGGAGTCTGTGTTAGAAAACCACAATCTCACAAACTTTACGCAACCCAACCATACGCGCCGTTTGTAATTGGTTTGGTTTATTATTTATATGCAGCCCTAGTTTTAATGTTTATAATGTTTATAAAAGATTGATTAACTTCTCGGGCAACCTGGTTAAATCCTGTAAGGGCTGAAAGGCTATGGGCATAGAGATGCACCTTTATCATGTCACTCCATCAGCCGCTCCAGCAAGGTGATTGTGTTTTCTTGTAGCAGATATCAGACCTAATCTTCCTTATGAAAGGTTCTGTCATCTCTCTGTGTAATACAAATGCTCTCTCTCTTACACACACACACCTTCTTGAAAGTGCACAGATGCATCCCTGATCAGACATGATCAGACACAACAGATTCATCCCTTCTCTTTAAGCACCCCATTGCCATGCACACTGAACTGATCATTATTTCATTTTCCAGTCATAAACACCCTGTGAAGGGCTTTGTGGGCTGTAATTAAGGGTCGTCTGCTCTTAACTGCATGGCTGGTTTTGAATTTCCTCAGTGAAATGGCCATTCTGGACTGGACAGGGCAGGAGTGTGAAATTCAACACCGCCTCTAAGTGCTTCATTGCAGCTCGGAGTGAGCAGCAGATTTGGGCTCTGCTTGCCCCTCTCCCCTGCTGATTCAGAGCCTTCTCCAGCCCTCCCCCTTGCTCAGACAGGACAGAGCAGAACGCAGAATCAGGTGTAGCTCAAACAGGTGCTTGCTGGGAAAGCAACTGATAAGAATATATTATAAAGAAATGTGTTGAAATGCAATGCAAGTCACTTTGGATAAAAACGTCTGCAAATGCATAAATTTAAATGTTTAGCTAGAAGTCATGGGAATTTGAAGAAGATGGCTCTTATAGTAACTGCATGCATTTAAAATAATAGTAATTCTATCATCATGTGTTCGTGTTGTTCCAAACCTGTACGATTTTCTTTCCTCTGTTGAACACATTATTTACTATCTCCATACAATAAAAGTTAATAGTACTCTCCAAAAGTTTCAGGCTCCACAAAGGTGAGTAAAAGTAATCCATACAAATTCCGTGGTTTAAATTTTAACTTTTCAAAACATTGATCAATTCATGTATATTCATGCCGAAATCGGCAATATCAAACCTTATTCAGTTCCTTAATGTCAGACTACTTGATGTCATAAAGACAACTCACAAGAAGATGTCATTCATTGGACTTACATTTGCGTTCTTGGCCACTTAAAGAGCGAATCTGTGCGCCAGGAAGTAAGTGCGCTACTGTTCCAGGTCTTAAAGAAATTCCAAAGCTCACTGCCCTTAATGAACATTACAGTAAATCCACAATATTTATGGCTTTGGAGCATTATTTATAATTTAGATATTATAAATTAGTCATTATTTATGATTTTACTGGTGCAGAGATTAGTACGTGTTGTGTATTTTGTAAAATACTACTTTTTGAAGTAATGAATAGGCAATGACTACGTTTGCATGCAGCCAATTTTCGGGTTATGGTCGGGTTAAGGTCACTATTCGGGTTTTTGAAACATTAGGAATAACCAGTTTACATGCGTGAGCAGAGAGAGTTTCTCCTGTATACATGGAATTGCAATATACCCATGTAAACAGCAACGCACGGTAGGGTTGGGTATCGAGAATCGAGTATCAATTGGAACCGGGACTAACTTTTCGCTTTTCCCGAAATCGTTCAAAAAGTTATAATTTCGATTCCTAATTTCAATATTCAAAGTCCGTCGACCGGAAGAAGAAACCGCTGAACAACACCAATGAAGAAGCGTCTACCGGAAGTGTTGGCATAACAGTGCGAGTCAAACATGAGTAGCTTACGTCGGCGGTCCAAAGTGTGGCTTCACTTTTCTAAAAATAACGAAATCTCTGCAAAATGCAACATTTGTGACAAAAGGAGTATTTGTGACAGAAGGAGTATTTCCTTCAGAAAGACCATTGGTTAGCAAGGTTAGCTAAACTTTTTTGACCCTGCCTCTTAAAAGAATCGGAATCAAGAATCGTTAGGAACCGGAATCGAAACAAGGAATCGGAATCGGAATCAGAATCGTTCAAATTCAAATGATACCCAACCCTAACGCACGGTTAGCCTCTAGACATACGGACAACCTTAAGATGCAAATGCGTCATTTCCGATTCTTCCTCCTGTATCCAAAGACAACAACAACAGCAGCATGCGGATAATGAATAGTTCGGGGGCAGATAGCGATTGCCTTTGTTTGCGCTTTGATGTTGGTAACGTTACTGACTTTGCTCCAAAAGTATGCTGTGCTGTGTCTCGCCTGCTCTCGCCATGTTGACTTCCGGTATACTGCACGCAGATTTTTGTATGCTCTGAGAAGTTTCTCTACTCAAAATACCAAGATTCCTTGCAAATAGAACATGCGCAGAACACAAATCACTATATGCCGATACATGTTTACATGACCAAAAATTCAGCTTAGAAAAGGGGTACCCCATGTTTAATATCCCGGTTTTTAAAATCCGGGATATAAGCATATTCGGGTTTTTGCCGGTGTTTACATGGCCGTTTGCGACCAGGTTATTGCTAATATCCCGGTTTTAAATGGGTTATTGGCTGCATGTAAACGTAGTCAATGTCAGACTACTTAGTGTCAAAGACAACACACAAGAAGATGTCAATCATTGGATTTACATTTGCGATATTGGCCGCTTAAAGAGCGAATTTATGCAACAGGAAGTAAGTGCGCTACTGTTCCAAGTCTAAAAAAATTCCAAAGCTCACTGCCCTTAATGAACATTACAGTAAATCCACAATATCAATGGCTTTGGATCATTATTTATAATTTGAAAATTATAAATTATTCATCATTTATGATTTTACTGGTGCAGAGATTAGTATACTTTTTTGAGTAATGAACGGACAATAAGAAGGATTAGATTTTAAATAACTTGGGTTATTTATACGTTTGTAAATATATCGTTTTATCTGAGGGCCTAGATGGCCCTGACGGTTCCCCTCTGCCTGTTTTCGTATTGTATTCTTGTCCAATAAACTTGTATGAATTTTGTAAATGTTTAATAATTACAGAACTTACAGTTTTGCCTGAACTAGGCCTATCTCTTTAACATTTCAGTCATTAGGTTAAGCAGCAATTCCTGTATATTAAGTGTTAACAGCTAGAACATGGGTAGATGTGTTGAAATAAATGTGCTAACCAGTGACCATTGGCAGATGTTGGAGACAGTGAGGTTAATTGTCTGTGAGTAGTAGACCAGACGCAATGTATGGATATCTGTGACTGCTTCAGCGCTCCACAGCCCAAGGCCTGACCATTCACAGTCAGCCTCTCAGATAAAGGTCATGACAGCAGATTTGTGCTGTCAACCACAGAGAAGAAGAGACAGGAGATTGAGCTAGAGGGAGGGTGAGAGACAGAAAGACAGGAAGAAGAAAGAGAGAGGAAGAACAGAGTTCACATGAGAAATTCACAACCAAAACAAAGATGCTAGTACCAGTGGGAGGTTGAGCTTGATGATCTTTCACGGTCAAGTCTGATTCTGTTGTGCAGTGTTTGCTGCTTTGTTTTGTCAGAGGGTTTGTTTTGCTCCAGTTAATTTAATTAAATTGTTTTTTCTGCTTGCTTGAGTTTTAGTGTCTAAGTGTTTGGTATCTCATACAAAATGTTGTGCTTTTCACTGTTTGTTGCTGAGGTGACCCGACCGATGTGAGATCCACCAATCAGTGAGTTTCCTGAATCTCAATCAAATGTTTGATTGGTTGAAATTAATTGAGATTATCTCCCATTTTTCCTTGGATGCCCATACTCATAAACACACTGCATATTAAGAAAGCCGTATGAAAAATGTTGAGAGAAAACTTAATCCCTTCTCAGAAAGGAGAGTATATATACACCATAATGTGAATTTGATACCCAAAGTCTTTCCTTATCTCGCCTTTTCTCCAAGTTCAGGGAACGGATGTAGAGTAGGACGTGTTAATCGGTGTTTACATCAAGAGTTATGTGATCCTACCTATTCGCCATCTCCGGACCTGTTCTCTCTCATAAGTGAACTTTGAACATGGGTGAGGTTTCTGTGAATGTTCTCCTCCGGTAGTTCTTTTATAAGACAATACAGCTTGAACTCTTACCCAATTTCTTAGAAACTGTGACGGGGCTTGATAGACAATCCTATTATCTCTTCTTTTATCTCACTTTCTCTCTTTTTTCCCCCTAAAGGGTTTTTTCTCTCTCCTCATTTCCCTTCATTTTACCATTGTACCTTTTATTTCTTCTCCGAGACTGTCTTAATATTTGAGGTCACTCATGGTAGGAGATGGTGCTTTTTAAACCTCAACATTGAGACTCCAGCATTAGAATGGCTGTTCTTTTTCAATTTTCTAGGATTGTCTCTTTTCAATGTCTCTATTTAGCTTATTTGACTGATTTTAGATCAGATTTGATTTTGCCCAAAATTCTGGTACATGACCCGTGCAGTCAGGCTTTGAATATTATTGATAGACTGTGTGCGAGTCCGTTAGAATGTTTGGTGATAATCTGTCTGATCCAAGTTAAACTGTTAAGACTGTTCTTCTTTGTCTATGTCCCAGTGGTGGATCCCATCAGCCCACCGCTTTGTGCAATACCCATGCATTGTGTTCACTGGCCTTGCTCTGGTTGTGCCGCAGTGTGAATTGCATGTTGGCTGAGTGTGCAAAACGCTCCTCCTTTATTCACTAAGGGGAGAGATAGTCCTAAAGAGAACACACGCTTTCCCTCTCACGGCCCTCTTTGGAGGAAGCACGTGAAAGTATTTGCTGATGAAGCTATGGTGTGTGTTTGTTGGACGGATGCCATGGGTGCTTGGGCCATTGACTTTTGGCCATTGGTCAGTCGACTAATTGTTGTCTATCAACTGATCGACTAAGAGGATAACTTAGATTTGTGTCTTTTAGTTTTTAGACTTTTAGCATGTTATAAAAACTTTGAAAGCCATCAAAGGACCACTTTTGTAACTGATTCACAGAAATAAAACTGTCGACAAGTCTCTTAAAATATCAGGTCATTTGACAGCTAGATGATTTCAGGTTGTTTAGTGTTATGTGGTCGAACTTCTAAAAATGTAATAAATGTATGAATAAATAATTTGTATGTAATTTGTAAATACGTTTTACATGGAAAATCATATAGTACCATTTAAAAGTTTTGGTTGGTAAATATAACATTTATTCTGCAGAGACAAATTAAATTAAAGTGATATAAAGACTTTTATTATGATTAGTGCTGTCAATCGTTGAACTAGTTGCACATTTTTCTGTAAATAATCGTGAATAATCACAGCTAACATTTTTTTATATATATTTTTGATTTGTAATTAATGTAGAAACATCATAAAGACATGCATTATTACAGTTTCCATATAAATATTAAACAGCACAACTGTTTTTAAGTTTATATTGAATTTTTTTAAGCACCAAATCAGCATATTAGAATGATTTTTGAAGGATCTTGTGACACTGAAGACTGGAGTAATGATGTAGAAAATTCTGCTTTGCCATCACAGGAATAAATTATTGTTTAAGTATATTAAATTAAAAAACAGTTATTTATATTAAAATTTTATTATATCAATATAATATTTCACAATATTAATGTTTTATTGTATTTTTGTTCAAATAAAGGCAGCTTCGGTGATCACTAGATTTAATTCAAAAACATATATTTTTTAACTCACACTCTCACATTTAATCAAGATATAAGGATAAAAGTTTATAAAAGGTTTTAAAAACCTTATGAACCCAATATGAATGTAAAGAGTATATAACAATTTTAAAACATGTTTCTTTATCATGTATACTCTTGTAGTTTTGCCGTATCCATAAATGCCTCAGACTTTGGCCTTGCCTTCTGCCTCAAATGGAGAATCCAGCTTGTGTCATTGTTGGTGGGAATTTTCCTTGATTTTCTACAAGGGGAAAAAGGCATGCATCAGTGCTTTTTTTAGATTTATGATAAAGTTTTCCTGTGGTGTTTTTAGAAGTGTTTTCAGATAGCTCTGAATCGCAATTCTTGCCTTGGAGATTAAACACCACAGCATCAGTTGGCAAAACCTGGAACTGTTCAGCTGTGAATGTGAGTATGGGCCACAGCTTTGATGGATGTAACAGATTGGATGCCGAGGGGTTAATCTCTGTAAATCTCAGTGCAGTAAGAACAAATGAGAATGGAAAAAATGAGTATGAATGGGAGAGAGACAAGCGACAGGAACGACCTGCCCTGAACCTTCACTGCGGAGACGAGATTCTTGGGCTGCTGCCATCTCTCCTGATTGTTTTGTATGACTGGAGCCTGAGTGGTGGTGTGGTATGTTAGCTTATTATTTATTTGTACATGTGCTCACACATACTTGGTTACAAACTTAAGAGTTTAACAAAACAAACTCTGTGAAATTACTTCCTTATTAGTAGAGGTCGACCAATTAATCGGTTTTGCAGATATATCGGTACTGATGGTTGATTGGTGGAACTATCGTTATCGGTAGAAACCCTTACCGATAGTTTTTCCGGATTGCGTCCATTACTGGATCCATAGACAGTATAAGAAGTGGACAGAGCCATCTCATTGGAACTCCATTGAGACAAGTGAAGCCCGCTTTTGGCGATTTTCTTTTTTTATTATTTTTTTAAACTTGCAGAGGCGGAGAGTGTGAGTAGGAGCTGTCCATGAGCTAGGAGCTGAAGAAACTTTTGCTAGGTATTCTGATTAATTATTTTGTTATTTTGCCTCCACTTTTCCCCGATTAGCTTCTCCTCCTGTCCATACGGTAATCTCTCTACTGTGCGAACAGAGAGTTGCGTGGTTATGACGCAATCGTTAGCCTACTTTTACAAAAAAACTGCTTCTACGGGGCCATAACATAAGCTACAAGGTAATGGAGCATTTTATACATTGTCGTGTTTCTTTAGAAATAAATAAAGGATAAATGGGGTCTTCAAACGCCTCAGATGTAAAGTTATTCGCTGTCAAAGTGACACCAAAATGAATGTGAGTCAATGGAAATGCTAACGCAAGTGAAGTTCTGCACACTCGAAGTTCAACACACTTGACGAGTCGGCGTGCCTCAGAAATATGCGCATGCCATTTTCTGCATATTCTGAGGGAGGGGTTGAATCAAATGTGTAGGTTAGTGACGTACCATAACCCAGCTGTAGTCCCAATCGAGTCTTTTTTGTAGGCAATTATACTTCCTGATTTTTAAAAGACGATATCTCTGCTTACACTGAACTTTCAGCACTGCAACTTTGCAGATAGTGTTCATGCACCAACAGCCACATTACACACTATTTAAAATGAAAAAAGTGTAATCGCAGTCAACCCCCCCTTTAAAAAATTCCATGATGCTGCAGGTTTCTTGAGGCTGCAGTAATATCATCCCATATAAGATAAACATTAATATCAAATTGCGTAAGTCCCAGGTCTTACTCCATAAACTGTCAGATTTCATCTTATAATTTTGAAGACCATTGACCTTTTGTTTATTTTTAGTAAAGACTTGAAGCGAATGGAGAGCCAGTTTCCCGGTGGTGAAATATTTTGTACTGAGACGTGATCGAGCAAAGAAACTTGACTGATTTTCAGGCTGCATCACTAGACTTGTTTGCCTGAAATAATCCCTTTTGCATTTTACAAAGCTTCTTTTTTTTAATTGCTGTCTATCTACACCCACCGGCCACTTTATTAGGTACACCTGTCCAACTGCTCGTTAACACTTAATTTCTAAGCAGCCAATCACATGGCGGCAACTCAGTGCATTTTAGGCATGTAGACATGGTCAAGACAATCTCCTGCAGTTCAAACCGAGCATCAGTATGGGGAAGAAAGGTGATTTGAGTGACTTTGAACGTGGCATGATTGTTGGTGCCAGAAGGGCTGGTCTGAGTATTTCAGAAACTGCTAATCTACTGGGATTTTCACGCACAACCATCTCTAGGGTTTACAGAGAATGGTCCGAAAAGAAAAAAACATCCAGTGAGCGGCAGTTCTGTGGGCGGAAATGCCTTGTTGATGCCAGAGGTCAGAGGAGAATGGCCAGACTGGTTCGAGCTGATAGAAGGGCAACAGTGACTCAAATAACCACCCGTTACAACCAAGGTGGGCAGAAGAGCATATCTGAACGCACAGTACGTCGAACTTTGAGGCAGATGGGCTACAGCAGCAGAAGACCACACCGGGTGCCACTCCTTTCAGCTAAGAACAGGAAACTGAGGCTACAATTTGCACAAGCTCATCGAAATTGGACAATAGAAGATTGGAAAAACGTTGCCTGGTCTGATGAGTCTCAATTTCTGCTGCGACATTCGGATGGTAGGGTCAGAATTTGGCGTCTACAACATGAAAGCATGGATCCATCCTGCCTTGTTCAGGCTGGTGGTGGTAGTGTCATGGTGTGGGGAATATTTTCTTGGCACTCTTTGGGCCCCTTGGTACCAATTGAGCATCGTTCCAACGCCACAGCCTACCTGAGTATTGTTGCTGACCATGTCCATCCCTTTATGACCACAATGTACCCAACTTCTGATGGCTACTTTCAGCAGGATAATGCGCCATGTCATAAAGCTGGAATCATCTCAGACTGGTTTCTTGAACATGACAATGAGTTCGCTGTACTCAAATGGCCTCCACAGTCACCAGATCTCAATCCAATAGAGCATCTTTGGGATGTGGTGGAACGGGAGATTCGCATCATGGATGTGCAGCCGACAAATCTGCGGCAACTGTGTGATGCCATCATGTCAATATGGACCAAACTCCCTGAGGAATGCTTCCAGCACCTTGTTGAATCTATGCCACGAAGAATTGAGGCAGTTCTGACGGCAAAAGGGGTCGCAACCCGTTACTAGCATGGGGTACCTAATAAAGTGGCCGGTGAGTGTATTCTCTAAGCCATTTCTGAAACGCATCCCTCTGTTTACAGAGGAAATGATTTGCACTCTGACCCGACCATTTCCTGTACAACAGCATGTTTGTCCATTTGATTGAGTGTCACATTCGTGTGCTGGATTTGTGAGTGTGTGCTGTTAATATTTCCCCAGCTCTTTCTTCTTCTTCTTTTTTTTTTTTTTTTTTTTGGCAGTACGTTGCATTTGCAAATAAATGCATTTGGTAAAATTGAAGATTATTAGGAAGTGCAACATAATTCATTCTTTACATGGAACTGTAAAAATTATAATCTGATCCTCAAGCAATTCTAAGACATGCAACTATCTACTAAAACATAGTTTTTAACAGAGACTGAGATTAGACTGAAACCAAATGATGCTATGACATGGTGAGCTCCACTTTTTGACACACTTATACAAGGAAAAGACAAAATATTGAAACTGTCAAAAAATACTAGAATATGCTACACTGCATAATCGCAAAGCTGTATTTTTAGCAGCCATTACTTGGATTGGGATATCGCATTTATATCACATTAAAACATCTGCAATTATACTAAAGCACCTTTTCCATCCCATGAGTTCAAAAGAAAAAAATCGTCAATTCCTGGGAAACTGCAGCAATATATCTGTAATAAAAAATGTTCGTTCCTGCAATCAGGGAAGCCACTGTGGTTCTTTTTTTTTCCCTACATCATAAAATATTTGCGTCTAAGAGCCCGCAGCAAAACACAATAAACGGTGTCATGTTCTCTTGTTCGGATGCCTGGTGTTTGTGAGACACTTCTGGGAGGAAATTAAACCAAATCATTCTGATGACAGACTTTGAGGCATTTCAGAAATAACCTTTTATGCGATATTTCTATTTTGTGTATATGTTAAATTTGCTACTTAGTCACATGATCCTTGAAAAATGAATCTATTATACTGATTTGCTGCTCAAAAAACATTATTACTATAGTGTGTGTGTGTGTGTATATGTATATGTATATGTATATATATATATGTGTATATGTATATATATATATATATATATATATATATATATATATATATATATATATATATATATATATATATACACACACACACACACACACAGTGATAAATCATTGTTAAATGTTTGTGCTGTCTACCATTTCTATGGAAATAGTGATGCGTTACTTTTATGGATCTTAAATTAACAGAAATGTCAAAATTTGCAACGTTATAACTTTTTTTTTTCTTTTTTTTATAAAAATGCCAAATACAGTTTCATGGCTGGTCAAATTTCCCAATTCACTCACTATACAAGAATGTGCAGAGGCAAAAAGCTTTTGGGTGCTATTTGTAGAGTTTAAAACTCAAACGTGGTTCTAACTTTATTGAAAGCGCTCTGAAATGAGTGTTTTGTGTTAAACTGAAATGCATATGTTAAGTTGTAGGCTAACTGAGCTTGCAAATGTAGAGCGTCACCTGGGTTTGAGTCATCTGCATGCTAAACAATGGTGGGCTCTTTACGGATCTCCTGGTGGGCTAATTGGATGACACATTAATTGCTTGGGCCGGTACTCAGTGAAGTGGAATGGTAATTATTGGGTGCTGCTTCTAATAAAAAGACTCCCTCATCCATCACAGACATTTGGTTGGCAAAGAGTTTTTTTTGTATAAAGATGTTTGCATTACCGGCTTATTAGGCAATGGGAATAAAAGCCTGTGACAGCTGCAATGCACCCCCAAGCTGAGCGAGAATTTTGAGGAGGGCACAACGAACAATCATGAGAGCGAGTGTCCTCTCTGCCCTAAAACCTCTCTAGCCAAACCAGATGAGTGTGTAATTGATGTTCTGTTTCATTGCCTAAGCCATATCTGTGCTGAGTTGATGTCAACAGAAGTGGACATGCAGTGAACAGAGGGATGTATGAATACATGTCATTGCTCCATGCTCCAAAATCCCACAATCCTGTCCCTTGCCAGCCCTTGTTTAGTTGGCACATGGCTTTACAATGACATCATCTGCGGGAAGATAAAGATGGAAATTCAGACCCAGAAGGAGACTCAATAAGCCAAGGACAGTCTCTCAGCCGTACATATTGATAGACTGAGATAGCGAGGGATGAGGTTGGATGAATGCCTCTGCTGGGCTCTAGACTGCAACGAAAATGGTTGCAAAAGCACCAAAAGACAGTGACAACCATTCAAAAATGAGTTACTGTTGATTACTGATGCATGATATGTATAACATAGGATATAAACTGATATAAGATATATTTGATATACATTTTTTTCACTTATTGCAATCATTTCCTCTCTTTTTACATCAGTTACAACGGGATGGCGAGTCACTCTTGCCTCCCCTGAGCCCATTGACTTTTAGCAGACCCCCTAAGCATGCAGTGGGTTTGGTACAGACAGTTTCTGGTCTCATTGACTTCCATAGTAGGAAAAAAATATATACTATGGAAGTCAATGAGACCAGAACTGTCTGGTTACTGATATTCTTCTGAATATCAGAAAATAAGCTGAATGGATTAGAAAACAGTAAAACTCAACTGTTTAACTCTGGGGAGTTGTTAAATGAGCCTATTTCCAAAAAAGTGGAGTATCCCTTTAAGTGCAAACAGTAAATGCAAATGCAATCATAATCAAAGTTACTTAGCACACTGACTCTTTATAATTGTTTTGAAATTGCTGTTTTAATTTGCACCAGCAGTTATAGGGTTAATGCGATGAGTTCGGAATAGGCCGGGAAGAGAGAAACGAGGCTGGTGTGTTTGTCTCTATGTTGTTCTTGTGTTCCGATTATAAGTTCAGAAAAAGAGCCTCCCTTGTCTGTTGTCCTTAAGACATTACTGTACTCTCTCTAAATCATGCAAAGTGCAAACAGAGACCATAGCCGCAAATAAACAGTCCAGAGATGGGACTATGAAGCCTAATTTGTGCGCAATGCACATCAGGGAGCTTGTGTTTTACTTTCAAATTGGTGATTGGGTGTACTCTGTGTATAAGGAGCAGCAGTGCTGAGCGTGCATTCTTAAAGATAAGACATTTTAAGTTATTAGACATTTAGTCTATGTTGCGCAACGAATCCTCCGCCATCAGTGAATTCATGCTGCACTGATTGCAATGGGAACTCATGCTGGATGAGCAGAGCAGACTTTAACATTTGTTTTTAATGCTTTTTATTTTATTATATAAACAGCAAAACGATAATTTAGGCAAATGTGAGTGTAGCGGTGGAATATTCTATTGTAATCTCACCCTCACTCTTGGGCTCAGTCATGGCGATTTCGCGAGACAGCTTTTCACTTAAGAGGAAATCTCATCATATTTTCAGTCTCGCGAGATCTTGTGGCATAAGATCTCGTCACACCCCTAGTACTTATAAATCTTGTTATAAATTCACTTTTGATTTTAGCTTAGGGTTTAATTTTTAATTATAGACAGTGGTATTTATTGGTTATTAACCAGAACATAACGTTATTGTCATCTTGGGTATAGGCCAGAATGTTAATATTGGTGCATGACTGCACTAATTGATTAATAACTACACATGACTGCACTAATTAAGTTGCACTAGTTGATATTTGTTTCCTTCACTATTATTCTGTATCTTTCTTGTTCAATGAACGCAATGTTAGTCATTTGATTTCCAAACAAATTACTCTTATGAATCATTCAGAGCTGTTAGTGAGTTCACAACCTTCATTTTCCCGGTATGTTCATTTTAGAAAATAAAGCAACTGCAAGATATACCTAATATGTAAGTTTGATTATTTTTCAATCGGTTAATGTATCGATTTTCTTTTCTTTGGTTATTCTATCACTATTTTTATTTATTTATTTTTTTGTGTGGAAAAGGATTCGTCAATCCTTTGGTTAACTTACCAATATATAACAATCATGGCTTGCAATTAATCTTTTAATGTTTTAACAGCACATAAATCAACATATTTGTGTAATAATCAATGGCATCATATGTTGTTGCATTGTTCCACCCCTACATACAGCCTATTAGAAAACCAGATAACTAGAAAAACAGTTTGCTGTTTAAAATTTCATCGCAGCATCAGTGACTGCTATTAAAAGGTTGAATAACAAGCTTTGCACTTTCCACCATTCATTCTCAATTGCCCCCTACCAAACCCACCGCATGCTTTAGGGGGTCTGCTAAAAGTCAATGGGCTCAGGGGAGGCAAGAGTGACTCGCCATCCCGCTGTAACTTTGTAGTGTCACTGTTGGACAGTGTTACTTTAGATAAACAAGTGATTAATACACTTTTTTATGTCACATTTGTAATTTTTGCATTATTTTATTTTTGTAATATGGATTTTTTCTCATCCCTTGCCTCCTTGGAGGAAACTGCCTTGACTGAAGCACTTCCGAACAGCCGACTTCATCGAGAATATTATACTAGATGTTGTTCTGGTTAAGTTTTTGAGTGTTGGATGGAAAGGTAGATGGATAGGTGGAGGTAGAGAGAGGTAAAGGATACGTTTTTGCTGTCTCAGCCGTAAGTGCTGTTTTGACTCGGCATGACATGCTGTGCATTGACACACTGCCAGGCTCTGCCCTTCAGGAGCCCCAGAACACGATCTGCTCTAGCGGGACACTTCCTGTCTTTCCTCTGGACCCTGAACCTCGTTTTCTCAGAGCCGCCTGCTCTGTCACGATAACGCCATAGGGCTAACATAATGACCCACCACCCCCTAAGCTGGTCCCCGTCAGGCAGCATGGAAGGGTCAGAGTGACACAAACGCACTGTTGCATTGTGGGATGTGGTAGTCCCCTGCCAGATCTTGTGACTTAGCCTTTTCTCTGCCACAGCGCTAAATGCATGGTCAATGCTCTGACCTTCAAGCATCTGCTTGGGGACATCATTAACCTTTGCCCTTTGCCATTAAAACCCCCTCACTTTCCTGACTGCTCACATTCTGCCTGAGGAGGGACATTTACTAAAAATGGATCTTCCCAAACATTATTCTCTCCACACCAAATGGTAGTGGACTGTAGGGCCAGCAGTGTGAACTTGAAAACATACAGTACTTACAGAAACAAATAATACTTTTAGTTGAATATTTATTTGGGTGGGGCCTGTTTAGGTTAAATGAATGATAAAAAGTGCAAGTAGTTTGAATCAAGCTGATTTTTTTTTAATTGTTATGCTGTAATGTGCTATTTGTATTTAGATATTTTTCTATAATACAGTTTTACACTATAAAACACATATCGTAATTTTAATGGTAAAAATCTGTAATAGATCCAATTAAACATTTCATGTAATTTTTTTATTAAAATTATACTAAATGTACAGTTTTTGAAGATGAAAAAAAAACCCAAATAATTTATTTGTGAGGAAACATTTATATAAATTGACATTCCCAGAATTTCCTGTTTTTTTTTTACCATAAAACCTTGATCTCAAGGCAAAAGCTGAATAGTTGGAAATAAAATGCAATACAATTAATTGAATTAATAAAAAAAGGTTGCAAACAAAACAAATGTGCAAGTATAAATTACTGTGTACAATGGAGAACACAATATACAGTAAATAATGCAATATTAATATAAAAAAAATGTATACAATCTGCAAAACAGGAGAAATCTGTGCACTAGTTAAAATATTGAAAATAGACTATGATGATATTGATGTGCACGTAAACATGGGCCTTAAAGTGCACCTGAGGTGTAATATGATTACTCTACAGATGTTTATTGAGCAGCCTGACAGCTGTTGGAAAGAAAATGTTCTTTAATCAGGAGCTTTTAGATGTTAGCGATCCCAGGTGTCTGGAGAGCAGCTGAAACCAGTTATGTGCTGGGTGAGATGGTTCCTCAGTGATCTGCTGAGAGTGTGTGATACTGAGTTTGATGAGAGATGTTTTAACGCCCCGCAAAAAAATAAGTTTGAAATACATGACCAGCAGTATACAATTAGCAAACATTCAAACAACAAAATATACTCGCAACAAAAATGACAGCACTGAGAAAACAGCAGAACAGATAATCTGTTTGCATCAGCTCTGCTATGCACACTCAATTCATGTCACGTTTATATATACAATCTGTTGATTTAAAGTATGCAGCTTTACAGTTTTGAACAATGTCAGTGTCTTTCCAGTAGAATTACAACTTAATTTTCTACTATAAAGCAGTGTTTTGGTCTTTAGTGACCTGGATCTATTTCTAACATCAATGAATGAAATCTCTACCTGTCGCGATTATATCAAACTCTCTTGATGTTACAGTAACTATTACAGAAGAATAAAATAAAGCATATTTTGTTCCCTTTTAGAGTTTGGAAGGGAAATTTTATATCATCATTACTGTCCTCATCAGAGCTCATTTCCCCAGTAGCACCACATTGCAGTACACAAGATCCAGGGGGCGGAGTTGGACCCAGTTATAAGGGGTGGGTTTAGGGATCAGGGGGTGGAGCTGGGTAGGTTTAGGTATATGTAAGGTGGGAGGAGTTGGATCTGGATCCAATTCCTCCCGTGGATTTCATGTTCTGCAGTGAGGACCCATTTTCCAGTACATTTAGCATCTGGATCATATTCGTGTTCTTTGCATATTGCATTCAGTATTTGCTCTGCAGTAAATCACTGAACCATTTCAAGTTTTGCTGATGATACTTCCTATTCTTTTGTTTTCTGCCTGCAGTAACTATGAGTAAAGCATCACTTCGTCATTGTGTATTAGAAATTCCTACCTTGTGGAATAAATGTGAATTGCACTTATTCAGTCTTCAAAGACTACATTTTGTTGTCGTGCAGAAAAAATATACTGAAGCGACCCTGTACAATTTAAAAAAAAATAAATAAATGAGAAAACAGTAGGGGTATAACGGTACATGTATTCGTATTGAACCGTTTCGGTTCCAGGCTTCCGGTTCGGTACGCATTCAAACCGAATTGCTTGGACCATTTTTCCTGCCGGCAAAATTCGTGCCTGACGCGTCCCAACACAACGTTGTGCAACATCAAATGGCAAGCGTAATGAAAACAGAACGAAACTGCGCTACTCGTTATGTGTTTCACAGATCGTTTATCAGTTCAGACCAGCAACATCTGTGCAGCGCGAGCCGATCTCGATCAAGCAACACTGTTACTACACAGAAGAGATTCGGTAAAGAAAACATTTGAATTCGCCACTGAGGTAATAACATCGCTGCAAGATCTAGTGAGATGCATTCATATTTCTCCGTTATTAACATATCTCTATTAGATCAAACAGCGCTGTCATGGAAACCAGGAGAAACATTGTGCCATGAACTAGTAAAACTTTGCGTCCACAGACCAGCAACATTCACCATGGATTTAATATAGTAACACTAACTGGAACCAGTTTGGCTGGAATGGTGAAATGCTTTGAAGTACTTCACACATCTTTTTCCAGCACTTCAAAATTCAAATACTAATAAATAAATATATATTTAAATGTTATTTTTAATATAATGACCAAAACATTGTTTGTTCATCCTTCAAAGATGACCCCCATTTATAAACCTGAAAGTTTCAAGATCTAGGAAAACTCACTTATTTAAAAAATATTTTTTCTTTAAACAAATAGGAAACTTCTCTGGCATTTCTTTCTTTTTGCTGTATCGAAAACGTACCGAACCGTGACTTTAAAACCGAGGTACGTACCGAACCGTGATTTTTGTGTACCGTTACACCCCTAGAAAACAGGTTTTCTTTTATAAGGCTTTCTTTTGTATTATTTTCTTTTTCTTGTTATATGGTTTATAATGAATTGATTGAGGAATACTAAGAAGGTTGATGTCTAACTTAAAAAAAAATAAAAATAAATAATTAGGATTATGGTAATGAACGACATCCCGGGTCACTAAAGTGTGTGGGGCTTAAAGTGCTTTTGATTATTCCTTGCATTTACTGAGAGATGAGATTCTTATCAGGATATCACTTGTTAGTTGCAGCCGTAGTTGTTTGTAGTTACATTTTATCATCTGAACTTTGGCTCTCAACCAAGTGATGTCTATATATACTTGGACAGACGTGCTGCATCTGTCTCCATGAATGCTCCTCACTGATAGCTACAGGGTAAGCACGTAATATTCTCTTAACGGCATCTCTTCTCTGACAAGCGCACATATCTCAGCTGCGCTTTTTGAAGTCCTATCTTCATTGTCACAGCGGAGCTTAGAAACCGGTTTTATTTGAGACTGTTTATCTCTGTGATAACTTTGCAGTACTTTGGTTTCTAAATATACTGCGTTCTTTAGTTTGGTTCAGTCTTTAAACAGGTCTTTAAGCGCACCTTCTCTTGTTTTAGATCTAATTGCCTCGTTCCCGTCTGCGCGTGCTGTCATCCTAGTTCTTGTACAAGTGTTCTATTTTTGGATGAGGGTCGTATTGTAGTGGAGGTGGCTGAGAAGGGATACGTCGAGCAGGTGAGAAGGGGTTCGCTTTTAAGAGGCTTGTGGATGTCAGTCATTTGCTCACAAGTTGCAGTTTCGTAAGGGTGAGTTAGTCTTCAGTCTCTGCCTACTTCCCCTGTGATTTGATCAATCAAGGAAAAATTAAGGGGAAAAACTCCATTCCGTTCAAATTGGAGCTGTCATGGAGCTGATGTGTAAATGGAGGACTATATATGCCTGAATTTCTGTGATGAATCTAGGCTTTTTGAGGACACTACTCTTTCACATCATTTGTGTAGATGTTGAGTTAATGCCAATGACAGTTGAGCAATGAGCAATTTTAGCTTTTTTTTATATAATATGGTTATTATTAGAAAGTGTGTCATAAAATAAACACCCTTCCATCATGATACCATTTGCATGACTATTTGCATGATGCTTGTGTTGAAATGTTGGGTAGAGCCCTGAAGTCATGTGAAAAACTCTTGGCGGCATAGTTCAGTCAAAAACTAAAATTCTGTCATCTAGCTCACCCCAATGTTTTCTAAACCCATGACTTTCTTGGAACACAACAGATGTTTAGCAGAATGACAGCCTTAGTCACTTTTCCCTTCTGTTTTACTGATAAAAGATGCAATGAAACTGAAGGTCACTGAGTCAGTTTAAACCCTTATTACACAAAAGAAAAAGTCCTACACGTTTGAAAAATGAGGGTAGGTTATTGACGACTTAAATTGTTCCGAAAATTAACTTAACAGAGCAACTTATGCTATTGGTTAATGACTAGTTTGGATTCTGGAACAAACAGAAGTTTTTACACTTTGAGGAAATGAACCCATGAATGGCTTACTTTAACCATCGACATTGTCATTTATAAATAATGCAAATAAATTTGCATTTAAAATACAATAATAATATTCAACCAAAAAAAATTCATTTGAATATTTCCATATGACATCCCCTTCAAATCTGTGCCATATGCTTGACATTTTTGGCAACAAGGAAGTGAAAGAGACATTCGCACATCATGTTAGGTCACATGCTGTCAAGTCTCCTTTGTGTCAAGGCAGTTTATGACGTCAGGAACACCAGTGATTCCAAACCGCTTTTTTTTTAGATTGTCTTTGGTTCACTGCAGTTTTAAAGAGCAAATACTCAGCAATGGTGCTGACTTATGAATCTGTACATTTTTTGTTTCAAAGCACATTAACACATAGAAACACAAACTACATTAAAAGCTTGAATTTCACGACAGGGGGACTTTAAAATCAAGTTACATGTGGAAATTGTTGGCTACACTTAACAAGAAGAGTCTTCTTGGTTTTCACTTGTGAAACAATCATTGATTTGAATCTGGAATTCCAAGAAAGAAACAATGTTAAAGATTGTTGTAATATTGTTTGAAACTTTAGATGTGGCAGTCAGTGAAATTGCTTCTGAATTTGTCAAGTTTCAGACAATTTGCCTATAATAATTTACCCTAATAGGACAAAATTAGTTTTAAATAGCGTCAAAGGTCAGATGTAGAAAACTAATTTTGGAAAATGATTTTAGTCTTAAATATATGTAATTTATTCTTATTTTAAAGCTCTGATTTGATAATTATTTCCATAGATGTTGGATTAACTCTGCACATAAAACTGGGGGAAAGTATTATAAGAGACCGGTTCAACCAAGTTTTGTCCGCATTTATACACCCCCATTTTGTTCTTTAAAGCTCTTTGCTAAACTATTGTGATTTTTAGAAAGTGCACAGGAGGTTATTCATGGTCAAGTAATCATGCACTGATGTGAACACATGATTCAAAGATGCAGACCCTGGGGTCTGACTGTGAAAAGGGAAGAAGGGCCCTTGGCAGGCCTGCAAACTCGGTGTGTGTGTGTGCGCGTGTGTGTGTGTTTAGGTTCATCAAAGGGAATAATTCAGCAGTGAACAGAGAGGGAACTCTATAATACAAAGGGAAGGTGAAGGACACACTCAGTGTGAGTAAACAGCAGTTTTCATCGGATGGCTCATTAATGTCTGCTCCATATTCACATCTGTAGAGAGCTGGGTTTGCATAAAAGAGCCTTACACTATTGACAGTCTACTGTATCTACAAGAACAGTCCTGTGGTTATCTAAGGTTTCTCTTTTTGAGATGTTGACATCTTCCATCTGTGAAGTTGTTTTTTTGTTCAGCGTACCAATCAACCTTCTTCACTTTGTTCATCAAGTGAAACAGTGTTGGAAAGCAGTTACTTGTTATTGCATCTACACCACCATTCAAAAGTTCTGATATTTTTAAACATGTATAATGTTACAAAAGTACTGTTCTTGAATACTGTTCTTTTGACGTTTCTTTTTCCATTACAGGAATAAATTAAATTGTAATATATAAACCATAATATTTACTGAATTGAATTACATCAAATAATTGCAGCCTTGTTGAACATAAGATACTTCTTTCAAAAACATTTATTGAATAATAACATTTTTGAACCAATAGTGTGTTTTTAACAATATAAAATAAACACAAATACATGTCTCATGTAAAGAACCATGCCGGATGACTCTACCAGTCTTTCTCCAATATAATAATACAACGATATTTTACCAAAGAATTCCAAAAGCCAGTTTTATGAGCAGAAGAAAATATAATTTTATGAGCAAGAAGACACCAGAGAGTTCCGAAACCCCCCTGGGGTTGAACATACATTGCATACATTTACATTGCATGCATTTTTTCTAGCCAATAACCCGCCTTAAACTAAAGTGATCGCATTAATAAATGATAGAGTGATTTGATTAATTCTTCCCATCCGGTTAACATGAATATTCAATCGTCCTCTGCTTCAGTTTGTAATATGCATACTGATGATATTTGAGGGTTATTGTCAAAGCTCTCTGGATTACCCAATGAGAGAGAGGGAGATGTTGAACCCAGGCTAACCTATTAAAGAAAATACCCACGTGTCTGATCCAGGGATTATGCCCGACACGCTCCAACCGGGGTGTGCTGTACATGGAGTAATGAGGAAGACTGCGAGAGACCCTCCATATGGACGTCTCAGAGGGACTGTGATGGAATGAAGTGAGCCGATATGTACCGCTGTCAGTACTGTGCCTTGAGAGACCGGCATATGGAGCGAAGATGAAGAGAGAGCCAAACGCACCAGTTCAAGGGGGTTTATGGTACCACTGATCATATCACACAGGGGTTTAATTGGGCAGAGGCCAAACAGAGCAGCTGCGGTACACCACATGTGAGTCATCGGAAAGCTCACGCCTCACTGCTTTATCGTGGAGGTTGGCGATACGAATGGGCTTCCTCAGCGCCTCCAATATTCTTGTTAAGCTTTACTCTTGAGCTTAATAGGTTTTCAGATGGGTGGGCGGTAGTAACTGTGTTTATTAGCAGGTATCGATTCGTCATTCAAATAGGTCAACCGAAACTTGGATTGCAGATATACAAAGCCATATTTGCTTTCCATTTCCAGTAGCAAAGTTGATCAATTTCTTCATTCCAGACGGTTCATAATTTTTCATATGTTTTAGCTTACCTTAAGGGCATCCAAGATGTAGGTGTCTTTGTTTCCACAGTATTTTCAATTTTGATATTTTTCGGTCAAACTGTTTTCTATCAGTCATATATTGGAGATTTACGGGGCCCACCTCAAAGGGAAGCACAGAGACAGAGGGAAGAAGAAAGCAGATTTCCATTTTGATATTTTTCGGTCAAACTGTTTTCTATCAGTCATATATTGGAGATTTACGGGGCCCACCTCAAAGGGAAGCACAGAGACAGAGGGAAGAAGAAAGCAGATTTCCTCCCTGAATTGTCACGCTTATTCATTTGAGCACTCAAACACACCAAACCAAGTTAATAATTGCTAAAAACACACGGGCACACGGGCATTATTAGCGCACGAACCAGAGACCGAGGGACGAAGAAAGCAGATTTCCTCTCTGAATCGTAGCGCTTATTCATTTGAGCACTCAAACACACCAAACCAAGTTAACAATTGCTAAAAACACACGGCATTATTTTGCACGGGCATTTTGCACTATCTATCTATAAATTGCAGGAATCTATCTATAAATTACAGGAACGTCTGGCTGTCTGTGTGTGTGTGTGTGTGTTAGTCTAATGAATTTCAGACGGGTGTCTTGCTACGGGTGCAGTGCCGAGTTTGACGTTGTTTGGATTACGCATAAATACAAATGTCACTGAACTTTACTTATTCTTACAATGAGCACTCAAACACACCAAACCAACAATTACTTAAAAATACGCAAAAACTGATTTTGCAAGGGCACTTTGCACTGGTATATATAAACATATTAAGATATATCGAAATCACCTTCCATTGTGATTTCGTGTATATCTAAATATGTTTAGATCTTCACAGTGAAAGGTAAAACTTCCGAAATCTCTGTGTAAACAATGAGTGACGTAAACGCGCAAGCAATCACTTCCAGTGCTTGTGCAGACCGAAGTGCCCGTGCCTTCAGATCAGTTGGACATGGCTGTGGTTACAAGAGGTAAAAACGATATAAATACTGTTCGTTTTCTCACACAAACCACTCGTTTCGTGTCTTAGGCCATCAATGTGTACTTACTGTACATTCACAGTCATTAAATCATGTTTAATTTGGACTTCTCTGTGCATGCTCTGAGGTGGGCCCTGTAAATCTTCATTATATGACTGATGGACAACAACGGTTTGTCCGTAAAATATCAAAATTGAAAAGACACCTACAGTACATCTTGGATGCCCTTGAGATAAGCTAAAACATATCAAAAATTAATTTCAAAGTGAACTATCCCTTTAAGCAGTGAATTACGTCGTTGTACGAAGAAACACACCTGAGTGATCTCTCTAACCGAAGGTCCTGACAGAGATTCAACAGCCGATCTCCACATCGCCATTGTGTCACAGCCCCAATATTCTGATTTTGGTGCTCAAGAAACATTTATTATTATTGCATTTATGTTCAAAATGTGGAAACATATAAACATTGTGAAATAGAAAGAAAGAAAGTGGACACTAGTGGACTATATAGTAATTTTTAATGTGTTGTGATTTCTCTCAATCATTTTAAAACAAGTGGTCCATTTCCTTCTTTTTAAAATGTCTCCAATCAGTGGATTGCAGGGATTCGATTTGCCCATGTCTTGCTTCCCCAAGAGTCCCAATGTAATATAGATGTAGCTGTGTGTGTGTGTGTGCGCTGCTGTTAGATATAGATTGAGATTTTAGGCTCTAGGCCTATTACAGCCCCGCCATGATCACGCCAGGCTCCGGAAAACATCCTTTCCTCTCTCATTCCTGACAAGCCCCTTTCTCCCAGCCAGAAGACTCATGTTCACAAGCCCTTTTTCATTACCTCAGTCGAGGAGAGATATGCCTTCAATCTTCGTGAATGAATTCTTCTCTGGCTCTCACAGCTGCGGGCTCGCGTTCTTCTCCACCCCCAGAGCTGAGCTCGTAATCTTGTGTTCGATTTGAAGTCCCATGTTTGATCACGGCTGTCTGTTTAGTTGCCATCTCCCCGCTCGTATCATACACACACAGAGAAACCAGACGGGATCAGTAGGCATGTGCCACTTCGGATGTTTGTTCATGCTTTGGCTTTGGACTGCAGATATCCTATTTGCTATGTACTCATTTATGTATAATAGACCACTGGCTTTTTACTGTGTGTGTGTGTGGGAAGATGCGTGTCTGTTCTGATTTAGAGCTGTAGAGATACATGTTTGTTTGAGCGTGTGTGTGTGGGAACATCCGGGAGAGCTGTATGTAAGTATGCAGTGGATACATCGCCACTGGGGCACAGAGTGAGTCATTAGTTGTCCCAGTGGAAGCAGCTGGATGACAAACACACACTCTCACAAAAAGCCTGAGGTATATTTTCAGGCCAGTCTAGTTAGGGCTGTCATGTGGTTGGATTCATTAGCATCTCATTTGTGTCTTTTAGATGTCTTATTTTGGAACTTGTACCTGTAATCCCGAGATTATTGCAGCCGAGGGCTAAAGGTTGTGAGGGAAATCTGGTATTGGTGGTTTAGTTGTGAGGAGAAATATGGGATTGGTGATTTCTAAACCTTCAGAGAAAAACACTAATGAGCACCATGACAGCCCATTTCTGGTGCTTATTACGTCACATATTAGGGGTAGGAATTTCAGGCACCTCATGATTTGATTTGAGTTTGTTTCATGAAATTGATTAATGGCCAACCATTATAGGATTTCTAGTGGCCGACACTTATATCGATGTGTACATAACATATGACTGATATAATGCTGATATATTACTTACTCATATGATGCATATAATTTACTCACAACTCTCACTCTCATCAAAATGTCAAAAAAAAAAAAAAAAACTAAAATTAAAGGTGCTGTATGCCATTTAAAGCAGCCTCTAGCGGTGATGTTTCAGAATGCAACAAGAGCAACAAGAGAGCTCGTGCTTGTGTGCGTGATCGATCTAAAGAGCGAGCATTCACTACCGGCCACACAGAGACTTTCAACGCAAAGGCGAAAGCATCACACAACATGCTGGAAACTAATGTAAACTTCTACTGCAGGTACAATAAGAGCCTACTTTTATCAGCTTGACGTTGAGCTAATGCTCTGTGCTCATCCATGATAATGTTACAGAAACTGCATTTAGCTGACATGTGATGTTATATAGCATAAGCCATTTCTCGAACTGTATTCGTGTATCTTTCACAATCAGCAATGTCAACACAGGTGAATGTATAATATGATAACGGAAACGGTTTGTGAACTGTTTGTGAACAGTTTCAGTGTATCAGTAAGATCATAGGAAGTGACATACTGAACGTCTCTGGAAATGTGTATTATAAACAATATGATGACGACGTTAGTCAGTAGATAAATAATATAAGTTACATCCTAAAGCACCTACTTTTTGTTATCCTGGAACATTCTTTTGTATTCATGTCATGTTTCATGTAGTTTACCTTGCTATTTCACTGGAGTTTACTATGTTGATCCGCGTTTTCGTCCGGAGTCGATCAGATTCAAGTTTTGCCTGACGACTGAAGAACTTGAGCAGAATTTTATTTTTTTTTTTATATTTATGTGAAGTTTGTGTTAGAGTCTGTGTTGTGCTGGAGGCAGGACGTTTTGGGGGTTATCAGACTCCATGTCATCAGCTGAAGTGCCCTTGGTCGCATAGACTGTATATGAGGATAGAGAGGCTCGGGAGCGCGCATGCACGTCACTTCTGATTGATTTCGCAGGAAATTCGACCTCGGAGACCTCACTTATAAATATGAATATTGGCCTTCAGAGGTAATAGCAAAACCCGAAAAGTGGATCATTGCAATCTGTGATTACAACCCCTTCAAACACAGGCAATAAAAATAGGATTCATTTTATAAAAAAAGTTACATATAGAACCTTTAAGCACTAAAATATCATAAATGGCTACTTTTGTAGTTATTGGCCAATACTGATAATCTCAAAATGGCCAAATGTGGTAGCAACCAATAGCAATAATTTCTGAATAATTCTCAATGATTTAGAATAGTCTTTTTTTTGTTAAAAAAATGTGCTTTAGTTTGACATATGTTTCTTTAAGTTTAAATTAATAGTTCGTCCAGAAATGGAAATTCTGTCATGATTTTTTTTCTTTCTTTTTTTCTGGTTCTTGTTGTTCCAAAGTAAAATGTCATGAACCACTTTTATGATACTTTAATGGTGCTTGACAGCACCCATTGACTTTCAGTTAATGTAAAGTTGTTGAAATCAATTGCAGAATCATTCGAAAAAGTCCAACAATTAATCTGTGAATCAATTCAGATCTTACAATATATAATACCTTATAATAATTGCTTGTACACAGAACACCATGACCAGGTAGAGTCAAGCCGAGCGTCTGTGAGCAGTAAAGTGGGCTAATTTTGTGGGCTGGCTTGGATGTCTTGTAAAAGAATTCATTGTGCGGCTTGACTGAGATTTCTTCTGGTTTGACTCAGCGGACATGTGTGCCGGGCATGTTTGTTTTGACAGGTGCTGAAGCCCTTCTGTAGCGCTGCATTTGTGCTCAGTGTAACTGTAGCTGAGAGCCAAGCGGGTTAGCAAACGCTGGTTAGCCCCGGATTGCCTCTAGCGCTTGTGGAAGTCACGGAGAGTGCTTGTCAGAGGCTTGCCCTGTAGCAGAGGCAAGGTCAAACCCTTGCACAAGGGAGATGAGCAGGTAATGAGACACCAGTAACCTGTGACATCCTACCCTTACTGTAAATTACTCTCTTTGCTGAAGGGCCTTTTGTATTTTTGTCCATACCTGTTTTATGATGACACTGTGGGTGAGTTAATGTAAGTTTTTAACATGTGCTGTTCAACCTGTCTGTTTGTTATGCATGCATTGCTGCAGGGCATTGCTGGCATGCTTGGTTCCCCGTATCTTCTTTTGATCACAGCAGGGATTTGCATCTCTTCAGATCTGATTTACTGCAGGTCTACATTTAATGGAAGACCTCCCTGACTGTAACTGCTGAAGGATGTGTTTATTCTCTGAATTAATCCATCAACACAGGTCTTGTATGTTATTGTTACACATTAGATGCTCGTACAGAGTATTTTACTGATAAATGATAAGATTTGATTTGTTTTGACGTGGAAGGGCGGGAAAACGTCAAACTGGATTTTTTAAAGCAGAAACGACCTATATCCAATTCATCAGTGTATGCTTAAAGGGGTAATTCATTACTGACAAAATGGGCTTTTAATAAAACTTGGTTGTCTGTGCAGTAGAAATGTTGTAAAACATGTTTAAATTGGTGCTTTGGTTGGAGAAAAGACAGAAAAGGGATGTGGCGTTCTCTTATGATAATAACTTCAACACCTATAATGCACCTTTTTATTTTGTCTGTCGACTGTTTTACATTTTTGAATTACAATTTATTTTAAAATTTATCTAGGGACCAATATGTAGAATAAAAAGAGGACTTCTGCAGAACGTCTTAACTGTGTCAAGGCCCCCATTAAAATACCAGATAATTTGAAAAGGCTAGGTTAATTTAAATAGTAATATGTCATGTGGCGTGACCTCTCAGAAACATTTGTTATAGCCAAGTATTTATGAATTAATAGTTTGTAATATTTGTAAAAAAAAAAAAAAAATACATTGGATGAATTTAAATACATTTTTTAATACAATGATCATGGTGTACATGTTTTATTTTTTTCCTTGGTTTCACCACATTTTTATATTTAATGTAAAACCAACATAAATATATAAGAGTGCCTTCCATTTGTCCTGTTGCGGACAGACTCAAGTGTGTGGAGTATGTCAGGAAACATGCGTCTGTGTAATGTATCCGGTGTAGACGGCATCAGATATTTTAATGAGCTCTATTTTGCGTTCACCGCTAAGTGACTCTCACATACAGTGTAGGCCAATGTCAGCCCTTAAGCGACTGAATGGCAATGGGCGGGGCCTATTGTGCGAAGTCTTGCATTGGAGGCAGTCATATGCAAATGTGTTTGCCTGTGTGATGTCACAGTTTACGCAATATCAAAATGAGACATTTTTTGGATCTGGATTCAATATTTTTTTTATTTTCTTTATAATGAGAGCAATGTTTTAAAGCTATGAAACTTGCAAGATGTACAAATACCTTATATATCAAAAGATCAAGGCAAATTCGATTTTTCATGTCATGACCCCAAAAATTTCCTCAACGTTTGGTTGCAAACTTTTGTTCTTTCTCATTGTCATTTTAACACCATCCCCTTTGAAATCAATGGATTCTCAGCATTCTTTAATGAAGTGTGAACTAGTGTGTAGGCGCCCTTAGCTTTGTATTTTTTTTTTTTAATGGCAGGCAGCATGGTGTTGGTTCTTAAACCTTAAGGAATGTCTGTGTTTAACCTCGTCTTTGTCTAAGGCAACAGTTGTACTCAGACTGATGGATTCCATTCAGACACACATGGAAAACACCCTAGGGCGATGCGTTGGGATGATTTGATTAGCGACTTTAAACTACTGAGGAAATAAACACCACCGGGAGGGAAGAATCTCTGAGCTGATTTTGCAATACATGCCAAATGCTCTACTGAAAGCATGTTTAATGTAGCTTGAGCACAGTTGTTTTTCTCGGTTGAAGACGCAGTTGCATTTGTGGACTGTTTTCCGAACTATGCAGTGTTTAACTGTAACGGATAAGGAATCACTTGCAATGTAAGCGCTGAGTTGTTGAACAGGATGGGCTTGTCAACCTTAGACAATATCCTGCCTGTTGTGTGTGATATGTGACCCCAATAGAGCTGAAAGAGATAACATGCCATAGAGCAAGTGTTCCCACAAATGTGGGCTTTAACCTCTCTGTGACATTTTCTGTAAATAAAGCATACAACATTGTTTCTATAGGGAGAAGACAGACATCATAAGTGGGTAACACTTCAAAGCTTTTGTTCTCTGTGTACTGTATCTCTTCTTTTCCGGTGTGTTATACATGCAGTGGGAATATTGTTGAGCTCACAAACAGGAAAATAAAATCAAATAAATAACCTAATTCTGAGGAGCAACCAACTGAACAAGCAGCATGAGAGGGAATTATGAGTTGTTTTGAAGGAAGTGTAGGAATCTCAGAAGAGCAAAACCAAGAGACAAAAGAAGTTGAATAAGGGAAAGTGTCATTTTGTTATCTTGTTCTAAAGCATGCATATGATATCCTATACATTCAAAATTATGGACATTTTATAATAGACATTTTAAAAAGTTACAAAATATTTGTATTTCAATTAAATACTGTTCTTTTGAACTTTCTATTAATTGAAAAAACTTAGAAAAAAGGGTCATGGTTTCCACAAAAATATTAAGCTTCACAACTGTTTAACGTTGAAATAATGGTTAGAAATCAGCATATTAGATCATAGGATTTCTGGAGGGATCATGTGACACTGAAGGCTGGAATAATGATGGTGAAAAATAAACTTTGCAATTACTGTCAAAGAATTACATTTTAAAAATAAAACCGGAAAGTGTTATTTTAAATTGTAATAATATTTCACCTTTTAATGTACTCTTGGTCAAATAAATGCAGCCCTGGTGAGCATGAGGTGCTTCTTTCAAAAACATTAAAATTATCTTTCATACTAATGATGACAAACTTTTGAATGGTAGTGTATATATATTTTTTTTTTACATTGAGTGTCCAGATTAAATGAACTATACTGTGATATATCCTGCCATGCTATTTTAAAATACTCGTATCATTATATATGCTTATAGCACCCACCCCTAAAAGCACTGATAAGAAAATAAATGACTAACAGTTTTCCTGATTTTTAGAGAGCGAGCAAGCATTTTGAAAAAAGGAATCCAAACTATGCGATTTGCCATTCAGGACCACCTGTTCAGTGCATCTCTTGTGTGCTTGGCATGGCAAACCTTTTGTTTCAGTTTGTGTGGGCTTCAGCTCCAGACACCCGTCCGCCTGTCTGTCCCTCGCTACAGAGAGGGTTTGGCCACTGCAACCATAGAAACCTGCAAACAATGGCCCGTACTCTTACGAAGGAGAGGAGCAAGAAAGGAAAAGGCTGAGTGAAAATGCTTAGCACGGTAAAAAGCACTGTGTTGCACGGTAATCTGTCCTGGGAAGATGAGCGTGAGAGCTGTCAGACCTATGACATACATTCATTTGTGGCGTAAGGAATGGTAGTGTTGTGTATTCCTGGAAACAAGTGTCTGATGTTTAATTGTCATCTTAATCTGTGGTCACATTTACCATTTTTCTGTGAATTTGTGCTGACAAAATTTAGCCATTTCAATGAATTAACGCTAATCTGGAATTTCCCAAACAGATTTTGCTATGGGTTCAAGTCAAGATGGTCACGCTAATTTGCCATATTGACCAACCAAAAACTGCTTGGTTTGAAAGTGGCTTCTGTGTGAGATGTGGAGCCTTTATATGTTTTTTATCAAGATGGTCAACATGTGATCCAAAAATTGACTAGTCGATTTGTGAGGTTGATAAGTTTTAGAAGTGGGCTTAATTAGCATATCATTTTTATACATATCTTGCATTATTTTAAATGCCTTGGCAAGTTATAAATTGTATTATGTAGAGCTGAACGATTTTGGATAAACTGAGAATCAAATTTTTTTTGTTCTGTTTCAAATCGAGATCATGATTTTCCCACGATTCTGATCAGACATCAAAATCATATGTAATTTGCTAGGGCTTCTGAACCAAAATAAAAAAAAATCGGTTTGAATGAGTGATTCTATGACTCACTCATAAATACTGCTTGTTTCATTACTGGATGAATCAGCTTTCTGAACGATTCTCTTGAATGCACATCAATGACAAATACATTTTTAACAGTCACTGGTGGCATAACAGTGTAATTAATACAATCGCTTCCTTCCATAGAGATCACTTTCTATCCTAACTATACACTTTTATCCCAGTAATTCGGTGATCATTTAAATATTTGTGACCTGTGAATGTGATTTTGTCAAAGGTTTAATAGTCATGGCTGAATCACTGTCATTTTGGAATGAGATCATGTGGGTGTTTGAATTAGAGATCGCAATATTTTAAAGATAATTATGGCTCTAGTTTAATGTTTAAAAAGAAAAAAAATGTGTTGAATTCCTGCATTCTGTTCGTTCCTTTTTTTATTCCAAATGTTTTTTTTTTTATGATGCGAGACTTTTATTTTGAAAGATTATTCTAATATTTGTAATATGTTGTAATATTTTTGATGACTATCATACCAATTTGCTAACCATATACTGTTATGGGATGGTGCTTTTGTGTGTCTCAGTGACTTGAGAAACAAATTTGATTGATTTTAGATTTGTAAAAATTGTGGGTTGTGTCTTAATGACCACAGAAAATGTGGGTCCCACTGCCAAACCAGTTAAGAACCAGCACTTCATGTGCTAGTAGTCGAGTAATCATTCAGACAACCCAACACACCAGTTGACATTAAAAATGTCATTTTGTGCATCCCTAGAAAGCATAATATTTATTCATAGGTTTTGAATATATTAGATGATGGTTTTTAGAACTGCAAAAGTATTCAAATGAAAGTCAAGATTTTTGAATGACTGATGAATATTTGTGTGGGTTTTTTTCTTTAGGCTATAGGGTCAGGGTTCAGGGGTCATTTCAGGATCAGCGGGTTCTTTAGATTATTACTCTGAGGTCTGAAATGCATGTTAAACAATGGAAAGATTGTTTGCTGAACAATGCCGAATTCATTTGTGGAAAACAAAGTAGAGGAATGACATCAAAGACAAACAATGCTTTTTCTCTGCCCTCAGTCTTAATTCAGATCATTCTCATTATGCAAAGCAATGACAGAAATCTTCCTGATTCGGTTGTGACTGAAACAACGTTGCTTTTTTTTTGTAGCATACAATTACATCACATTGAGACATGCTGAAAGTCATGCGCTGTATTTTTATAAGGTTTTAGTGTGGTTAAATCAGTCACTGAAATATTTTCTTTCTTTTCTCTTGTGATCAAATGTTTGTAAGGAGAGTGGGAACTCTGAGAGTGGAAATCTGTTCACCATTAGCCATATCCTTTTGCGTGAAAGCTTCTATGATGTCACTAAGCAGTCAAACAGTCATTAATTTTCTTTTTATTGCCTACTGAAGAAGATCAAGCACTAACCCCGTCAGAGACATTATAGCATGCGTCACTGCAAGCACAGCCCTCTGTAATGGAGTTTGGACTTTAGGTTGCTTTCATTTGCTTTGGATATTTAACATAACAGAACTTATGTGTCTGTTAATAGTGGTACACCAATTAAATGTTTTAGATCAATATCAATAAATGTTATTTTAACTTTAATTTGCTGATAATAATACATAATCTCATGGCAGTTGCAACTATTTTACAGTTTGTAGAATTTGTTGTGAATTTCAATGAATTTGTAAGTTTATATAGGATCTGCTTACAAACTGTTATTACTGGTGTTGTGATGTACATGTGCTTTGTCACAAACTAGTTTTGATGAGCAACACAAAGAGTACAAATTGGCGTTTTATTATGCAAATGTATTAACTTCTGCTAAAAGATATAGAAATGCATTATTGTAGATGGTGTTTAGGGGGACATACACTGTAAATCTGGTCAATTGTAAATGTGTATCCTAGCAGGATTGGAACACTGCATCAATCAATGAGCATCCATGATTATAACTATCTTTTAGTTCTCATAGTGTATTTGTGAATGTGCTTTTTACTGTAAATATCACAAATATTAGACATGTTCACCTTTATTTTGAATACAGATTCAAGTAGTTGCTTTGCCTATAATGTAAAATATCACGTCATCCTTTAGCATTACTGCTGTTGACAGTCTACTGCTGTTTCATCATCTTCCTAGTCTCTCATTTTCACAAATAACTGGTTTAAACTGGTCTCGCCATGTTGCTGTCAAACTTGATTCCGTCTTACCACTTTCTACTTTAAGCTGCTCGTCCATTTCTCACTGTTGTATGATGTAATGTCTTGTGTTTTTGAGATCACCTGGTCGGTATGTGTGTGTGAAAGTTCATTCCCTGGTAGAGGTGTGTTGAGTTTACTGCTGTTCGGACTAATCATTAACACCAGCAATAGGAAAACCTATGTATCTGCCTTTTAAAGGTCCTGACCTGATTTTTCTACCGCTTTCACACCAGGACAAATTTACTCGGTCCCCTTCTGCACACTCCACAACATTAGATTAATTATTTTGTCTGTTTGGATGGTTCTGAATGTGTCTGTGTTAGAGATGTTTGCTGGAGGGAGATGAATGTGGCAGTTGCTACAGACATGACAAGAATCCAGAAGAGGCCATGAAGGCATAAAATAGATGATTGGTAGATTCATTCTTAACCTCTGTACTGAAGAATCCTATGGGCCTTCTTTTTGTCATCTCTCTTTTTACTTGTGCTTCCTCTTTCCCCCTTTTGCCAGTGTTTTTGTGCTGTGTATAAAGCTCTAGAGAGTCTCTATAGAGTGCTGATTCAGCCAGACAGAACCCTTTCTTTAAATCCCACTCAAAATTCCCACTTCAGGGGAAAGGCAGGCCAGCTGGATTTTGGGAAAGTAAGGGTACATCTGTACCGTCCTCTTTCTTGATTTCTATTGTGCTCTCTTTCTCCTTGATCTTATTCTTTATTTAATTGTTTTATCCCCAGGATACTGAAGCTATAAGTTTTCTATTTGTTCACTATTTTTTGTCATCTTATCACTTACAAACAATTGAGACATTGGAGAGAATGACTTAACTGACTTGCATTTATTTGTATAGAATACAGCACGATAAAGCACGATTTCAGCTGCAGTATAATAAAACCCTAAAAATTATGCATTGTGATTGTATATAGATATTTTTCCAGACACACACACACACATACAGAGAGAGAGTGAGAGAGATCCCTTCGTAAGTATTGGGATATTGAATACAAAATTGACCTGTTTGCTGTGGAGTCAAGAAATCTGTAAATATTACTAATAAATGAATATGAGGCAAAAGTACAGAATGTCACACTTTATTATTGGCTGTTTCAACACATATGTATTACCAACTAAGAATAGCTGCAAAAACACCTTTAAAGGTGCACAGCACAAGTCTCAGAAAAAAAATGCAGAACTATGCCCCCTCTGGCGACAAGCGAAACTGCAACCAGAGGTGTGCACGCTCATGGACCACACACACGCTTGCACGAGCTGTTCATAACCAAAGCATCAGCAGCACAAATCTTTTGTTACAGTTATAATGTCTTCAGAGGTAATAAAGTTAGAAATCTGCAAATCATTTTATGAAAGGAAAGGCATTTGAGTAAATTACATACTTATGTGTGAGGGGAAAACGGGGGTAGTGGAAAACTTGTTTCAACTGTTTTTGCTTCCATCTATCTTCATGTTGAACTGTTTTATGTGCTTACTGTATCCACTTATGATTGTATTTTCATGACCAATGTAAGTTATTACTTTGTATAGGATCCCGTTTGAGCCCTAGAGCAGGCTGGAGATCTCTCCGTTTGTTGAAAGCCTTCCCGATGTTGACTTGTCTTATTCCGACGCCTGGCTCTTTATTTTCTTTGTCTTACGTGGAGTTTGTGTTGGGGTTTGGAATGAACTACAAGCCGATCTCTTTGAATCAATCTTCTACTTTTGTCTAAAGTTGACTAAAGTTTTGTTGTCTCGAGTTGTCTTCGCTGATACGGAGAATGGCGGTGAATACACAAACCTGCCAGACATAGCCAGTGACGCAAATTACGTCACGCCCAGTCTCAAATTCCGTCCCGAATCCCTCTTATTTATTTTACTGTACAGGATTATAGAGGCAATCAGTGATCAGAGAAGGGCTAATTCAGCCCATCAGGCAATTGTTTAAGCATGTATGGGTTAGAAAAACGGGTATTTTTAACATGACATCTTTCAGTGCTGAGCTCGTTGTCTTTTGACTTCCGGTTTGTATTTTCACAGCGATCTTGCATAGGTATGAATGAACTGCTCGTAAAAAAAAATTCTGGTCGACATTTGTTAAGACATCTGTTTTACAATGCTTATGATAAACATTACAATGCTCATGATAACTTTTGTTAACTCTACAATAAGTAAATTTACTTCACCAGCTAATTACTCCTCGATAGCGATGCCATAGAAATATACAGAGCGACCGCAAAAACGGAAGCTCAAAGACAATATTCTAAGGATGACGGCGCCCACGTTTCTCTGGTGCATAAGGTCTATAAAAACACCAAATGAAAAAGCAGTGAATATATTTTAGCCAGATATTTGACATCTGCTTTGCGTGTGAGAGATGTTTAGTTAGGTTAAGCGAATGTTAGCTGGACGTTTGCCTAGAGGATGTATTAGTCGTATTAAATGCCTTTTCTCCCTCGAGAGCAGGGCTCAGAGTGCTAAGTGCTTCTGGACGATGGGAACTCATCTTGGCTGAGTATAGATCAATTCAAGGTCAGAGAGTGGCTTCCTTCTCTTCTTGTCTTCACAAACATTGTACACTAAGACATCATGGCTGCCGGACGTAAGATCTAAAGTTCAGTATGAGAGATTTTCTGCTGGTGGTGTGAAATGTTTATAACCCGGCTAATTGGCTCTTTTTGGTTACAAGGCTTCTCCCAAGCGTATGTGTAAGTGAGCGTAAGCTGACATTGAGCCGGGAAAGATTGATCATTACCAAGCAGCTTTCCGGCATCTGAGTGAACGCCAAGCCTTGAGGATTGATCTGCTTTCCGCGGCAGAGCCATCGCTCTTCTTAACAGCCTTGATTATGAAGGAGGTGGGCTAAACTGTGTGGATATTACAGGGGGTGGGGCTCCGATTAGCCAAATGAGTGTCATCTATCACCGCGCTGCCGGGACAGAGACTGAAGTGGAGAGAGGGAAAGAGATGGACGGGCCACCTTTGACAGCGTCCTCCGACACAACGACCATGATTCGGTCCTGATTCGTTGAAACAACGAGAGATGATAGAAATGCAGTGTTTGTTCAGTAGATGTGCTATTATATCAGAAGCTAGTATCCATAAATCTGTCTCACATTTATTTTTCATTTTACAAGCACACTTTTTTTTCAAATGGTGTTGATGATTTTATCTCAGCAGATGGCTGACAAAACATTATGTGGAAATGTGAATGTTTCTGATATCTGTTCTCACTATACCAGAATATTCTGTATGCAATGCCATTTATTCTTGCACGTTTTGTCATGTTGTTGATAAAACCATTGCAAATGCTGGTATCTGGCATGGATGGAAATGTGCTACTGTGCATTTTACGCATAAAGTTGTAAAAAGGCTTTTGTGAACCCTTAAAGCAGCACTATGCAGTTTTTTTTTTTTTTTTACCTTCAAATATATAGCGCTTTTTACATTACAGATTGTATCAAAGCAGCTTCACAGTGATAACATTAAAATAATACAACACAGATCAATAATATTGTTGAATATTAAATGTCCCCCAACTGAGCAAGCCAAAAGCCAAGGCAACCATGGCAAGGAACCAAAACTCCATCAGGTGGCAGAATGGAGAAAAAAAACAACCTTGCAACCAGGCTCAGTCGGGGGCCAGTTCTCCTCTGGCAAAAATGTCTGTAGCAGCAGTGCTTTAGTTGAGATTTTTTAAGAAGACTTTACAATATCTGCACACTATGAGACGTTACATATCTTAATCATTTTAATGAGTGTCTCACATTAAATCAGAGGTTCTCAACCTTTTAACTTGAAGGCCAACATAACATTCAAAGATGTTTCTCTCTGGTGTTTCTATTGTCATTATGACGGGACCGAATGGAAATAATGAGGGGTGATGAAATGAGAAATCAAATGCGCATTACACGCATAGCTGAAATAACATGCCTACCTTGTCATGACAAACCGTATCAAGCTACCGAGCAATAAATATGCACTGACGAGTGAAACTCATTATAATATTTAAAACTGTTATCCACTCACAGCAGTGGGCGTTTGCTTACAAGTCTTCAATGCGAGATGCCAATATAAACCGAGCGTTTTTGAGCTAGGTTTAAAACTAGGTAGAAAATAGCCGACTACTTATTCATTTTGATGTTTTTTTTTTTGAATGTAAAAACCAAGCGAACGTCATAAGTTGACATCAGACAACAATAAAAGAAAAAAATTTAAAAGCCAGTTCATGATCCCTTTAACAAATTTGGCATTTATTTATACATGTATTTGAGTGGGGTGTGTGTGTGTGTGTGTGTGTTTAGCATTTTAAATACATTTGAAATACTACTTTTTTGTATTATTTATTTAATTATTTACCTTTTAAATATAATTTTAAGTCATTGTTTGCTGGGCCCCCTGATGAGAGAACTTCAATTTTTCATTGCACCACCACCAAAATTTTTAGTAATTGATTGTTTGATGACTAGCTGATTAGGTTACCATTCTGGCCCATCCCTTAAATATAATTTTGTAAAAACAAATTCTCCATAAAGAGTAGCTAAATGCATTATACATTTAAAATTATGATTAATGGTCAACCAATATATTGCCATTGCCGATGTATTGCCATCTTTTTTTTAAATGATCATCATCAGCGTCTTTATTTGAATATGGCTGAGTATGATTCCCTCTGCACAGATTTACTAGATTGAGTGATTGGTTGACACTGGTGGTTACAGTAATTATTTTCTTTTTACTCATCTATTTTATTTTCATGTTCCATTGCCATGTCAATTCCATCTTTCTCTCTCTTACCTGTCTGCATTCTTTGACAGTGTTCAGTGACAAGCTTTGGCCTGCTCTTCCAGCCTTTATCTTCAGTCCTCCCCTCTGTATACCAGATAGAAAGTCCCGTTTAGTAGCTCCTTGTTCCCCGTGGCTCTCTTCCCACCCTGTACTGAATCATGGCGAGTGAGGTTACACGCTCCTGGTAACCTTCTGAACCTGAAGCTTGCAGCCAGCAGAGTGGAATGACTGATGTAAAGCATGGGGACATTTCTATCCAGCTGCTGCGCTATCTTGGCCAGCCTCTTTCCTAATTGAACTGTCATTTAACGACCACTTTTAGAGAAAACGAAGCTCTGCCTTTGAGCTGCCATATTTGCATTTATGAAATAGAGCCCAGCATGGATAGATAGTCTTCTCACCAGAGCTAATGAAATCCTTTATGTGGTGTAATTGTGTGCGGCAGGCATCTCTTGAGTTATGTGCTGCGGTGCGATGGGTGTTAATAATAGAATTGCTGCCTCATTAAAGAAATAAAACGAAGGTAAAATAGCGCTTATTTTTTTTATCTCAGTTAATTTTTCTAGAATCTGTTTTAATGTTTAAAATAAATGATAGTAATTAAAAAATGTCCAATTAATTGAAATCACAAAACATTAACAATGTAAGATTTTTTTTTTACTATATAGCCGGACCCTATGAAATGTTTTATTTTTTTCAAAATTGTGTGGTTGGTTTTCTTCTTAATTCAAAATGGTGGTAATAAAATGAAGGCATAAAACATTAACAATTTAATAATTTGATTATTATTATTACTTTGACAAGTGCATTCTACTATACAATAGTATTTCTGTCTCAATTTCTTCAAGTCAAACCTACATTTTTATTTTGACAAGTTGTAGTGAGGACCTTTGAGTTTCTGTATGTATATGATATGACGATAGTTTGTATCAAATGAAAAGGTGAAATCCTTGTGAAGTAACTCTCAAAACTGTGGTGTGTGTATTTGCAATTTAGTTTTAAGCCCATAATTCATGTGTCAAATTAGTCTTGGGTAGCCAGACTTGAGCATAAGGTCTGGCCCACATTGCAGCTTGTTCTGGCCAAGAACCTCCCATTTAGATCAGAAGAGACCATCTGAACCACAGTTTGTCGTGTTTTTACTTTGTTTGAACAATTGTGCAGTATTTTCCAGTTTTCTGTGCAATATGCATCAGACGGTCAGTGGACGTTCTGTGGGCGTTCAGCTGGTGTGCTGCCTGAGGCTGAGCTACGACTTCACTTTGTCAAAGCAAATTAAATACTGTAGCGACCTTCCAAGGATATTACATGGAGATCATGCAGGACCTGAAGTCCTGTGCTGACACACACTACAGACAATATTTATTTTAAGGGAAGGTCTGTTTATTCTATAGCCTAGGGTCTTATTGCTATCATGAAGACCCTGTATATACCAGGAGAAAAAACTATCTAGACAGTAGAAATAGACTCACAACAGCATCCGAAAACCTGAAAGCTTTGCATATGGGATCTGCATCACTTAAGCGTTGTAGGCAAAGCGTGAAATGAAAGCTGTTGCTCACACATACACACCCACATGCATGTACACTCTCAGGCTCACTAGGTCTGCCCTTTCCTTCTAATGGCTGTGCATCTGACTTAGTACCCGTGCCTGAAGCCTCTCTCAGCAGGAGCACAGAGCTTTAAGTGCGCTTGCCTGAAACACCATCAATACTTAATCAGTCCATTACTATTCAGTGCATATTTAATCCTTCGGCAACTCTCTCTCACGTCTCAGGCAAGCCGTTTAAAATTGGCCATGCCAATAAACCCGCCTCTATTCATTTATGGGTTTAGCAATTGCCTACTATCATTTCTGTCATTTTGCTCAGAGGAACAAGAACACTCCATGTATTTTGAAAACTTCTGCTCAGCCTTTGACAGTCTCAGTCATTTTTAATGGCTTTTCTGTTTGAAGGTTTAGCTCTTTGCTTAATGAGACCAATGGCATGGATTAAGTGGCTTAACCTTTGCAACTTCGCAAACCTGAGTGAAAACACTTTTCTGCCTATATCGTTTTCCCTTTATCACTTGCCTTTTCCCACTTACACTCTCTTTATAAGTCTTAAGATTCATTGTTTTGTTAGGCTTGTTATAGCTGTTATATAGCTGATATGCTATATATAGCTGTTGTCAGCTATATATATATATATATATATATATATATATATATACTGTATATATATATATACTGTATATATATATATATATATATATATATATGGTTTCGTTGTTTAATGTTATAAGGATGAAATATAATTTTTAGCGGTGAACAAATAAAGGTTTCTAATTGTCAAGACAGAACAGTAATAACAAACAATTTTTTACGTTTGGATTTCGTGCTGCAGCCATTGGTCAGTGGACGTTCTGTGGGCGAACAGCTGGTGTGCTGCCTGAGGCCGAGCTACAACTTCACTTTGTCAAAGCAAATTAAATACTGTAGCGACCTTCCAAGGATAGTTACGTTGAGCCATTGTCCACGTCCGCATTGCGATGCATCTCTAAGAACCCTACATTTTACGTAAATTATAGTTATGTCAATATATTACGAAAGAAGTGAACATGGGTTGAACAGATGGTCGAAGTTACTAAAATTTCAAGAAACAGTTGTGACTAGCTAGTTAATTTATCCAACAATTAATTATACTAACAGTGAGTGGTTGACAGTGAGTTACATCATTATATGGGAATCTCTGGCTGGGATTATCAAATGAACAGAGAAATGTTTTGATAGCACCACAGAGCCTACACTTAGCTTACACTTTCAGAGAAATTAAACTGTAAATGACTTACTATTTGTGCCATCTTTAACCTGTTAAACTAAAGAGTTACTGTATCCCACAAACTCCCTTTTTTCTTGACTCCTCCAGTTTGTCATGTCTCCTCTCCCTCGCTCTGGTATATTGGTTGGGTGGAGGAAGTGTGAGCTCACCTGCCGATTCAGATGTGTTAAATAGAGCATATGTAATCATGTCTGTCTCTTGTCTGAGTCATGCATTTGTCATAGAGGGCTTGACTTACTGTCTTGCTTCAAAGATATTGTCCAGACCTTTGTAAGGGTTTTCAATGTTATCTGTACATTTTCCATGGCATTTAATGATTGTAATAATTGGACAGATAATGGAGTTAGCTCTTCTATAATAATTGATTTCTTTCTCTTTCTCTCTTTTGGTAGTGGGACTCGATGGAAGATGACAGAGGAGGTGATTGTTATAGCCAAGTGGGACTACACGGCTCAGCAAGACCAGGAACTGGACATCCGGAAGAACGAGCGCCTGTGGTTGCTGGATGATTCCAAGACCTGGTGGAGAGTCCGCAATGCATCCAACCGCACCGGCTACGTCCCCTCTAATTACGTGGAGCGAAAGAACAGTCTGAAGAAAACCTCACTTGTGAAGAACCTGAAGGATACTCTTGGTAAGACGTCTCACAGTTCAGTGAAGCATTTCACCAGTTCACAGTCCTGCCGAACTAGTATATAGGTTCATTCTGCAGCCGTCTTGGTAACACCCTCAGAAAGCTATTTTTGTAGAATATCTGCTCAGATAGTGATAAAACAGAAATCTCCTGAACCCAAGTTTACATATGCGTAGCACATGGCAAATCAGTGAAATTGGTCAAAAATTTAAAGGCTTGCTTTTCCTTGTTTTGGTTTGGTGTTGAATTTGACAACAGGCATTTTCATGACTAAACCTCCTTAGTTAGTAGCAAAGGAGACCAGTCAGATTTAATGCTCTGCTCTTTTGCCAGTGGTGTTGTTTGGATCTAAATGTCATTCTGAAGAGCTTGTGCTGGTCTAGAGCTTGTATTTCTTCAGTAGGAGATGACGTGTGTAAAAGTTTCCTTGCCCTACTTCCCCCATATGCCCCTGGAGCTTCATGCCTTTAGCGCTCAATCTGTTATCTCAAGGCACTAAGGAAGACTCTTGGGACTGTCATTTTTTGCAGCAAGTTGTGCACAAGCCAAAAACACAAAACAAACACAGGGATTTAAGAAGCAACTGAACGAGTGGAGTGCCTTTGATTGTATGTGCTATGCTTTATAAAAATGATTATGTTTATTGTTGAGGTATTTTGATCTTAAATCAATGTGCGGGGCCGGCATTCATTCATTCTAATGAAACGTCTTAATGATATCATATGTATCACACTACCGAGAGTAAGTGAAGCATCCAACAATCACTTGCCTTAAGTTTTTGATGATTTGTTATGGTTTGTTAAGATGGGAGCAATGCACAATAATTGAACATTCTCACTGTTTAAAAATGTATCATGTTCATGTCAGCATGGCCCTTAGGGCTGACACTGGAAGTCAAGAGCCCTTTGTAATGCTGTGCATTATCAAAATCCTCAATACTTTGTTACACTACACAGTTTAGACCTCAAAGTAAACATTAATTTGTTGTACTTTATATTTGGAAATATTCAGAAATGCTTTTTATATTTTGCATTCTCTTGCTTACATCTGTTATGTGTAGAATCATATTTTCCATAACTGCCCAATAATTTTTTCAAAAGGGGCCAAGTTATCCATCAGTTCTCCCATGGGCTGTCTCAAGACCTAGATTTAGGCAAGACACTACAGGTGTTGAGGATTAATGAATTTCTAGCTCCAGTGCATCCCAATTTCTAGGCCAGAGCCTAGAAATTGAACCTAGTGTTTCAATTTTCATGTGCTGCAGATGAAGAAAGAATTCATGGGTTGTGGTTGAGAATGTAACCTGGAAAGTTTGGGAAGAGAATTTTGAAATCCATCCACACTGCACTGATCATGCGAAACATTAGAGCATGCTTATCCCGGTGTATACTTTTGTTTATCCCATATGTGATTACCTAGATTTAATGAGCTCTGAATAACATTTTGTTATTTTGTTAATGAGCTCTGAACAACGGGAAGCAGGGAATCGATAATGCCTCCTTTGCTGCGGGGGGTAGAGATGCTGGGAGGCTTAATAGCTACTGAAGTTGTTAAACGCAATGCATTTTCCCTGTGACAGCCAATGCAATTGGAGTTGGCTACCATTCAGCTTTCAACAGTGTAACATTTTACCTGCTTCCTTTCCATTGTGTGCGAGTGAATGCATGTGAATTCCAGGCAGGTTCAGTGGAGAACTGTTTAAGCAGGTTTGGCAAGTGTTGAAATGAGAATCCTCATTCAGATTTAATCTGTTCATCCGCTGAAAAACGTTAAGCTTGGGATAAAGAACAGTAGAGATGGATCAGCGTAGTGGGAGTGACTTGTTCTTAATTTGTGAAATGCTTTGGAGTTATGATTACATTAGTATTCCTCCATAATCTGTGAAATAAAGATTACAGGGGACCCATTACTTGTATACTAAGAGGAAAGTCATGAATATGCGGCAGTGACCTTCTAAGTTAATTCTGCATTGGGAATTAATTCCCACTGAAAGGCCACAGGGGACCTCTGATTGGTGGTAGTCACGGATACCTGCACTCAAACCCTCCCTCCATCCTGTTGAGCTCAAAACCTGTCACACTTTGAAGATCAGAGGATCTCGCTAAAGAACTGTCAGCGTACCCTCACACACACACTTTCTCTTGGCACCTCTGAGTTCCAGAACTCACACCTACCATCATTCCACTTGCATCTCATGAGAGTTGTGCCTTGAATTGGCATTTCCCAATAAACCATTTCATCAAGAGAACAAAAAAGTGCAAAGAATGTAGCTCTGTGGTGCTAATTGCTCTATTTGCTTTTGGGTATCCCAAACCAGCCCAATGCAGCAACATTAGCTTGACTGAAAAGGCCTATCCTTTTAATAGAAGTTTTTTGCCTGGTGCATAGTTAGTTTCAAATGGCTGTCATTGGAGAAAGATACTTTAAAAGATGTTCCCATATTGGTGCAGTTACAGCATCAAACCTTGATCCCTTGGATTCTCCATCTGTTTGTCTAACCAGTGGCAGATATTAAAGTTAAACATAACTTTAGTTGGTTAGTGTCATCCATTATTGACTTTTGCTTTGTCTCTTGTGGATTCCACAAAAGGATGCATCAAGGGTGCATAGTGACCTCAAATATGTTCATGAGAAGCCTTATGAATCATAAAATGACAAATGGGACACCCTAGAGTCTCATGGAGTTAAGTTCAGCATTTGAACAACCAACTGTGTTTACATTTAAAACCACATTAAGACATTTTGACCTAGAAACGTATTGTGTCGTTCACAAGCACATTATTGCACAGCATGGACACTCTTCACAGAGCGTGCATGCACATTTTTCCCAAATTTATTGTTGACTTGTTAATAAAGTTCTAGGGCTTTTGACACAAGTCTTGTCGTTTTTATTTTATTTTAAAATGTATTTACTACAGCTAATTCCTTTGTCTAATCCTTTTGGGGGTTCTAACCACTGACCTGTATAGAGAACTGTATTGCTCATGACATCATAAAAAGTGAAGCAACTACGCCACCATATTGGCATTCCCAAGTATTGGCTCACATTCTATTGAATTAATAGGAAATCATCTGATTTTAATAAGACAACATTACTTAATGAGTCATTTTTATATCTGAAGGAAAGCTATACATTCTTACAAGGCAAACGTCTTAAACGTTTAAAGTCGGGAATTTTCCCTGCTTATTATAAGTTACATTCATCTTCATTATACAGTAGTGAATATCAGATCAGCTGATGGACAGGACACCTCAACATTTGTATTACAAATGTAGAAATCTGTGATTTTATTCAATGTGGTTAATATAAACATGTTATGTAATTTGATTGTATTCGTACAGTTTTACTGTCGTTTTGAGCAAGATGATGCATGGTAAACCTTAGATTTGAATACAATTCAGTGCAATATAGCAATAGGGAATTATATGAAATATTTTGAATATTTACTCAATCAATTTCTGTTAATAATCCCAGATTTGTTCATGCTTAATATTTCCAGTATAATTACATTCATAAATAAATCTATTTCAGTTACCTGTGTCAGCAGTGTGCAGTAGACACACCCATTTTATTATATTTATCACTAATCCTGCCTGAAAAGACCATAAACATAAAAAAAAATTCAAAGTATCAATTTATGTGTTTGTCCATACATATCTTTAAAACTATTCATGTGTGACTGATCCACGGAAAATTGGGTTAAATGTTTGGGTCAATGTTTAGCTACAAGTCAATGATGCCCTCTGTCGGCAGGGAATAGTAAGATAGCACTCTTTTAGACGATCGCACACTTCCGGTGGCTTCACCGCCTGCTAGCAGTTTAGAATGCATGAGCAATCCAGTCATTTATATAGATCAGTGGTTCTATCACCTTCTAAAATGTCAACACTGCATTATGTGTATGTGGCGCTTTAATAGGAACAGCCTTCCTGTCTAAAACATTCTTAATGTGCAACATTGTATTTCCTTAATAAAGGCAAGACTCAATGAATGGCAACTGGAGCCTGCAGGTTTACTGAGAAGTAAGTTCCAAGCTAATCACATAGATGGGGAGTTAATTGAACCATTATTGCAGCTTTGATGGTTGGATGATTTTGCAGAAATGTGAGTTGATGGACAGTTATTTTGCCAACTTGTAAAAGCAGAAATTAAGGATTTGTGGATATACAGTTGTGTGAGGAATGGTGGGGTGTGGAATGGTGTGCCTTTGTGGAATGGTGTAAGAACACTGTCTGGCTGTGTTAAAATGAACGTGTTGTAACGGCCATGAGGAAGTTTTTGTAATTCTATTACTTGCAGTAGGAGTGCGCCATGTTTTTGTCACTTGATCTGGACCAAATCAGCTCTTTAAAGGGGGGGTTTGACTGCGATTTCACTTTTTTCATTTTAAATAGTGTGTAATGTTGCTGTTGGTGCATGAACAGTATCTGCAAAGTTGCAGTGCTGGAAGTTTAGTGTAAGCAGAGATATCGTCTTTTAAAAATCAGGAAGTATAATTGCCTACAAAAATTGGGACTACAGCTGGGTTTTAGACGTCACTAACCCACACATTTGCATCAAACCCTCCCTCCGGAATATGCAGGAAAGGGCATGCGCATATTTCTGCAGCACGTCAGAGTGTGTTGTGTTCACCAGCTGTCAGGTCTTCTGTGTTTGGACTTCCCACGGACGCTGTACTTAGTCAACAATGGATACAATTTATTTTTGATTATGTTCCTGAATGTGTCGATCATAATTTAGCTACTGTGCTGCGCATTTTATGGAAGACAGCTTCCAGAATCTCCACGAATTCAACACCGGATTCAACAAGAAACTGTTACTAAAACATGAAGCAGTTCTGACTTTAAAACTAGAGGCAGCAGTTGTTGGGCCACAACCTGTAAGTAGGCTAAGACTTCATCATTTTAAATGTATTTGCATGTATAATTCCAGACGTAGCCTTGTATTTTATTTTTATTTTTTTTCAAATGAAAAAAATCCCCCCCCCCCCCCCCCGTTAAAATCTCTACTCAAATCAACAGCTTCATCTTCTTGGGACTTTTGAAAAGAGGTTTCACATTGCTTCACCTCAAAGACTGCTTGCACTCAGTTTTCATAGATTTTTTTTTGTCTTCATTCTCCTCCCTTTTTAAGCCTTCTCAGGCCTTCCTATCACGTATTTGTCACTGACGGTGGGACGTGCTTCTATTTCTAGATTTCCCAAAAGGTCTCTGTTCTGTTTGTTGCAGTGTTCATTCCCTGTCAGCCCGGGCCTCAGAAGCACACAGCACCGCTAACACAGTCTCAGAGTTCCAGCATAGGGGGAAGTTTCTGCTCCCTTTGAACTGGAAGATTGACTTTTAACTGTTCTTGTTTGCAGTCCAGGTCACTCCACCATCGTAGACATTTGAAAGCTGTTACTGCTCCAGACTGCAAGTCCCTGTTTAGAGCACTGATGCTAACTGACACTTTGCTAGGCCCCATGTTACTGACCAATTAGCAACTATTCCTATCCATTATATTATCAGACAAGCTTTTGCTGAATATCTAATGATCTGCGCGTTCGGATAAACAGACAGACTTTTAAACAGACTTTTCCTGAAATGATCTACAAATATTGCCATTGCCAGGGCATGTATAAAACTTACACAAGGAACTGAGTTCTGTGTAAGCCTAATTACAAAATGAATATGTATAGCACAAGCATCAGAAAGAACAAATACATTTGCTTAATTTTGAATTCACGTTAATAACTTTGTATCATGATTGATCATTGTAGTCAGGTACTCAAGCCCATCCTAACCTTCTAGCCTGCAAGGGGTTGATATACTTTAAAGTCCAGGTTAATGCTCATATTTCCAGGTTAATGTCCAGTGTGGTGTGAGTCTGACATTCCTTGGGGAATTACCTGTTAAGTGTACTTCAGTGGTCAAGGACCCAGGTGTTGAGGACTAATGGAAAATGGGGCTTCCTTTTTTTGTCTTCACACATATCTGTTAGTGCCTAGGCATGTGACTCGCGTGCAAGAGATGTTTGTGTGTATGTGCAGGCACGCATGAATGCATTTGTGAAAGCTTTGCAGTACATTTGATAGGCTCCTAGAGAATTGTGACAGACATCAAATGCTCTGTTATTCTGTGCATCATTACTTGCCAAACTGACTTCCCTTTCTCCTGTCAACTCATGTCAGGATGAGTTTCTTTAGAGATTTTTCTCATCCCTCCCTTTCAACGTTCCCAGTCTTATCAGTATGAAGCAGCTCCAGCATACTCCCCCTGTTGCCTGGGAGGCCCATTGCGTTTTAGTTGCTCACAGACAGCTAGGGTTTGGCGTGTGCAAGGAGTTAGCAGGAGTTAGCTCAATTTCCACACCTCAGTACACTATGTACTAGTGTTGTCAGAAAATTGATACTTTAATTTGTATCGATACTAAAGGGGTGGTTTACTGTTTTTTTTCTTTGCATGATTGTGTTTATGGTGTGCAATATAAAATGTATTTGTATTTGTGTTCTTTTATGTCTTATTTTTCATAAATTTCACCTTTATTGTAAGCCGCTTCTCCTCTGTCATTTGAACGACTGGTTGACTTCCTGAGTCTATGAAACCACTCCCCCAGTAACAGGCAGTGGGCTCAGATTGGTTAGTTTGGGCCGGTGTGTTGTGATTGGCTAAACTGTAGTGCATGTTGTCTGGAAATTTCAGTGTTCTTACGCCTAAAGTGCAACTAACGCAACTTGTGACGTTGAAGTTGCGCAGTGCGTCGTGACGTAAAATAAACTCAAATAAGTTGTGCTTTAGACTTAAGTCAAACCCTTATATTCGTTTGGCCGGAAGCTATTTATCTTACTTTATAAAGTTTTACATTTTATTTTAGAATACAGTAAAGGATGTACCAGATATTATTCAGTTTTATGCACAGCAGAAATTAGACAGAGGACAAATAAACAAAAATATCAGATCTCTGTCATATGGCCAAAAATAAATGCAAAAAAATTGAGGTCCAATTTGAGGGTATTGGATTTGGAAAAGGTCCTTGAATTTGAAGTTAACCATTAATCTCTATTACATTTTTACAATGAAGTCTATCCACTGTTATTTTACATGAATTACTTTCATTTCAGTTGAAGGCCTATTTCTTAACACCTGAAAAAACTTAAAGCCATATTTATTTCAGAATATCTTTTTATTCTTTTGTATTTATTTGAGGTGTCGTTTGCAATTCGTTTATTTGTTGTTATTCTATTACTGACTTTTATTTTTATTTTTTTACTAAAAGGCTCCCTGTTCTGTGTGTAAGCTATAAAATTTCCACAGTTATCAAAAAATTAAGAGATGATATTAAACAATCTGTATGGTGCTATATATGGCAGTTTTCCCAGTGATATCCGAAATGGTATCAAATATCTATATTTTTTTCAAGGTACCATATCGATTGTTGGAAATTCTGCAAATGTAAAAATTTTCTAATGTACTCTGCCTGCAGTGACAGCACACTGAATGTGCACATGCACACAGAAGAAGCTTTTGATTATGTGTTGTACGTGTCTACATGAGAACAGTAGAGCAGGCAGTGGCATATCTCCTCTGCTACCTAGGAACAAGTGAGAGGACTTATTTTTGGCTGCCTGTCAAGACAATGTGATACAGCGGGGTCCCTGTCTATTTCACTGGCATTTAGAGAATGAATGTATTGACATGTAAAAAATGCTCGTTATAAAAACCAAACATCACTATAAATTATAAAGCTTTTTATTTATTTTTATTTTTTTCACCAAAACATGCACCAGACATTGACTGGCAAACGCTGGTAAAAGTGTGTACCGGTAAATGAAGAGCAAAATTGGAAAATCTTTTATGTATTCTATAAAAGAACACCTGATTTTAACCTTACACATCACCAGGTTATTAATAGGGACGAGTCACTGGTTTGAGACTAAACAATGATACAATTCCCGACATTTAGCATTACAGTTTTTATATTTTAATTATATTTAAATGAGTGTCAGTATGTGTATCAATACTCTGTATATTTCCAGCACATTTTAACAATACCATTTTAATATTGATAACCTTGATAATTTTGGTCAATATAATTGTGATTTGAAATTTTCATACCATTTCATCTCTAGTTATTAAGCCTTATCTGTGTAAGATTTTTTTTTCTTTTTTTGTGAGAGTGATGAACGTGGATGGTTTTAGGTTTAGGTGCTCAAACCATTTTCTGTTTTAGGTTACTTGTTCCTTTGTTACATAATCGGATCATAGTAATCCCATTTCTCTTTAGAAGCTGAATTTGAATGTCTTCAATCCTTAATCTCTCTTTTCTTCCATGGTTCCCAATGCACCCCTAGGGCTCAAGTGTTTACTTTCCTACTTGGCCATTTACACATCCTGCTCTGTCAGATCACTAGTCTTGAGTAGATCAGCTTTAATTTGCTCAGAAGTGGTGTCAATTTTTTATAGTAGAGAGATACTGATTACTGTACTGATACTGATACATCTTCTGATTCTGATTCTTCTGATACATCAAGACATCAGGGAACTTCAGGGTACTTGGCAGTCTGTGGTTAGAGAGTAGGAATGGGAATTTAAAGGAGAAGTCTGTGATTTCTGCACTAGTCGTATCACCAACAGTTTGGCAAATCATTTTGTTCCATTTGGCTTTTAAAGGTGCAGTAATTAATTTATTGAATGTGGATCATACCAACCACCACAACAAGCTTGAAGCCAATTACCAGAAGGGGGCGTGTCCACTCATGATCAGAGAGGAGAGAGAGTGAGCCAATCAGCAGAAGAAGGCGTGTCCACTCAGGATGGGGAAGGAGAGTGAGCTGAGCAAGGAGATTTGAAGAAAAGAGGAGAGACATTAAAATAGAGGAAAGCTCAGTGGAATATCACTGTAAAAAGGAGGGGATATGATCAGCCAATAATTTAAAATATCAACAGTGTTCAACAATGATTTTGAAAAATCACATACTGTACCTTGAAAGCAATACATTTTCTGTCTTTGTGACTGATTCATTCAAAAGAACCATTCAATATGGGTCTTGCCATAAAAAGGCATGTCGTCTGTTTATCGTCAAATCAATGTTCTGTATAGACTCAAAGGAATCAATAGTTTTTTGTTTTGTTTTTAAGATTCTCACTTCCTTTTCTGCCTCTTTCTATTCCTCTTAGGACTGGGAAAACGAAAAGGAAGACCAGTGCTCGTGATCCATCTCCCACACCCAGCACAGAGGCAGAATATCCATCCAATGGCAGCACAGGAGGGGGTGGAGGGGGCGGGGCCGAGCGGATCTATGACCTGAACATTCCCGCACTGGTGAAGTTCTCTTACGCTGCGGAGCGTGAAGATGAACTCAACCTTGTTAAAGGGGATAGGGTGGTGGTCATGGAGAAGTGCAGCGACGGCTGGTGGAGGGGTAGCTATGCCGGCCGTGTTGGTTGGTTTCCATCCAACTATGTCCAAGAGGAGGTGGGATACGCAGACAATGACGGGGTCTTCGGGGACACTTTGGGGGGCTTCCGGTCTTTGAAGGTTGGGCAAGGTGCGGCGATGGCCAATGGCCGGCCAGGAGGCTCCGGGAGCTCTGTTCTGCATGTGGTCCAAACTCTGTACCCCTTCAGCTCAGTTACGGAGGAGGAACTGAACTTTGAAAAGGGTGAGACTATGGAGGTTATGGAAAAGCCAGAGAATGACCCAGAGTGGTGGAGGTGTAAAAACAGCCGCGGTGTGGTCGGCCTTGTGCCCAAGAACTATGTGGTAGTGCTCAACGATGGGCCAGTAGCGAAGGGCTTAGGGTCAATCACGGCTCGCCTCACATCACTCACACGGTGCCCTCGCGTACAGGCAAATTTGCTGGAAAGGATTGGTATTATGGTAACGTGACACGGCATCAAGCAGAGTGTGCGCTTAATGAGAGAGGAGGGGAAGGGGACTTTCTGATACGGGACAGTGAGTCATCGGTAAGTTAAACTGATTTTGAACAGTTCATTTACATATATATGCCAAACTACCTGTTGCAAACAACCTTTCATGTAGGAATGCAGTCTTATTTAGGTATGTAATTTATGGGAAAGCAAAGTGGGGGAAAAAAACGTCACTAGCCAAGTGAACCGCACGTGTTACCCAATTATTTGTGCGACCCCAGGATAGTGGATCTGTTTACTTGCACAACCCACTGACTGTATTGTGCAGTCATATATCAACCATGAAACTTGCACAACTTATTTGAATTCAATTGAGACTTTGACTTCCCATAGTCAAATTGTGTAGGGGTGGACAGTATGACCAACATCTTACACCTAACATCCCCGGGCACCACAGTAATTGGCTGCCAACTGCTCCAGGTGTGTGTGTGTGTGTGTTCATTACTCAATGCTCCTAATGTGTGCACTAACTCGGATTGGTTAAATGCAGAGGACAAATTCCTCCAGAGGAGTTTGGATTACCATACTTGGCCCTTATGGCATGTCATAATACATTTACTGTACACACCTGTTTCCACATGCCATTTGAATTCTATAGTAATGCACCAAGCTGCAAAATAATCTTGGCAACCACAAGTCTACACCAGATGTGAGTGGATCGTAGCAACACAAAAATCTAAAACAACCCAATTATAATATATATATATATATATATATATATATATATATATATATATATATATATATATATATATATATATATATATATATATATATTAGGGCTGTGCAAAAATTAATTGTGATTAATCGCATCCAAAATAATTAGTCTGTGTATATAATTATTTTGTATATATAAATACACACACATGCATGTATATATTTAAGAAAATGTGTTATTCATATATAAAATATTTATATAATATAGATTATGTATTTATATTTATATATATATATATATATATATATATATATATATATATATATATATATATATATATATATATATACAGAATTTAAGTGCAAATAATTCTTAAATATCTACATGCATGCATAGGTATTTATATATACAAAATAATATAAATAATATAAATATGGTTGCTTTGTGCTATTATTGAGTATGTAATTTGTCATTCAGAGTTATTAAAAAGAAAAGGAAAAATGCATTTTACATTTAAAAAAGCCATCAGCTTTTCAGTGATCAGTGATTTAGGAATGAAAACACTTAAAAATCACAAAGAAAAATTAAAGATGTTTTTATTATTATTATTATTTTTGATTATTTCAGTAAAAAATTGCTGGAACAAATTATGTTGTCTATAATAAATATGTAATCGTTCTGGCCGTTATGTAAATCAATGCTGCCATCTGGTGTTAGGCATGAAGTAGCAGCAGCAACAATGTCCTATTAATTTCTCTTTCTGTATCTCTGCCTGTTGTTTTCCAGCCCAGTGATTTCTCCATTTCTCTGAAGGCTGTGGGAAAGAACAAGCACTTCAAAGTGCAGCTTCAGGATGGAGTGTACTGCATCGGTCAGCGGCGTTTTAGCAGTATGGAAGAGCTTGTAGAGCACTACAAGAAAGCACCCATCTTCACCAGTGAGCAAGGAGACAAACTCTACCTTGTCAAGCCCCTTGCCTGAATCTGGCACTGTTTTAACGGACGTTACCTCTTCCCCCACGCACCTCTGTTTCCTTCTTCTCTGTCTTTTCTTTTCTCTTCCTGCACACTCCTCTGACTTTCCTGAACCCTTGACTTGGGGGATGAAGATATGCTCCTTTCCCAACCAACTTCAAGGACTTCTAACTCTACATCGCCTCCACACTAGTAGGGAGCAGTAGCAACTTTATCCTTCTTTTAAAAAGATATGTCCATCCTTGGTATATACGTCCTGTTTCTTTTTTTAAACGTGATTTACAGCCACCTTGGAGATTTTAGTAAAGACAGACAAATGCCACCTCACTAAGCAACATCTGTAGAACTCTGTTTGGACAACTGTTCTTTTGCTCTTCCTGTTGCTGGTAGAATCCACAACCTCAACCCACATTATATGGGTTTACATTTCTCTGCCTGAAAGAGCATTACAATACGTACAATTGTAGCTCTTGTACTGAATTATCAGAGGAGAATAGATTCATGTGCATGTCTTAACCTTGATTCTTCAGAGCTGACAGCCACGTGAAGAATGAGGAGTGCGATTTGGTTCATAACTGAAGATTTGTCTCCATTCATAGAGCTCGTACGAAGACCACGCAACATGTCTGTGCGTTCACAATGGTTGAATCCAGATCCGATCCAATTGTTGGAATGACAGTCCGATTTTGCCCTGAAATATAGCGGTGCTGTCCCATTCTCTGAGCCTTTATAGACACTGTTTTTGCATCTACAGTCCGTCCAGCATTCATGAAGGCAGTGTTTGGACTTCTCTGCTCCAACAATGCGAACACACACAGCTTTCCAGGTATTTCTCTTGGATCCGAGTCACTTCAGGGTTTCTTTAGAATCAGGGTACTTCATAAAGGGAGATAAATGCCGCAGTTACGACAGGCGTTAAAGAGACTGGGATGAAACGGGATTGTAGCTTCTAAGAGAGAGTAGTCTGAGAGTTTTTGAATGTGTGTCCTTTCAACCAAATGTGCCACCCACTTCCAGTCTTGCTACTGTTGATGTCTTATCACACCTCACCAACACGTCTTCTCTGCTCTCAGTAACACGTAGTTGATTGTGAACACTAATTCAAGAGTAATAAATAAAAAAATATGGTTTTGTTTCTGTACTTTTGTCAATTACTCTGTTTACCAATAAGCGTGTTGGTCAAAGGGTTTTCAGATTTTTTTTTTAAAAGAATCTATTTGTCTGAATGTTATTGAGCAATGTTATTTAATTCCTCTTTCCACTGTATGTACATATATATATATTAAGAAAAAAAATATGGTGCATATATGAATCGTTTAGATCCAGCATTATGGTACTGTATTGAGGACAGTGTGGTGAGAATTAAAATACTTTTGTTCAATAAAAGTTTTGCAGAATAACGTAAAATGACTTTTGCGATGTTGCCTGTGCTTTCTTTCCTCATTTTTCCAGCAATACTGATTTCTGTGTTGCAGGGAATTAATGTATCAGTGCATCGCAGTCACAACACTGTGATATTTATATATATCACATAGTTTAAAAATTTGCATGTGTGCAGTTCACCAGTAGATGTCACTATTAGACAGCTCTAGTGTAAAGCAGAAAAATAGAACAAACAATGTACCTTCTTTATTTTTTTCAAACCGTGTGCCTATTTGAATCCTTTTAGACCCATTTCCTCGGTCTTTGACGATGCTTAACCCTTAATTTTCAAGCATAGTAACATCCATTATCATATTACCTTACTGTGATAAACAATACACCTTATGAACTATTTATTTACTTTTGTATCAGAAGTTTTGAGATAAATTATTATCAGAATTGATTGATTGATTGATTGATTGATTGAAAACTTTATTGATCCCGATAGCGAAACTGGTTTGCCACCAACCATCAAACACAATACACAACAAAGTTGTGTTTATTTGCATTAGGCATGTTTGCACTGCATTAGGTGACTTATAATAAACCCTGATTAGGGGACACAATTTGAAATTAAAGCTGCAAGCAGCGATGGGCGGGCCCTCGCACCTGTAGCGTCGGGGGTGTGAGGCGGCCGCGTTGCATATTCTGGAGTTCAGCCGGTGCGGCTGTGAATTTGCTACGCATCCAAATCTCCCAAAAATGTACAAATTCAAAATGGCCGACTTCCTGTTGGGTATAGGGCATTGTTCCAAGAGGCTTTTTTGTACGTCTGGCCATAATCTATGTGCCACAGAAATTCCATACATGTAGGTCAAACGTGTGGCGGGGGCTGCTTTGTTAAAGGTCACGTCCTGTTGCCAGCAGGTGCCGCTATGACTGTGGGCTAATTTCGGCATTTACATGTGTTCAGGGCGGGACTATTGTATAACGTATAAAATTTCGCCCAGGTCTGAGGATGTACACTGAAGTTACAACAACTTCCTGTTTCATGGCGAATCGTCGACGCCTCGGACACACCCATTGACTAAAACGCGCAGATAGCTCAACTTTTCATCGTCAATGACTTTAGAAGGCACAGCAGAAATGTGAAGTCGATCCGACTAAATCCCTAGGAGGAGTTTGTTAAAGTACGTAATGAGTAAATCATCCAAAAATGGCGGTAAAATTAGAAATGTCTGACTTCCTGTCGAGTTTAGGGCATCGCTCCAAGAGACTTTTCTGTGCGTCTGGACATGGTAGATATACCACAGAAATTTCATACATGTCGGTGAAACATGCGGCGGGGCTGCTTCGTTAAAGGCCACTTCCTGTTACCAGCAGGTGGTGCTATGACTGTGGGTAAATGTCGGCATGTTGATTTGTTCAGGGCGGGACTCTTGTCAAATGTGAAAAATTTCATGCAGATCTGGGCATTTACAGCCAAGTTACTACAACTTCCTGTTTCATGGGCGAATCATCGGAAGCCACGGACACGCCCATCGACGAAAGCGCGCAGATAGCACAACTTTACAACGTCAATGCCTTTAGAACGCACAGCAGAATTTTGAAGTCGATCCGACTAAATCCCTAGGAGGAGTTCGTTAAAGCACGGAGTGTGTAAATCGTCCCAAAATGGCCGCCAAATTCAAAATGGTGGACTTCCTGTCAAGTTTAGGGTATGGTTTCTTGAGGCTTTTTTGTGCGTCTTGATATGATGCACGTCCCCACCAAATTTCGTGCATGTAGGTTGAACGTGGATGAGAGGCTAATTTTTTCATATTTTCTAAGTGGGGCTCAGCAGACATTTTGCGCATTTTGAGCATGTTGCGGCCGCGAAAATGGTGCTTACTTTGCAGAAAAAATTAAAATAAAAAATAACCCTAACAGTTTCAATAGGGGCCTCGCACCGTTCAGTGCTCGGGCCCTAAAAAAATAAAAATAAAAAAAAGATTAAATTTCTTTGAATTAGAAAAACTCATTTCATGTCTCGACTGAGCCAACTGCACAATTTTGATCAACTGACCATTCATTGTCCTGCAGATCCTGTGACGTTTGTTGTAACTGACGTTTGTAGTACTGTTAAACTTTGAGTATAACTACTTCTTTGAGTATAATTACTTCTATTAAACAAAAGAAGATAATTTGAACGTCTCTGTTTTTTATGCTTTTTTTATTTTTTTTATTTTTTTTATACGGCATCTTGAGAATAACGTTTCTCTTGTGTTACGGATATATTATAGTGGAAATCTCTTTTAGGCCACTGATTACCACTTGATGCCCTGAATTTGGCTTACTGTACCACCGTCCTAATCGAACATAACAATTTTGTGAAGAAAAATAGCACCAACATTTCTGCTGATAAAGGACAGTTTTTAAACCTATTTGGTGGATAAGATCTCAGCTAACATTATGAATAGTCTTTAGTTTTCTTTTAGATTTTCAAGGTTGGATCATTCACCATATATATAAAAAGACCTATCCACAATCCTCATTCACATGCACTGTTTGTCTAGATGTGTGATTGGCAAGGTTTTCTCTTTGGGTGTTTTGTCAGACAGAATGATCGTTGTGCTGATGAATGCAGGGAAGATGTGAAGGTAGTTCAGTCTGACTTTCTGCCTGTGCTGATGACATTATGGGGTTTCACTACCACACCTGAAATTTGTCATGTAAATACAATCTTGTATAAACATGAATGACATTGTGACCATTAAATGTACCACTGATCCTTTTTCTTCTATTTCTTCTGTCGGTATAATCAAAAACAGTCACCGCTGAAGTAACAAGCATATGTTGTGTCTGGCTTGGAAGAAAAATGTGGCATCTTTCTTGCTGTTATTTGCTGTTCAGAAGCAGAACCCTGATTTGAGAAGGACAGGCACAAACTCAGTCATTAGAGTTTCAGACTCACTTGAACAGATCTTCCTCTGCTTCTTGCTTCTAGGTAAGTTTCCTCTCATGGTTCTGACAGCATTATTTTGAAAATTATTTCTATTAAGTAAGATTGATAACAAAAAAATGCAGTAAAGATGTTAATAATCACTTCTATAATTCAAATAAATGTATTATTTAACCGAAAAAAAGTTATGCATAGATCAGTTTTTATTTTCTGATGAATGTCCCATTGGTGTGACCAACTTAAAATTGATTCATCCATCCATATTCTCATAGTTTTTGTCGAACCTTTGTTCTTGTGCCAATTCTATACAGTTCAATGAAGCTCACATATGAGTCTCTTAAACTATATATTGTCTTAATTAGATCCTTTTAGCTGTCTTCTTTAAAGAAAGGAACTAGCCTTCACCTGTCACCAAGAATAATAATAGACTGGAGACCTTACAAAAAGTAGTATTGAAAAGATTTTTTGGGGAAACCAATTTTAGACTTTAGAAATGTGAATCTCAATACTTCCGGAAATTACAGTTAATTGGAATTTTCACACTTTGCTTTTTGTTTATTTTCAAATCGCACTTAGAATGGAGATTTTGGACTGCATTTTTCAATTAAAAACTTTTCGTTTCTTCAGAAACTTCAATTCCAAACTTCTAAATGACAGTATATTGAAACCACAGAACTGCATTAAGCCTATTTGACTGATAAGAGCTTATTCATTTCATTATGTGCTCAAAAATCTAATGAAATGGCACTTTTGCAATCATTCTCTCCCATTATCATTTGCACACAGGGGGACGTGATGTCGCATATCCGTATATTTGTGCTCCTCTGCACCTTCCTGACGATTTTCTTCTGTGCAGCAGGTAAGATCTCACTTCTCCCATCTGCTGATGTGATTAACCATTCTTATGTATTTGTTTGATTTATTACTTATTTAGTCTGTTCCAGCTTTAGCCAGATCCATTAACACCACCGGACTAAACAGTCCAAACATTTGGCCAGAAATTCTGGCTCAAAGCATTATGGAAGCTAATTACACAGGTCTTTTGCCAATAAAAAGTTTAAAACTAACTGTGGAAGTAACTAAATGTTATGTAAGAATGCTATATCAGTCGAAATCAGCACATACCTGCACAATGTTGTTCTTCAATTATGAAAACTTTAAGCCCTGTGGACTTCATAATAAATAATACATTTCGAAAAAGCATTATTTGGGACAGAATAATTTATTGATGCCAAAACTGAGAGATATTTTTTACGCAATAAATAATGAAATAGCCTCACTTCAATTTGCATAATTTAACACAAAAATATAATATTTGGTTTCACATTATTTTGATGGTCTGTATAACACATTCAGTTGCTGTAACCTTGCACCTATAACTCTCGTTAGAGTGTTAGTAGAGTATTAGTGGGCTTTTAGGGTCAGAATAAATCAACATGCACTTGCAAAGTTACTTACAGTTAGAAGTATGTCTGTTGGAGGAGCATCACGATAAAGAGTTAGCAAGGAGTAGTTCACTTTTAAAAAAAACTTTTGCTGAGAATTTACTCACCCATGTCATCCAAGATATCCATGTCTTTCTTTCCTCAGTCAAAAAGAAATTAAGGTTTTTGATGAAAACATTCCAGGATTTTTCTCCATATAATGGACTTCAATGGGAACCAAACAGTTCAAGGGTCAAAAGACAGTTTCATTGCAAACTGTTCAAAGGGCTTTAGACGATGAATAAGGGTCTTATCAAGTGAAATGATCACTTGTTTAAAAAAAAAAGTAAAAAAAAAAAAAAGTTTGTTTTATAAGCTCAAATGGTCGCTTGCTCTGTTCTGTGATGCACGTTCGTGACTCTCCGGTTTTGATAAACTCATTTATCAAAACGAATGAACTTTTCGTGTCATTTGGTTCATTAGACGAACGAAATGACTGAGTTGACTCGGGAAAAGATTTGTCACGAACGCGCATCACAGAACAGAGCAAGGCGACCATTTGAGCTCATAAAACTTAAACTTTTTTGTTATTTTGTTTTTGTTTTTAAATGAGCGATCGTTTCACTTGATAAGACACTTATTCATTGTCTGGAATATGTTTAAAGTTTGCACTGAAACTGTCTTTTGGACCTTGATCCGTTTGGTTCCCATTGAAGTCCATTATATGGAGAAAAATCCTGGAATGTTTTCATCAAAAACTCTTAATTTCATTTCGACTGAAGAAAGAAAGACATGGATATCTTGGATAACATGGGGTGAGTAAATTCTCATCAAAAGTTTTTTTTTTTTTTTTAAATGAACTACTCCTTTAAGCAGACAGTCTACTAATACTCTAATGAGAGTTAGTTCACATGTAGTTGCACAGTTACTTAGTCAACAGAATGTTCAACAGGGACCATAAAAATGAAGTGTTACCTAATATTTGTATGATGGACTTTCATCAAATATCTGGGACTAAGGCTTTTTTGAAAGAAAAAAAAAATGAACATAAATGTGCCTGAAGTAGAAGATATACCCTTTTTTTTTTTTTTTTTTTTTTTTTTTTTGTCTGGAAGGTTTTCCAGCTCACGTGGAGATCCGGGTGAAGAGGAGTCTACCGTACTGGAACCTGTGGTCCTCTGATTTCTACGGCTGGGTGGACGAGTTGCGATCTCAGAACGGATATGACACGCTGCTGGGCTTGGCCAGAAACTACTGGGCTCACTTTCCCATTGCTGGTTTTCTAGGTTATGGAAGCACCCCAGGGCAAGAAGACAATCCAGTACTGGAAGTTGAAGACTTAAAATAACATGCCATTGTCTTTTCCCACTGGGCTTTTCAGTGAAAATGTTCCATCATATGTCTGGGTTATACGATCTATTACATGTCTTTTCCTTATGTAGCATCCCCTTGCGGTCTTACCCGCACCTTTGAATCATTTTTAAAGGTTTTTCTCTCGCTCACCCTTCAAAGATGTTTAATGTAATCACAACATTAAGCACATTTTTTGCAAATTAGTATAGAAATAAATGCACTTTGCAAAAGACATTTGTATTTATTTTGCCAGAGTTTTGGAGTCCAAACTGTTTTATAAATAATTAATGAGTTATGATCAGGGCTTTGACATTAAAGGGATACTCCACTTTTTTGGAAATAGGCTCATTTAACCACTCCCCCACAGTAGAGTTTTACTGTTTTCAAATGTATTCAGACGATTTTTGATATTTAGAAGAATATCAGTAACCAGACAGTTTCTGGTCTCATTGACTTCCATTGTAATTAAAATATATACTATGGAAATTAATGAGACCAAACTGTCTGGTTACTGATATTCTTCTAAATATCAAAAATCGTCTGAATACATTTGAAAACGGTAAAATCCAACTGTTTAATTTTTGGAGAGTGGTAAAATGAGCCTATTTCCAAAAAAAAAAAAGTGGATTATCCCTTTAACACCCGCCAACCCACCACATGTGAGTGGATTTCAGCAGTGGTGAGTAATGCAGTCACTACTACAAGCCACTTTGGTGTGTTGAATATTAATTTTATATATACAATATATATTATCGTAGCTAATTCAAATGCTGGGTGGCTGAGTAACTTTGCAAAACCGCTAGACTCAGTGGCTAATGAGCAAAAAAGATAATTTTTCAAGCCCTGGTTATGATGATATAACAATGATTCTCCAAATTAGTCTAGCGAACACTATTTAATAATGAATTTCATAATTACATATTCAAATGAAGTACCTACTCAAGATAGTATGTGATTTTGGACGCAGCCAAAGAATAGAGGTAGGGTCACTAATATATTGCCCTTTTAACTCAAGTTTGGCTTGACTAATGAAAAAGGTGTAATTTCAAGCGGGGCAAAGTTTATTTGTTTGGAAGCTGACTCATTTGGATAATCATATAAAGTAATAATACACGGAATGTCCTGGATGCATTGGTTAATTCATAGAAAGGTTTGTATTTTATGGGCATTATGAGTCTGATCCAATAGTGAATGCAGTTGTGATATAAACTAAACATATAGAAATAAACATATAGATATAAAATAAACAGTTTCCAACCATTTTCTTTGAACTTTAATGTTTTGAAGCTTTCATCTATAACTGAATTTTATTAAGATCTGAGTTTATATGTCCACAAAAACACAACCATAAATCAAGAAAGTGTAAAGGCTGAAAGACAATACTAAATGATTTAAAATGTCAAACACAGCCCTTTAAAGATGTTTTTTTTATTAGATGACTCTCTCTTCAGATGATTTGCCATCACTGCTGTGATACAAATTGTTTTCTCACAAGCCTGAAGTCTAAAATTGTGATTTACTCCCATGCTGAGGAAGAAGCTCAGTTGCAGAGTAATTGAATGGCATTAATGTTACATGGTGTGTTCTGTTTACTGATTTACTTGTCACGTTTCTTTGTGTTCTTTTATGGCCTCCTATACAGCTCCATGTTTCTAGGTTTAATTTTCTCATCAGGCTCTGTTATCCGTCTTTGAACATCCGGCTCAGAGGGCTTTGGTGAGTCATCATCCAATCACTTTCTCACCATTTGATCATCTACTAAGAAATGCTATCATTTTAATTGAATATTCCTAAGGTTAAGAAGGATATGATGACACCATTTTCATTTTTGAGCTGAGTATTCCTTTAAGGTTTCCCTTCACTAAAGGACTTTGATGTGTTATAATTATATGCAGCACTCATTTTCTCCCATTTATTTTTTGATACATTTTGGTTACACAATTGCAAGGTTACAGAGTAATTATGCATTCAAAGGGTTATTCAACCTAAAATTAAAATTATCCCATAAGTTACTCACCCTCAAGCATTTAGGGGCACAGGTAACTTCCAATCGGTCTTTGCCGGCTCACACTGCCTGACCATTCGTCAATATATGCCTTTTTAGGGCCCCCTTAAACGTCAGTAGATGACGTTATGGGATCCTAACTCTACCCCAGACCTAAACCTAACCCTAATCCCTACTCGTCACCTAACTGACGTTAAAGGTAAAGCGTCAGTTGTATGACGACCCGGGATCGTCATCTACTGATGTTTAAGGGGGCCCTAAAAAGGCACCTATTGATGAATGGTCAAAAGACGTCCCAAGACGTCAGTTATATGACGAATTGGGATGAGACTGTGTTAGCTCAGACGTAAGATTGCAGCAGTAGGTGGCTTACACTGCCGGTTAATGAGAAAACAGATGGATTTACTTGTAAGTGTATATATAAATTAAATATACTTTCATTAGAATGACAATAAGAGTGACAATTATTATACAAAGAGTGACAATTATTTCTCTGGTTCTTAGTGTTGCCTGTACGGCATGCACACATTATAGGCTGGGTGCAACCGACGTGATAAAAGGTACAATGATGTTTATAACATATTGGGTAGTTGTATATGTATGTACACTCTTAGAAAAAAGGGTTCTATATATGTAGCATAGGGTTCTTTACTCAACTCCAAAGGACATTTTATGCTAAAAAGGTTCAATAATGACAAGAAAGAACACTTTTTGCACAAAGGTTCTTTAAAGGCTATTATTCATTCATATATTACATTATTCTGCAACATTTTATAGTTTTTGGGCCTAATTGGTTTATTTTCTTTTATTTATTTATTTATTTATTTTCATTTGTACCATTTTGAACTAGAGCAGTGCGCAATATTACTGACTTTTGTGCAATTTTACTGTAGTTAATTGGATGATGATAACCTTTATACTTGTCTGACCCACATTAGTGTGTTGATTGTGGTGGGGAGAAATTAATGTAGCTCTTTAATCATTATTAACTGGGTTTATGCATGTTGTGGTCTTTTTAATTGACGTTTATTTGCATTAAGTGTGGAGTTTGGTGGGTCTTAACAGTATAAGCCAAGAAGAGTGTATATTGTTGATATTCTTATAGTATCTGTGACTATTACAGTGAATTGTATCTTACGCGTGGATTATTGCAGATCTACAGTAAGTGGGCCTGCATCTTGCCCAGTTTTATAGTGTAATTTCAATTTTTCCCTTCTCTTTGTGAATTAATTATGAAAATGAGTATCCAGCCTCTGGTCTGTTAATTCAGGACATATATAGAACTTACTGAGCCTATAGTGGGAAAGTAAAAAAATATTGTTATATCCCATACAATATTCACTATTACACTTGGTGCATATGACTTTCTTCTTTTTTTTGAAGCCCAAAAAAGTGCATCCATCCATCATAAATGTAATCCATATGATTCCAGGGGGTTAATAAAGGCCTTCTGAAGTGAAAGCGACGCATATAACTTTATAAACTGTAGTCATTAACTTCTGGGCACATCCGTCCGCATGTGCACAAGAGAGTCGAGTTCCAACATTTGACGTTTGTTTGTAGGAGTTTCGTAAACTTAGGTGAGAGTAGACGTCTCTCGCGGTTCAAACAAATAGAGCAGGGCAACAAACTCCTCCAACATTTCTCTTTAAAATTCTCATTGTAGACTTCTAATCTAATTCATGACGGTTCCGCGTTCGTCAAAACATCATGGGTTGGGTCGGAGGTCACACTTCGTCCAGACCTCTACTCGCGTACGGAAGCCATATGTTTATAAAGTTTATATGTTATACATTTTAAATGTGGATATTTTTCTTACAAAATTGCCATTAAATATAAAAAATGGAGGGATTACTTTTATGATGGATGGATGTGCTTTTTTGGGCTTCAATATCTCAGTTTCTATATCAATATCTTCACTCCCATTAAAGCTTGGAAGAGCCAATAGGCCTATTTATTTTAATATAATTCTGATTCTGTTTGGGTGAAAGAAGAAAGTCATACACCTAGGATGTATTGAGGGTGAGTATGGGATCATTTTAATGTTTGGTGAACTAACCTTTAAAGTACAGAGTGATATTAATTAACATCAGGTACTTATTATAGGGTTATGATTGAGTTTAGGGTTAGTTGCATAATTATGCACAATTTATAGTTATTACTAACCCTTGTACACTGTTCGATTTCTGTGCACACCCTTTATGGAGCGGGTCAATTTGATCTTAATTGGATTCAATACAGTTCCTCAAAAATCACACCATGACAAACAACAAAGATTTAGATACAAACTGTAAACTTTTTAATAACAACATTTGTCAAATATTACAAAACAACATAGGCTATCTGAAAATATGAATCATGAAAATGTTTTTTAACCGTTTTTTTAAACAGTTTTTTGACAAAATTTGAAAAGAAATATACTGACTTTGTATATATTTTACGTTTTATTTTTTATTTTTTTTTTATTTTTTTTTTACATTTTATGCTTTGGGAACATCTTAACTGAACAATTCAATTTAGATGTATAAGGAAAATGTTTAATTTTCCTAAGTTAACTCTTTCCCCATTTAGTTTCCCAATAATTTCCCTAGTTTCATTCATTTTCTGTAACTTCAACATCATTTTCCTCAATCTCTGAATCATCCTCTAACTCTGAAACATCCTTATCTGTATCAGTAGCACAGTCAAAAACCTGTGAATTGACTTATTTTACTGTCAAACTTTGGGAGCTAATTTTTTTCTGCTTTCTATGTTGAAGTTTCGTACCACACTAAGCAAAATTGTGGGAAAGCTCATTATTGACTCACAGGGGATAGAGTAACCAAACACAACAAAACATACATATAATAAATGCTTAAAAAAATATTTCCCTCTGTAATGCTGCATTTGAAAATCCTACATCAAATTTTTGGTTAAAAGCTATGTATTTCAGATTATTGAATATAGAAAGGAGAGCTTATTTTACTCTCTGTGTCTGACAAAGATTTTCATCTTTTGCAAATAATTTGATAAATTTGATAAATAATTAAACACTGTGATTTTAGCTTTTTTAAGGGTGTTTGGCAGTGTTGGGGAAGCTACTCTGAAACTGTAGTTTGACAAGCTACAAGCTACTCGTAAGTTAATGTAGTTTAACTACAGTCAAGCTACCCGTTTAGAAAGTAGTTAGCTACACTACAAGTTACAATCAAAAAGTAGCTAGCTACATTGAAACTACTTTTGCTTTTTGAACAGCGTATATTATAAATAACTGAATAAGTGTCTGAGGAATGTTTTAAGTAAAATATTTAGTGTTTAAAACAAGGCAATGCAATTACGATTTCAAAGAGTATTGTTTTATTATACTCAACACTAAAATATCTGACTGTTTGTCAAAAGTGCAACAAATAGCCTACAACATTGCAAGAACGAAGTATACATCCAACGTAAATTGCATGTAGAACATTTTCTCAAAAATACTGATTGAACTTGGACAAATAAGGTCATGGGTAATTAACGTTAGTTGTTTCTCCATCCTCCAAATCTGCCGTCACATCTTGCTATAATCATAATGTGGGTGTGTCAACCCACTTCTGTATGTCAGTGAACTGTTAGCCACAAGATGCGTGATTAAACAATAGGTGACGGTAATGGCAAAAACAAGAATATCCTTGCATCGCGCTGATTCGCGCAGGCTCGACAATGTAGCAATGTAGCTTTTGCTCGCACTACACCGCTACTTGCTGCAAAAAGTAGTTAGCTACTGGAAAAGCTACACTGTTTAAAAAGCAACTGAGCTACTGCCAAGCTACTGAAAAATGTAGTTAAGTTAGTAGCTACGCTACTTGTAGTTAACTACTCCCCAACACTGGTGTTTGGTTAGGGCACTTTTAGATACACTTGCACTTTAGAACTAGAGTTGAAGTTCCCTGGCATTCATAAAATAAATGTTTTTATTTTTGTCTGTACAGTTGCTTTTGAATGGGTGCCTATGAGGGTCAAATTGACCCGCAAACACCACAAACGTAATATTAATATTTTTTTTTGTATACCGGTATGTCAAAACACAGCAGCATGTTCAAACTTTGCATGCAATCTTCATGATGATAGATGAAAAAAAGTCACAAAATATCAAGAAAAAAAACAAACAAAGGTTTAATATTTCAAGTAGCTTGAAAAATAACAAAATATTTTTTTCTGTGTTGAAGTAAGAGTGGAAAAGCTATTTTTTACGGTTGTAAAAATACAAAATATAACCAAAAAAAATATTATTTTGTGTTGGTACAGTTGCTTTAGAGCTTTAAAATATGTGGGTCAAATTGACTCGCAAATATCACGAACGTAACAGTAATTTTGTTTTGTATATGTCAAAACACATCAGCATGTTGAAACTTTGCATACCCGCTGAAGAATTCGGTTTTGTTTCTATTTTTTCTTTTGGCAGTTAGTTTAGCGGGTATGGTTAAAATTAGATATCAGTTATGGTTTGCTTATTTCATTAATTTGGTGACATTCTTTTTGTGTCCTAATTTTCTCATGTATTTTTATTTTTTTCTAACCAATTTATTTAACTTAAATGAGCATGTCTCCAACTTTCATTCAAAGAGAGTAAGTGTTTATCTTAACGTTTAATTGATGTTTCTTAGTTGTCTTTCCTGCATCCACAGACAGCAACAGTGTCTCACGTAAATGTTATGTAATCATCCCCTTTTACATCTTTAAACACATAACACATGACATTCAAAAGAGTCTACAGATCTTTTCAATTTATTTCTGTATGGATGAGGACCTTTAACCCATTCCAAGTATTCAACATGCCTTTCTTCTTAATGTCATTGTGTTTTTTATTGATGAAACTCAGCATCAATATGTTGTGGACTTTTTGTCTTCTTGCATTCAATCAATGCCTGACAGCCAATTCCAATCTCTGGTAAATACTACTGACGACATAACTGTTGCAGGAAAGTCAATATCGAATACAAATTCCTTTAAGTTTTGCATTACAGTGGAAACCGTAAAAATGGAACATTCACAGCATGGACCACATTCTCATGATGGTCCATGCTGTGAACGCATGGAAATTCAATTTGTGAAATAAAAACCATTACTTTTTCCTCCCAGACTGTGTTTCCTTTTATTATTAGAGTAATGCAGTTCTGAAAGTCGCCACGTTCTGCAAGTACAATAACATTTAAAGTTTTCCATTCTGAGAATCACTGACTTTGAGCAGACCAAACATTGGTTTTGCAGATCCTTCCAGTTTCAATAAGTAGTTTGTGTCTGCCAGTCAGTCTACATCACATATTCTGCCATCATCTCTTCTCAAACGCGTACAATGCTGTTGGTAAATTTTACATTTCTAAAATTCATTTTCAGCAGTGTAACAATCCTGTGATGTTATACACAATGTTGAAACATCACTGCAAAGTGAAAATAAACTCTCCGGCTGCACTAAAAGGCTGGTCTCTAAAGACATGCAGAGTGCTAGAAAGAAAACGATAGCTTTGGGCAGAAACAAATGATATAAACAACACTCCAGATAATTATCATAATCCTGGCTTCAACCACTTTTATTTAATTAAAAGAGCCCTGGAAGGAAATTACTAACAGTAATTCATCAAATGCAAAATACAATACTCTAGAAATCCATGCATATTCACAATCACTAATCTGAGCACTTAAATAGAGCAAGCGAAGCAACAACTCCACTATGCAGAACATAAACTCTTCACTGCATCAAACTCGTCTTTAGGAATCACAATGCTGTTATTTGAATATGATGCTGTTTGCATAATCACAAAATCTACCTTCCGGTAATCCACAATAATTCAAAGGAGCTATCTTTGTTCCCCCACCTGGAAGTTACTGGAAGAACTTTCTGTTCTTTTTTCTTTTGGCTGAACCATGTCAGAACTTTCAGCCAAATTTCTGGAAAGCTGTGTGGGTAAATGCCTGTGCCAAGTTTTTGCTATCAAGGAACACCATGGGGAGTGTCTTAAATTAATAAAATGGAGGCACCCTCTGCTGATCCTTCCTCTCATGCAAGCCCATTTAATCCTGTAGTCAGAAAAATACTCTAACAAGGTGTCTCGGATTTCCTCGGTCACAGCTAACAACCAGCAAATTAGACAGCTTGTACTTCCTTCACCCTCTGGGTTTGTAGACTTAGCCTTCTGACCACAAATACATAGGGGGTCACATGGGGGTCGGCTTGACAAAACGGGCCAAATTTCCCCTCCACAGTCTGAAACAAACAACCAACTCCTATACCAACCTGTTCTCACGTAAATGCGTCTCTATAACATGCATCGATGTTTTGTCGTATAATTTATACGCGAAAATGAATTTTTACGTGCATATGAGACGCAGTTTTCGCGTGCAATTGATACGCAGTTCATTTGCATATAATACACACGCACCCCACACCACTAATTCTACCCAAACGTCTAATCACGCACGCACCCAACCGCACACCTAAACCAAACCTAACCAACCAATGCGTATCATAGTAAATGCACGTAAATGCGTCTCTATAACATGCATCGTGTTTTGTCGATATAATTTATACGCGAAAATGAATTTTTACGTGCATATGAGGCGCAGTTTTCGCGTGCAATTGATACGACAGTTCATTTGCATATAATACACACGCACCCCACACCACTAATTCTACCCAAACGTATAACACGACACGCACCCAACCGCACACCTAAACCAAACCTAACCAACCAATGCGTATCATAGTAAATGCACGATAAATGCGTCTCTATAACATGCATTAATGTTTTGTGTGATATAATTTATACAGCGAAAATGAATTTTTACGTGCATATGAGACGCAGTTTTTCACGTGCAATTGATACGCAGTTCATTTGCATATAATACACACGCACCCCACACCACTAATTCTACCCAAACGTATAACACGCACGCACCCAACCGCACACCTAAACCAAACCTAACCAACCAATGCGTATCATAGTAAATGCACGTAAATGCGTCTCTATAACATGCATCGTGTTTTGTCGTGTAATTTATACGCGAAAATGAATTTTTACGTGCATATGAGACGCAGTTTTTCGCGTGCAATTGATACGCAGTTCATTTGCATATAATACATACGCACCCCACACCACTAATTCTACCCAAACGTATAACACGCACGCACCCAACCGCACACCTAAACCAAACCTAACCAACCAATGCGTATCATAGTAAATGCACGTAAATGCGTCTCTATAACATGCATGTGTTTTGTCGTGTAATTTATATGCGAAAATCAGTTTTTACCAACCAATGCGTATCATATGCACGTAAAAACTTACTTTAGCGTATGTATTACACGACAATACACATGCGTGCTATAAAGACGCATTTAGTGTGATTGGGTTGCCTATACTCTGTTCAGTCCAAACAACTCCAAAACTACAGATCACAGTCTGCATGAGCTAATGCTAAACTAATCTTGATTTACACATGAAATTTGATCAGTATATGATTACAATTTTGATTCATTTTGCATGAAGTTGAAGTTGTGTGTTACTTGCTGTTTCATTGTAGTTATTTGTGAAAGTTATGAGAAATTTCTGAGTGAAAATTGAATAAACTAATCACTTTTTTTCAAATCCTAAAAGCTAATGAACCTTGAGGGTTTGGTCTTTTAAAGCTTTTGGCAACAGTTACCTAAACTCCAAATGATTTAAGATGAGAAGGCTTAAAGATGTCAAACTAGTCAACATTTGAAGTGGATCAAAAAAGTTTCTCAAAGTTGTCCCAAGACAAGAACGGGTATTGTATAACTTTGATGAAAGGTCTACTTCAAATGTTGACTAGGGGAGCGCGGGGCACAACCTAACGCGGGGTTAAATGTAACACAGACTTTTTCCATAGTCAGGATCAAGCAGGCTGTCTTTCCGCTCTTTTTCTCTTGCTGGCAGAGGACGGTCTCCCGCGAATTTGTGGAAAGTTTTGATTATATTTTGGGAAGATACTAGACAAAGAGTGTTTTGACACCATAAAAGTTAATTTTTTTCATCATATATTTTTTTCCGGTTTCTGAGTTGGGTGTATACGTTCCCAAATCTAACTTAATATTGCCTTAATCACTGTCTTGTTTGCTCAAAGATAGCACCATTTTGAAACATGTCAGCAATTCCTAGCGACTGTTAGCTAGGGTTAAAATATGTAATACACAGCGGGGTTATTTGTAACACAGTGTTACAACTAAGTCGCCAAGTGTACAATGATAATCAAATGAAAACGGAGCCACACAACTTTTCAGGTTTGAGTAGACATTTAACTTTTTTGGACTTTCACAAACAATGTTGGAATTTAAAATGTTTAAATTTTAGTGTACTGTGAATGACAACTTGTTTATTTATTGAAAGTATGGCATGTTTTTAATGCAATAAACCCTTTAAATTTTTATTTTAAGCTCATTTGTATTATTTTTACTGTTATTATTATTATTATTATTATTAATAATTGTACATGCAGCTGCCACACACAAATCTAATTTAATTGCAATTACAATATTTTATAATTGTATTTATTATTATTTATTGCAAAACTGTGCAGCCCTTTTCTGTCTCTATCCATGATATTGATCCACAATCGAAGAATGATTGGATGAGGGATGGATGTATGGATATCTGTCTATACAGATGCACATACAATATCAAACTATACAAATAAAATAGTACTGAATTATGTGTGTTACACACAAGTGTTACAACTAACTATGTCTGTTACAATTAACCCCGCATAAGTTGTAACATTTGCACTTCTGTCACTTTCAGTGCAACTGTACGAAAATGGTAGGTCCTAGAAAAAAACTTTAAGTGTTCACTTGTAGCAGAGATGTGTATGTTGCTTGTGTAAAAAAAAAAAAAATAATAATAATCTAACATAATTATTTTTTATTATTGAACCAAAACCAAAATGCGTTAGGTTGTGCCCCGCTACTATAGAATCAAGAGCTGCAACTCCATTGAATGTGGAAAACTACTCACATGTTTATTCACTTAAATTTACAAGGAGACAGGGTCTTTCTGTTAAGCGACTTACAGTAATTTGCCAGCTGCAGTTTCCATTGGGAATGTTTGCTTGGGCTTGCCTCAGGCTCTCTCCTCCTCTCTCCTCTCTGCACGTTTGCTTGCAGACCAGCGCCATTGTGCAAATCGACGGAGAAGAAGACAAGAAGTCATGGTTTCTGAGAAGTTTTACCTGTGCCTGCTCACCTTTGTTGCCCTACTGACTGTACTGGCTCTCTCAGGTAATTTTTTCTCTCTCTTTTTTCTTGTCGCTTCTTGTACTTTACACCACTCGCCGTTTTGAATTGTTTTTGTCTTAAAAGTTTCTCCTAAAACGTGCTTGCTCTCACAAGAGCGAGCAAACAGCAGGAGAGCTTTTTGGAGTTAGCAGGAGTTTTTTGCACTGAAAGTTATGAAATCTCAGCAGTGGTATGTCGCATTAAAAGTGTCAGAAGCTCCTGAAATTCAAGTCTTCTTGCAGGTTGTTAGGACCAGTTGTTTTTCATCTTTGCATAGGCTTGTTATAGTATAATGATTTGCCTCCCCATCTAAAGTGTCTGATTGAGTCACACATTCCACAGAGAGGAATGCATGAGAAACTGTTCAGTTCTTGAATGAAGGCTTGAAAATACTAAACGTCAGTTGAAAGTTAATTCACTTTTTTTTTTTTTTTTTGAAGGATGTTCATTTGTGATGCTATTTGTCTCTTTGTGCTGTACTGTTGAGAGTTCAAATGAGGTGTTTTGTGGGCCCGGTTATTACAGAAAGCTGCATAATGAGAAAGTTTATATACATGTATGTACATATATATATATATATATATACATATATATATATATACATATACATATATATATATATATATATATATACATATATATATATATATATATATATATATATATATATATATATATATATATATATATATATATATATATATGTATATATGTAGGGGTGTGACGATTTTCGAACCGAACCGAAAAACCGCGATACTGAACTCACGATTCGGAATCAGCGATACTGTCATTGCGTACCGAACACGCCCTGCCCCGCCCCCTGCTACCCCGGCCCAGCCCGGCTCAATGGACCTCATGTCTTATGTAAACAGTACACAATGAATTCAGTTTTGTAGCCTAACCACCATTAACACCAAATAACAAGCTCTGTGTTTTGTTACTTTCGATAATAAGCAAGGTGTAATCTTTCAGATTCTGTCTATTTGATCACGAAATTCAAACAATAAATGGCGTTTTGGCGCTCTTTGATGTGACGTGACAGATCGCTTACTAGGCTCCTCATTTCAAGCGGCAGCGCGCGCGCGAGTAAACGCAATCATCTCTTCCTCAGTTACAGAAAAGACACCTGAAGGTATGTTGAAAGATACAGTATACTTACTGAAAGGCATCATAACTGGTGTAATCGCTCAATCAGTATTTAAGCAGCGGAAAGATGTCAATAAAACAGCAAAGCTCTAGCTTGTCACTAGCATTATATTACCTCAGCAGGCAAGTGATTCAGTGTCCACAACTTCCTATAAATGAACCTTTGCTCTAAATAAATGCACTATGTTAGCCTGTATATTATATTTTACTTAACCTGTTAATAATATCTTGATTATTTAATTCATGTTTAAAATATCTTTCATGAAAATGACAACTGTGTAAAATTATTAGAGAAAAAACACAAGTTAATGTAAAAACTGCCATATGTTCAGTTTACATGTTTTCATACAATGTGTTGTGTGTTGATTATTATATCTAAAAAATAAATGGCATCTGAATTTAGGTTAAAAGTCTAGGCTACAACATTTAATGTTATAGTAATGTGTAGCCTTCAATATAATTCACAGAATTAGCAGATTTTTTTCAATCCTTGTGAAATGTTTAATTGTAACTGAATTAATTTAAAGACAAAGACCTTTTTTTCATTAAACCACTGTTTAAAAAAAAAGCCATTTTAGCTTTCTAAACCGAACCGAATCAGAACCGAACCAGACATCAAAACCGTGGGAAAACCGAACCGTCAGTTTTGTGTATCGTTACACCCCTAATATATATATATACATACATATATATATATATATATATATATATATATATATATATATATACATATACATATATATATATATATATATATATATATATATATATATATATATATATATATATATATATATATATATATACATATATATATACATATATATATATATATATATATATATATATATATATATATACATATATATATATATATATATATACATATATACATGTATATATATATATATATATATATATACATATATGTATATATACATATATATATATATATATATATATATATATATATATATATATATATATATATATATATATATATATATATATATATATATATATATATATATATATATATATATATATATATATATATATATATATATATATATATATATATATATATATATATATATATATATATGTATGTATGTATTTATATATTTGTATATATGTGGAACCCAAGGGTTCTGTATGGAACCTTTTAGGAGTTCCAAATACGTAACAGCTGATAGAACCTTTTAAGTTTGTTTTCTTCTAAGAGTGTATGTATGTATATATATATATATATATATATATATATATATATATATAAATGCACATGATCATCAACACGCAAACACCATTATAACACAAAACACTAAAATAATGCAATAAATAACAGAAAAATTTTGTTTACCTATGAGAAGAAACTATAAATATAATCACATGTGATGTGATCCTTTGTTTTTCACTATAAATCAGACAGTATTTTACAGTAAAAATATGCTAATTTGTTTCACTGTATATGGTAAGGTAACTTACAGGTAACCAATTAAAGATGTTTGTATTTTTTCTAAATAATAGTATGTACACACGCACACACACACAAACACGGATAAGCATGCACTTAATGTATAATTCTTTTAATTCAGTTTGTGATTTTTTCTAGATGTTGCAAGTGAGAACACCCTGGAAAAGCTCTTGATGAAAAGAGGTGATTTTTTTTAATTGCATGTTTGAAGTTGCAATTCTGAGAAAAAGACATCTCGTTTACATCTCGCAATTCTGACTTTATAACATAAAATTGCGAGTTTATATCTCGAAAAGACATCTTTTCTCAGAATTGTGACATATAAACTCGCAATTGCGAGTTATCAGGCCAATTTTAAGGGGAAAAAAGACTTAGGCCTACTTTTTCCCCCTCAGAATTGTTTATATCTCACAATATCTATCTGACTTTACAACACGCAATTTCAACTTTGTCATGCATTTCTGAATTTATAACACACAAATGCGACTTTTATCTCACAATTCTGACTTTATATCTCACAATTCTGACCTTATAACACGCAGTTGCGATTTTATCTCATTCTGACTTTATATCTCGCAATTCAGACTTTATGTCAATCAATTCTGACTTTATAACACGCAATTGCGACATTATATCACGAAATTCCAACTTTATATCTTGCAATTTTGAGAAATAAAGTCAGAATTGCGAGATGTAAACTCGCAAATGTGTGAAAAAAAATCTGAATTGTGAGACAAAAAGACCCAATTTACTTTTTTATATTTCATTAAGTGGCGGAAACAAGCTTCCATGCCCCTGTGTGTGTGCTTTAACCAAATTTGTTTCTTCCTGTCCCATTACTTTGTCTCCCACTAGTGGACGCTGATGTAAAGCCAGCTGCAGCTGTGGCTGTGACTCCCTCCAAGGCCAAACAGTTCCTGGCCTCCCTTAAAAGGTCCAGAAGAAACCTGTGGGACCGCAGCCGGCCCGACGTTCAGCAGTGGATCCAGCAGTTCATGTACATGGGATTTGATGAAGCAGTGAGTACTTGTGTCAGCTTTTAATATACCATAAACCAATTTGATAGGTAAAACGTATTACAGTAAAGTAGCTTCGGGTATAGCTACACCTTTATGTCATTTTTTTTTACTTCTTACCAACATCAATAAAAGACAAAGTATGCTACAATTTAAAGGGATAGTTCACCCAAAAAATGAAAATTCTATCATCATTTACTCACCCTCAAGTTGTTCCAAACCTCTATGTGTTTATTTGTTCTGCTGAACACAAAGGAAGATATTTGGAAGAAGGTTTTAATCAAACAGTTCTCATTTTTTTTCCTACTGTGGAAGTCAATGGGGATTGAGATCTGTTTGATTAAAACATTCTTCTAAATATCTTCCTTTGTGTTCAGCAGAACAAATAAACACATAGAGGTTTGGAACAACTTGAGGGTGAGTAAATGATGATAGAATTTTCATTTTTGGGTGAACAATCCCTTTAAGACAAAGGTAAAGCAAGTGCATAAGAAATCTCTGTCCACAGATGTAAAAATACTATTTGGATATGTCATAAAATACCATATATGTTGCTTCTTTATTACCCTTTTGTTTCCAGTCAGTTTGTTTTTGAATAGATGTTTGTGAAAAATCCTATCTTGCTCGGCTGTTTTTCCAGCCTGCATATGAACGGTTTAATGTTGCTTGCACATTTTTTTTCTTTTTTAAATTGCCAACTCTGGCCCTCGGGATCCACTTTCCTGCAGGGTTTAGTGCCAATCAAACACCTCAAAAAGCTAATCAAGGTCTTCAAGATTACTAGAGTTACAAGCATGTGAGTTTAGGTTGGAGAAAAACTCCAAGAAAGTGGATCTCGAGAGGCCAGAGATGCCCAGCCCTGAAAAACATAATTGAATAAATAATGGGCATGAAATATTGATTTGTCTGGCAATTATCTTGTATCTGTGGACATCTAAAACATAAGCACAGCTATATGTAGGAAAAAGCGGTCAGTCAGGTATAGAGGGTTGCATAAGGTCTTCATGGACACAAAGAAAATGTGACTGCTGAATGTCGTAATTGACCTGTCAGAATCAATAATTCCTCAGGTGCGTTTGATTGAGTTGAATCATATCCCAAATGGGATTGACCTGTTACAAAAAGGCTACAGCCAATTTAGGCTTCCAACATAAGGTGCAACTTTTTACAAAAAGTTACGTTGGCTACACTTGAATAATTCCAAAAGTGTATTTGTCTGTGTGTGTGCATGTGAAATCAATTTTGAAATCTCTTAACCAAAATTCACTAAAAGTAGGCTATTTTTTTCACAGAATCTCTGTCCTTGAGTAATTGAACCCAGCTAACAAAAAAACATTGAAGGTTGTCTTAAGTAATGAAAAAACAGTCTTCCAGTAGTTTTAATTGACATTGCATTAAGAGTTATCTGGTTCTTAATAATGTTCTCAAAGCACCTTTGTAAGCTCAAAAACAAAAGTTCTTTTATTTTTTTAGTTGGACATATTTTAAATGTTACTAGTTTGTTTCAGAACATTCAAAATTAATGTTTCTATAATGTTTGAAGAATGGAATGTTTCCTTTACATTGACATTACAAAGAAATAATGTATGAATGTTTTGGGCGTTCAGAAATAACATTTTCATAACTTAATGGGAACATTAGAAAAACGTTAATATTTTTGTTAGCTGGGATAAAGTTTTCAACTGAGAAACGCACATGACATATGCACAAATGATAGATCATGGCCACTAGTTAAGAATTTGTTCCCTTGTTTTAATAAATTGTTGAACTAATATTTCTCCTCATTTTTTTATTGAACTAAAACAAGAGAACAATGTGGCACAGTGTAAAGATGGAAGTAATTATTACAGTTGTAATCTAAACTATTCAACCCCCATTGCAAATCAGGTTTATTGGCAAAATGTACAGATTTTTAGCTATTTGCAATGAACAAATCACACTAGTCGGAATAGCTCAACATAACACGTTTCAAGTGGTTTCCCCAAATTCAACTGGAAATGCAACATTAAATGACTTCTGCAGTTTCAAAATTATTCAATCCCTTCATGGCAAGAATCTTTACAGAACACCTGTTTGCTATTTAACCTGCTGCAGATACATAACCTGACAATCGCTTCTGCCAGCATTTCTGGGGAATCTTATCACATTCCTCATGAGTAATGACCTCCAGTTCAGTAATATTATAGGGTTTGTGTGCTGCAACCACCTTCTACAAATCCAATCAGAGATTTTCAATGGAGTTCAAGTCAGATGACTGTGATGGCTACTGTAGAATCTTCCAGGACTTCTCCTGCAACCAAGCCAATTTGATGTTTGCTTGGGATCATTATCCTGATGGAAGGTCCAATGACGCCCATTCTTCATCTTCATTTTTGAAGATTTCGTGATACTTCAGTGACTCCATCTTGCATCCCACACACTGCAGGTTTACAGTGCCAGAGGATACAAAGAAGCCCCAAAGAATCATTTGCCACCATCATGCTTATAGGCAGAGGGTTATTTTCAGCATATGCTTTAATCTTCTTCCTCCAGACATACCGATGATCCATAGTGCCTGAAAGTTTTGTTTCATCGCTCCACAGAACAGAAAACCCCAAATTTATGTGGCTTCTTTGTATGATTATGATTTGGGTTCTGCCATGGAAGCCATCCGGGTTTACTACGCACATTACTATGCAAGCTGAAACCCCAAACCAGTGCATGTTGCCACCAAGTCTTGCTGCATATACTGTATTTTTTTGCAGTCACTCAAGGGTTTTTCTGAACCTGCCTTCTCAGAAATCTGGTGGCTGTCTTTGATAGCTTCCTTTTTCTGCCCTGTCCAGGTAGTGTAACCAGTGCTCCTTTAACTTTGAACTTGCAAACTATGGTGTCTCTAGGAACACTTAGTGCCTTCACACATCTTTTTTTATCCCGTTTCTTAGTTGTGAAGAGCGATGATGTCTTCTGTTAACCTTCTGGACAATTCTTTTGACTTCGCCTTATTTCTAACATGCAGTCAAACGTAGCCAGTTCAGATATTCCACGTGTTCTAGATCAAGCACACTTAGGCTACGTTCAGCACTGCAGGCTGAAACGACCTAATTCAGATTTTTTTGCCCCTATATGCGACCTGTATCTGATCTTTTCATAACAGTCTGAAAGACACAGATCCGAATCTTTTCAAATGCGACCCAGGCCACTTGGGTATGTGGTCCAAATCTGATATGTATAAGATCTTTTGAAATGCGACTTCAATCTGAACGGCCAGGTCACATATATCCAACCCACACGTCATTGCACATACCTGTAGCTAGCCAATAGACTCCAACTCCAACGCGTTTTTGCACTGTTATGGGCCGCCGCAGACGTGTCTCTTCCCGTGACGATCGAAGGCACATAATCGAAGGTGGATCTGGTCATTCAGAAGTTACTGATGAATTCTGTATCAGTGAAGCCAATCACATCAGCATCCCACCACATGACTCCACACCCACACGTTTCTCTGTTTGATTTTCTTCTTAAAACGAGAAGATTGTAAGTGTGCTGGCTTTGTTGTAAAAAAATAACTTTTAATATTGCTAAACGAGCTCCACTGTCGACATCCATTTAGCTACTTCCACAAACAACAAGTGACGTTGCTTGACCGTTGAGTACTCTTCTGCGCATGCGGGTCATTTCACGTTCACATTCACGTTCACACAGGAGATGACAAAAGGTCGCATTTAATTGGAAATATGAACGGTCTTGCAAAAAAAATCAAATTTTTTCAAAAAATCGGAATTGAGCATTAAGCCCTGCAGTGTAAACGTAGACCTAGTGCAACCAATGAAGCCCTTGATTAGCTGCAGGTGTGCTTTTTTTGTTTTTTGTTGTTGTTGTGAGAGATTCTATTCAGGGGTTTGAATAATTTTAACTAAGATTGCAGAAGTAATGAAAGTTGTATTTTCAGGTGAATTTGGGGAAACCGCTTATCACATTTGTTATGTTGAGCTATTGCAATTACCTGTATTTGATTTGTTCATTGCAAACAGCTGAAAGCTGAATTTTGCCAATAAACCTGATTTGTAATAGGGGTTGAATAATTTCAATTACAATTGTGTAATGTGCATGTGCACGATTTAGTTAAAATGAGGAAACAAATTAGTAAAACATCATGTTTTACTAATTTGTAAAATTAGTTTTACTAATTTGTAGTGGAAACAAGTTGATTTGTGGCCACAATTTAATTTTTTTTGTCCCACTGTCATGTGTGAAAAACAACTATTGTTACTGAAAAAAATAAATAAAAATATTTTATACATACTCATTGACCTTGACCCTTATCATTCACATGGGCATAATTAAAGAGGCTATAGGTAGCTTTTTCCCCAAAATAAACATAACAATAGCCTTTTTATTTTACCATTTATGACTCAAACATCTCCTGATGAGCATACTGACACCTTGTCCGCTCACAGTGGGTGCACCTATTAGCCTGTATCCTATTTTTCCTATTTTCTGTTCGGTCAGGACTTTTCCCGCGCTGTCTGCGGTTGTGACGTCAAGCGCGTTCATATTAAACGTTTCAGGTCACTCTGCCACCACCGCTAGTCAGCAAGTAGCCTACACTCGAGTCGCAAGCAGAACACTTATCTCAAACATTGTATGTATTTGACTGTTCTTACCTCTGTAAACATAATTTTGACCTCCATGTAGCAGATGACTTGTGAAGTGTGCACGTATGAGCGTGCGCTGCGAGAGCGAGCAGAAAGGAAGAGCAGTTCTGTTTTTGGGCCACAGGTGTCAGTCACGAGTTTAAATTTCAGGAAAACGCATGTAGCCTCTTTAAGCACATAGATATTGGTCACTATGATTTTGCCAAGTAAGACACATTTCCTGTGTCAACATATTTTGTTGATCTTGGAATAACATACTGGTCCAAAATTCTGTCCTAAACCCATCCCTACCCCTAACTCAAACCCTACCCATTACTCATCCCTAAAGAGAGAAATCATAGTTGATAATCTAACACTGACATAAGCACCTAATCCTGGTTGTGAGCCTAAATGTGTGAGCATAAACCGCAAACTTGTCCTTCAAATCTGATTGTTTGATTAGAATGTTAAAATGTTGCAGGAACATGTTGTACTTGGTTTCACCCACATATAGTGTATATCAGTTTTGAAAAATGTTTTGGGCACATCTTAAATAGTACATTGATTAAACAATTAATTATACAGCGTGTAGTACAGAAAGTCAGATGGTACAGAATGTCATTATTTAGTGACATCTTATTTCAAACTTTGATTTATCTCATTGATTGGACTTTTTTCTCTCATTTCCTTCAGAGACTTGAAACTGATCTTGCCTATTGGATGGACCACCACCAATCCAGTGACCAAGGTCGCCAGCATCACTATGATGAAAACTCTCCCATAGGACCTCGGAGCGCTGGGTCATACAGACATGGAGCAAATGTCAACTATGACTACTACTAAAACACAATGTCCTCCTAGAACCACGTCACTGCTGCCCAGAATACAATTCTAAGACATTACCATTCTGATTTACAGCACAGTGATGTCAGCTTGCTTCTTTTGTAACTTGTACTCCTTTTGTAAATTGTGATTTGACAGATAGAACATCACAGTTACGTTAAATTTTAAAGAATAGTTCACACATAAATGAAAATTCTATCATTACTTTTACTCCAAAATGACAAATTCTAGAAAAAAAATATATCATAAAAGTAGGCCATATGATTAATTTGTGATAAAAGACTGAAATGTAGTTCATTACTGATAATATTGTCCTCCACTATGATTTTAGAGCTTGAAAACCCCTGTCTTCATTCGCTTTCATAATAATGGAAATATCAACAAACCTAATCTAATGGGTTGGGAACATGAGGGTCAGGAAAAAATGATGGAATCATTTTTGGATGAACTATCCTTTGTAGTAGAGACTGTCTGCATAGACTGTCAATGGAGCAACAGAAATCTTTCACCAAAACTTGACACATTTTTTGTGAATTATCCTTTAAGGTCTTATATCTGGTGCAGTTTTAAAAGTATGGAAGCTGTGTTACAATAAAGACCACAAAAACTAATTTTTCATAACCGTATTTTTTCCCTTCTCTTTTTTAAAAAGAAATTAATACTGTTATTCAGCAAGGATGCATCAAATTGATTAAAAGTGACAGTATCATGTTACAGGAAATTTATTTAAAATAAAGGCTGTTCTTTTGAACTTTCTATTCCTCAAAGAATTTTCAAAATGTATCACGGCATCCTTGAAAAAATCTTAAACAGCACAGCAAATCATCATATTAGACTGATTTCTGAAGGAAACACGTGACACTGAAGACTGGAGTAATGATACTGAAAATTCAGCTTTTTGAAATGTTAATAATATTTTATAAAGTTATTGTATTTTGATCATATAAATGCAGCCTTGGTGAGCCAAACGTGACTTCTTGTCAAAAACAAGAAATATACAGACCTTCATTTTTTATGCATCCAACAGTGATAAAGGGAAAAGGGGTAAAAGGATTATGAATGGAAATACAGCAGTGAAAAAAGGGAAATGATCAGCCAATGAGCCAATGCACAGAGAAAGTGAGATTAAAAAGGGAATACAGTGAAAATTACAGTAAATATTTTATTAAAATATTCTTTCACCTGAAATCAATTATAGATTCAAAGTTCGTATGAAGTTTCACAAAAGTAACAAAAGATTTTACTCAAAATCATCACAAAGAACATTTTCCAAAGCTTTTCTTTAATCCGTGTCCTCAAATTTCAGGACAGAGCTGGATGAGGTTTCCTGCTCCAGACCAGACATTCAAGATCTTTAAATAATATGCAATCGCTGATTTTCACAATTTCCTGCAGGCATCCATTCAAAAAACAAACAAAAATAAATAAATAAACAAACAAACAAACAAACAAACAAACAAACAAATAAATAAACAAATAAACACATTGCTAGCTTTGACAATGAAAAATAAATAAATAAAAAAACTCTAGATCACATCAATTAAAACAGCACAGAATGTAAGCACATCAAAATGCACAAGATGATCTAAGCTTGCTTTAAATAACAGACAGATGCCTGACAAACCAAAGTGCAAGACAAAATTTGTAAATTGGATATATTTGAGGCACATTTGACTGAAATACAAACTCTTTAGAGACAGCTTTTTGCCTGAGCCGCTTTTCAAAACATTTGCGCAAAAATCTTAAGAACATTTCATTTTTTTTTTATCTTCAAAAAAATCAGTATCAGTAAGTGGGAGGTGGGAAACCCACACTGTAAAATGGCTGCTGGATGTCTAAGGTCCTCCAGTATCCCAGCATTCCTGAGATGAACACAATTGATCAGTTGTGTCTGGGTCTTCCTTTTTCATCCGTGCAGCTTTGGGTTTGGGTATATACTGATTATTGGCTTGATGCTCCAGCTCTCTGCTGAAGTACTGGATGGTTTTGTTCAAGCCTTCCTCCAGTGGCACCTGCAAACACACAAATTACATTTTAATAAAAAGACTGTTTCAACTCTGAATTATGATAGGATCAACCACAAATGAGACTGTTGTAAAAATGACATGCATACTATGGGGGTGTCAGAAATCCTTAAATTTTGAGTTTCTCTGATCTTCTTGAAACTCTGGATTCTGATAGAGGGCCATGAGACTTAAACCTGATTGGAGAAATTTGAGTGCAAAAATGGAGGCTCTAGACCCTTCCAGAACTGAGATATTGAGATATTTATCATGGCATAAATGCTACGTGGGATCTCAATATCTCAGCCCTGGAAGGGCTCTGCAGCCTCCGCTTTTGCACTCAGGTCTAAGTCCCGAGGCCCTCTATGAGAATCCAGAGTTTCAAAAAGATTGGAAGAAACGTATTTTTTCGCATAAAAAAAAAACAAAACACAGGGGTACCACTGACGTATTTTTTTTCGGGTCGAAATTTTGAATTTCTCTGATCTTCTTGAAACTCTGGATTCTGATAGAGGGCCATGTGACTTAGATCTGAGTGCAAAAATGGAGGCTCTAGACCCTTCCAGAGCTGAGATATTTAGATATTTATAATGGCATACAGAGCTGAGTATTGAGATATTTACAATGGCATAAATGCTACGTGAAATCTCAATATCTCAGCTCTGGAAGGTGCTAGAGCCTCCATTTTTGCACTCAGATCTAGTCACATGGCCCTCTATCAGAATCCAGAGTTTCAAGAAAATCAAAATTTTGACCCGAAAAAAAAAACGTAAGGGGTACCACTGTCGTTTTTTTTCGGGTCAAAATTTTGATTTTCTTGAAACTCTGGATTCTGATAGAGGGCCATGGGACTTAGATCTGAGTGCAAAAATGGAGGCTCTAGACCCTTCCAGAGCTGAGATATTGAGATTTCACGTAGCATTTATGCCATTGTAAATATCTCAATATCTCAGCTCTGTATGCCATTATAAATATCTCAATATCTCAGCTCTGGAAGGGTCTAGAGCCTCCATTTTTGCACTCAGATCTAAGTCACATGGCCCTCTATCAGAATCCAGAGTTTCAAGAAAATCAAAATTTGACCCGAAAAAAAAACGTAAGGGGTACCACTGTCGTTTTTTTTTCGGGTCAAAATTTTGATTTTCTTGAAACTCTGGATTCTGATAGAGGGCCATGTGACTTAAATCTGAGTGCAAAAATGGAGGCTCTAGACCCTTCCAGAGCTGAGATATTGAGATTTCACGTAGCATTTATGCCATTGTAAATATCTCAATATCTCAGCTCTGTATGCCATTATAAATATCTAAATATCTCAGCTCTGGAAGGGTCTAGAGCCTCCATTTTGCACTCAGATCTAAGTCCCATGGCCCTCTATCAGAATCCAGAGTTTCAAGAAAATCAAAATTTTGACCCGAAAAAAAAAAACGACAGTGGTACCCCTTACGATTTTTTTTTCGAGGTAGAATTTAGATTTTCTTGAAACTCTGGATTCTGATAAAGGGCCATGGGACTTAGATCTAAGTGCAAAAATGGAGGCTCTCAGACACCTTCCAGAACTGAGATATTGAGATATTTATCCATCGTGGCATCAAATGCTGACGTGGGATCTCAATATCTCAGCCCTGGAAGGGTCTGGAGCCTCCGTTTTTGCACTCAGGTCTAAGTCCCGAGGCCCTCTATTAGAATCCAGAGTTTCAAGAAGAGATTGGAGAAACATATTTTTTCGCATAAAAAAACAAAAACAAAAACACAGGGGTACCACTGACGTACTTTTTTTCGGGGTCGAAATTTTGAGTTTCTCTGATCTTCTTGAAACTCTGGATTCCGATAGAGGGCCATGTGACTTAGATCTGAGTGCAAAAATGGAGGCTCTGAGACCCTTCCAGAGCTGAGATATTGAGATTTCACGTAGCATTTATGCCATTGTAAATATCTCAATATCTCAGCTATGTATGCCATTATAAATATCTAAATATCTCAGCTCTGGAAGGGTCTAGAGCCTCCATTTTTGCACTCAGATCTAAGTCCCATGGCCCTCTATCAGAATCCAGAGTTTCAAGAAAATCAAAATTTTGACCCGAAAAAAAAAAAACGACAGTGGTACCCCTTACGTTTTTTTTTTCGGGTCAAAATTTTTGATTTTCTTGAAACTCTGGATTCTGATAGAGGGCCATGGGACTTAGATCTGAGTGCAAAAATGGAGGCTCTAGACCCTTCCAGAGCTGAGATATTTAGATATTTATAATGGCATACAGAGCTGAGATATTGAGATATTTACAATGGCATAAATGCTACGTGAAATCTCAATATCTCAGCTCTGGAAGGTGTAGAGCCTCCATTTTTGCACTCAGATCTAAGTCACATGGCCTTCTATCAGAATCCAGAGTTTCAAGAAAATCAAAATTTTGACCCGAAAAAAAAAACGACAGTGGTACCCCTTACGTTTTTTTTTCGGGTCAAAATTTTGATTTTCTTGAAACTCTGGATTCTGATAGAGGGCCATGGGACTTAGATCTGAGTGCAAAAATGGAGGCTCTAGACCCTTCCAGAGCTGAGATATTGAGATTTCACGTAGCATTTATGCCATTGTAAATATCTCAATATCTCAGCTCTGTATGCCATTATGAGACGCTTTCATCAGACGCGTTGCCATGGTGATGAGCTGGCCCAAAGTTAACTTCCGTTCTGTTAGTTTATACTGTTTATTGGATAATACGGCATTGACTGTACTAGATACTATATTAAAATAGCTAGGTTTATCGCGAGTCTCCGGTACAGTGTTTCCCATGCATTTATTAGTGGCAGCCCAACTCATTATCAGCGCTGACCGCCACATGTTGATTTCCATGTTTTTACAATTTTAAGGAAAAGTTGTATTTGACTGCAGAGTTGCGTGTCAGCGCATATTCGCAAGCTCTCTCTCTCTCTCTCTCTCTCTCTCTCTCTCTCTCTCTCTCTCTCTCTCTCACACAAACACATTAACAGCGGAGCAGAATGTATCAGTAATGCTGCACAGAATCCATCCAACATCCTGTCATGTGGAGACCCGCCTTAAAAAAAGGTTAGCAAGCATGTAAGAAGCTAATAAGGAGAGATATGTTCACCTAATAAAGCCTCGTCGCCCGCTCCGCTCGCCACAGTTTTTTAACACTGCGGTAAATCAGGACACGTCGTAGAAAAACATCTTGTCTCCTATTTTTGTTCAACGGGGTCTGGTCGTGTCACATTTCAGTTTGGCCAGGTAACATTTATTTTCTTTGACTGTCAAGAAATACCAGCTACTATGGTTATTTACTTGTTATGGATATGTTGCGCAAGTTTGCCGGAAGTTAAGTTTGGGCCAGTTTTATGCACATGCGCAGTACCGTGTGTTTATGTTGTCACTGCTGAAAGCGTCTATAAATATCTCAATATCTCAGCTCTGGAAGGGTCTAGAGCCTCCATTTTTGCACTCAGATCTAAGTCACATGGCCCTCTATCAGAATCCAGAGTTTCAAGAAAATCAAAATTTTGACCCCAAAAAAAAAAAACGTAAGGGGTTCCACTGTCGTTTTCTTTGGGGTCGAAAATTTTGATTTTCTTGAAACTCTGGATTCTGATAGAGGGCCATCTGACTTAGATCTGAGTGCAAAATGGAGGCTCTAGACCCTTCCAAGCTGAGATATTGAGATTTCACGTAGCATTTATGCCATTGTAAATATCTCAATATCTCAGCTCTGTATGCCATTATAAATATCTAAATATCTCAGCTCTGGAAGGGTCTGAGCCTCCATTTTTGCAGCTCAGATCTAAGTCCCCATGGCCCTCTATCAGAATCCAGAGTTTCAAGAAAATCAAAATTTTGACCCGAAAAAAACAACAACAGTGGTACCCCTTACGTTTTTTTTTTTGGGTCAAAATTTAGATTTTCTTGAAACTCTGGATTCTGATAGAGGGCCATGGGACTTAGATCTGAGTGCAAAAATGGAGGCTCTCAGACCCTTCCAGAGCTGAGATATTGAGATCTCACGTAGCATTTATGCCATTGTAAATATCTCAATATCTCAGCTCTGTATGCCATTATAAATATCTAAATATCTCAGCTCTGGAAGGGTCTAGAGCCTCATTTTTGCACTCAGATCTAAGTCCCATGGCCCTCTATCAGAATCCAGAGTTTCAAGAAAATCAAAATTTTGACCCGAAAAAAAAACGACAGTGGTACCCCTTACGTTTTTTTTCGGGTCAAAATTTTGATTTTCTTGAAACTCTGGATTCTGATAGAGGGCCATGGGACTTAGATCTGAGTGCAAAAATGGAGGCTCTAGACCCTTCCAGAGCTGAGATATTGAGATTTCACGTAGCATTTATGCCATTGTAAATATCTCAATATCTCAGCTCTGTATGCCATTATAAATATCTAAATATCTCAGCTCTGGAAGGGTCTAGAGCCTCCATTTTTGCACTCAGATCTAAGTCCCATGGCCCTCTATCAGAATCCAGAGTTTCAAGAAAATCAAAATTTTGACCCGAAAAAAAAACGACAGTGGTACCCCTTGCGTTTTTTTTTCGGGTCAAAGTTTTGATTTTCTTGAAACTCTGGATTCTGATAGAGGGCCATGGGACTTAGATCTGAGTGCAAAATGGAGGCTCTAGACCCTTCCAGAGCTGAGATATTGAGATATTTATAATGGCATACATGCCAGCTGTAAATATCTGAGATATCTACAATGGCATATATGCTACTATGAATATCTCAATATCTCAGCTCTGGAAGGGTCTGAGAGCCTCCATTTTGCACTCAGATCTAAGTCCCATGGCCCTCTATCAGAATCCAGAGTTTCAAGAAAATCAAAATTTTGACCCGAAAAAAAACGACAGTGGTACCCCTTACGTTTTTTTTTCGGGTCAAAATTTTGATTTTCTTGAAACTCTGGATTCTGATAGAGGGCCATGTGACTTAGATCTGAGTGCAAAAATGGAGGCTCTAGACCCTTCCAGAGCTGAGATATTGAGATTTCACGTAGCATTTATGCCATTGTAAATATCTCAATATCTCAGCTCTGTATGCCATTATAAATATCTAAATATCTCAGCTCTGGAAGGGTCTAGAGCCTCCATTTTTGCACTCAGATCTAAGTCCCATGGCCCTCTATCAGAATCCAGAGTTTCAAGAAAATCAAAATTTTGACCCGAAAAAAAAAACGTACAGGGGTACCACTGTCGTTTTTTTTTCGGGTCAGAAATTTTGATTTTCTTGAAACTCTGGATTCTGATAGAGGGCCATGTGACTTAGATCTGAGTGCAAAAATGGAGGCTCTAGACCCTTCCAGAGCTGAGATATTGAAATATTAGTAGCATTTATGGCAGTAAATGTCTATCTAGCTTGTATGCCATTATAAATACCTAAATATCTCAGCTCTGGGAAGGGTCTTAGAGCCTCCATTTCTGCACTCAGATCTAAGTCCCATGGCCCTCTATCTAGAATCCAGAGTTTCAAGAAAATCAAATTCTGACCTCTAAAAAAAAACGACTAAGGTGTACCACTGTCGTTTTTTTTTTCTGGGTCAAAATTTTGATTTTGCTTGAAACTCTGGATTCTGATAGAGGGCCATGGGACTTAGATCTGAGTGCAAAAATGGAGGCTCTAGACCCTTCCAGAGCTGAGATATTTAGATATTTATAATGGCATACAGAGCTGAGATATTGAGATATTTACAATGGCATAAATGCTACGTGAGATCTCAATATCTCAGCTCTGGAAGGGTCTAGAGCCTCCATTTTTGCACTCAGATCTTAAGTCCCATGGCCCTCTATCAGAATCCAGAGTTTCAAGAAAATCAAAATTTTGACCCTGAAAAAAAAAACGACAGTGGTACCCCTTACGTTTTTTTTCGGGTCAAAATTTTGATTTTCTTGAAACTCTGGATTCTGATAGAGGGCCATGGGACTTAGATCTGAGTGCAAAAATGGAGGCTCTAGACCCTTCCAGAGCTGAGATATTTAGATATTTATAATGGCATACAGAGCTGAGATATTGAGATATTTACAATGGCATAAATGCTACGTGAAATCTCAATATCTCAGCTCTGGAAGGGTCTAGAGCCTCCATTTTTGCACTCAGATCTAAGTCCCATGGCCCTCTATCAGAATCCAGAGTTTCAAGAAAATCAAAATTTTGACCCGAAAAAAAAAACGACAGTGGTACCCCTTACGTTTTTTTTTCGGGTCAAAATTTTGATTTTCTTGAAACTCTGGATTCTGATAGAGGGCCATGGGACTTAAATCTGAGTGCAAAAATGGAGGCTCTAGACCCTTCCAGAGCTGAGATATTTAGATATTTATAATGGCATACAGAGCTGAGATATTGAGATATTTACAATGGCATAAATGCTACGTGAAATCTCAATATCTCAGCTCTGGAAGGTGTCTAGAGCCTCCATTTTTGCACTCAGATCTAAGTCACATGGCCCTCTATCAGAATCCAGAGTTTCAAGAAAATCAAAATTTTGACCCAAAAAAAAAACGACAGTGGTACCCCTTACGTTTTTTTTTTCGGGTCAAAATTTTGATTTTCTTGAAACTCTGGATTCTGATAGAGGGCCATGGGACTTAGATCTGAGTGCAAAAATGGAGGCTCTAGACCCTTCCAGAGCTGAGATATTTAGATATTTATAATGGCATACAGAGCTGAGATATTGAGATATTTACAATGGCATAAATGCTACGTGAAATCTCAATATCTCAGCTCTGGAAGGTGTAGAGCCTCCATTTTTGCACTCAGATCTAAGTCACATGGCCCTCTATCAGAATCCAGAGTTTCAAGAAAATCAAAATTTTGACCCGAAAAAAAAACGTAAGGGGTACCACTGTCGTTTTTTTTCGGGTCAAAATTTTGATTTTCTTGAAACTCTGGATTCTGATAGAGGGCCATGGGACTTAGATCTGAGTGCAAAAATGGAGGCTCTAGACCCTTCCAGAGCTGAGATATTGAGATTTCACATAGCATTTATGCCATTGTAAATATCTCAATATCTCAGCTATATGCCATTATAAATATCTAAATATCTCAGCTCTGGAAGGGTCTAGAGCCTCCATTTTTGCACTCAGATCTAAGTCCCATGGCCCTCTATCAGAATCCAGAGTTTCAAGAAAATCAAAATTTTGACCCGAAAAAAAAACGACAGTGGTACCCCTTACGTTTTTTTTCGGGTCAAAATTTTGATTTTCTTGAAACTCTGGATTCTGATAGAGGGCCATGGGACTTAGATCTGAGTGCAAAAATGGAGGCTCTAGACCCTTCCAGAGCTGAGATATTTAGATATTTATAATGGCATACAGAGCTGAGATATTGAGATATTTACAATGGCATAAATGCTACGTGAAATCTCAATATCTCAGCTCTGGAAGGGTCTAGAGCCTCCATTTTGCACTCAGATCTAAGTCCCATGGCCCTCTATCAGAATCCAGAGTTTCAAGAAAATCAAAATTTTGACCCGAAAAAAAAGCGTAAGGGGTACCACTGTCGTTTTTTTTCGGGTGAAAATTTTGATTTTCTTGAAACTCTGGATTCTGATAGAGGGCCATGGGACTTAGATCTGAGTGCAAAAATGGAGGCTCTAGACCTTTCCAGAGCTGAGATATTGAGATTTCACGTAGCATTTATGCCATTGTAAATATCTCAATATCTCAGCTCTGTATGCCATTTATAAATATCTAAATATCTCAGCTCTGGAAGGGTCTAGAGCCTCCATTTTTGCACTCAGATCTAAGTCCCATGGCCCTCTATCAGAATCCAGAGTTTCAAGAAAATCAAAATTTTGACCCAAAAAAAAAACGTACAGTGGTACCCCTGTCGTTTTTTTTTTCGGGTCAAAATTTTGATTTTCTTGAAACTCTGGATTCTGATAGAGGGCCATGGGACTTAATCTGAGTGCAAAAATGGAGGCTCTAGACCCTTCCAGAGCTGAGATATTAGATATTTATAATGGCATACAGAGCTGAGATATTGAGATATTTACAATGGCATAAATGCTACGTGAAATCTCAATATCTCAGCTCTGAAGAGTCTAGAGCCTCCATTTTTGCACTCAGATCTAAGTCCCATGGCCCTCTATCAGGAATCCAGAGTTTCAAGAAAATCGAAAATTTTGACCCGAAAAAAAAAACGTACAGGGGTACCACTGTACGTTTTTTTTTTGTCGGGTCAAAATTTTGATTTTCTTGAAACTCTGGATTCTGATAGAGGGCCATGGGACTTAGATCTGAGTGCAAAAATGGAGGCTCTGAGACCCTTCCAAGAGCGTGAGATATTTAGATATTGATATATGACCGCATACAGAGCTGAAGACATATGACGATATTCACAATGGCATAAAAAATGCTCAGCTCTGGGAAGGGTCAAGCAGCTTCTCATCTTGCACTCAGATCTAAGCTCACATGGCCTCTGAATCAGAATCTGCAGAGTTTCAAGAAAATCAAAATTTTGACCCGAAAAAAAAAAAAAAAACGTAAGGGGTACCACTGTCGTTTTTTTTCGGGTCAAAATTTTGATTTTCTTGAACTCTGGATTCTGATAGAGGGCCATGTGACTTAGATCTGAGTGCAAAAAATGGAGGCTCTAGACCCTTCCAGAGCTGAGATATTGAGATTTCACGTAGCATTTATGCCATTGTAAATATCTCAATATCTCAGCTCTGTATGCATTATAAATATCTCAATATCTCAGCTCTGGAAGGGTCTAGAGCCTTCCATTTTTGCACTCAGATCTAAGTTCCATGGCCCTCTATCAGAATCCAGAGTTTCAAGAAAATCAAAATTCTGACCTCGAAAAAAAAAACGTACAGTGGTACCCCTTACGTTTTTTTTCGGGTCAGAAATTTTGATTTTCTTGAAACTCTGGATTCTGATAGAGGGCCATGTGACTTAGATCTGAGTGCAAAAATGGAGGCTCTAGACCCTTCCAGAGCTGAGATATTTGAGATATTTATAATGAGCATTCAGAGCTGAGATATTGAGATATCTTACAATGGCATAAATGCTACATGAAATCTCAATATCTCAGCTGTGGAAGGTGTTAGAGCCTCCATTTTTGCACTCAGATCTAAGTCCCATGGCCCTCTATCAGAATCCAGAGTTTCAAGAAAATCAAAACTTTGACCCAAAAAAAAACGACAGTGGTACCCCTTACGTTTTTTTTTTAGGGTCAAAATTTTGATTTTCTTGAAACTCTGGATTCTGATAGAGGGCCATGGGACTTAGATCTGAGTGCAAAAATGGAGGCTCTAGACCTTTCCAGAGCTGAGATATTTAGATATTTATAATGGCATACAGAGCTGAGATATTGAGATATTTACAATGGCATAAATGCTACGTGAAATCTCAATATCTCAGCTCTGAAGGGTCTAGAGCCTCCATTTTTGCACTCAGATCTAAGTCACATGGCCCTCTATCAGAATCCAGAGTTTCAAGAAAATCAAAATTTTGACCCAAAAAAAAACGACAGTGGTACCCCTTACGTTTTTTTTTCGGGTCAGAAATTTTGATTTTCTTGAAACTCTGGATTCTGATAGAGGGCCATGGGACTTAGATCTGAGTGCAAAAATGGAGGCTCTAGACCCTTCCAGAGCTGAGATATTTAGATATTTATAATGGCATACAGAGCTGAGATATTGAGATATTTACAATGGCATAAATGCTACGTGAAATCTCAATATCTCAGCTCTGGAAGGGTCTAGAGCCTCCATTTTTGCACTCAGATCTAAGTCACATGGCCCTCTATCAGAATCCAGAGTTTCAAGAAAATCAAAATTTTGACCCAAAAAAAAACGACAGTGGTACCCCTCGTTCTTTTTTCGGGTCAAAATTTTGATTTTCTTGAAACTCTGGATTCTGATAGAGGGCCATGGGACTTAGATCTGAGTGCAAAAATGGAGGCTCTAGACCCTTCCAGAGCTGAGATATTTAGATATTTATAATGGCATACAGAGCTGAGATATTGAGATATTTACAATGGCATAAATGCTACGTGAAATCTCAATATCTCAGCTCTGGAAAGGTCTAGAGCCTCCATTTTTGCACTCAGATCTAAGTCACATGGCCCTCTATCAGAATCCAAGTTTTCAAGAAAATCAAAATTTTGACCCGAAAAAAAAACGTACAGGGGTACCACTGTCGTTTTTTTTTCGGGTCAAAATTTTGATTTTCTTGAAACTCTGGATTCTGATAGAGGGCCATGGGACTTAGATCTGAGTGCAAAAATGGAGGCTCTAGACCCTTCCAGAGCTGAGATATTTAGATATTTATAATGGCATACAAGCTGAGATATTGAGATATTTACAATGGCATAAATGCTACGTGAAATCTCAATATCTCAGCTCTGGAAGGTGTTGAGCCTCCATTTTTGCACTCAGATCTAAGTCACATGGCCTTCTATCAGAATCCAGAGTTTCAAGAAAATCAAAATTTTGACCCGAAAAAAAAACGACAGTGGTACCCCTTACGTTTTTTTTCGGGTCAAAATTTTGATTTTCTTGAAACTCTGGATTCTGATAGAGGGCCATGGGACTTAGATCTGAGTGCAAAAATGGAGGCTCTAGACCCTTCCAGAGCTGAGATATTGAGATATTTCACGATGGCATAAATGCTACGTGAAATCTCAATATCTCAGCTCTGGAAAGGTCTAGAGCCTCCATTTTGCACTCAGATCTAAGTCCCATGGCCCTCTATGCAGGAATCCAGAGTTTCAAGAAAATCAAAATTTTGACCCGAAAAAAAAACGACAGTGGTACCCCTTACGTTTTTTTTCGGGTCAAAATTTTGATTTTCTTGAAATTCTGGATTCTGATAGAGGGCCATGGGACTTAATCTGAGTGCAAAAATGGAGGCTCTAGACCCTTCCAGAGCTGAGATATTTAGATATTTATAATGGCATACAGAGCTGAGATATTGAGATATTTACAATGGCATAAATGCTACGTGAGATCTCAATATCTCAGCTCTGGAAGGTCTAGAGCCTCCATTTTTGCACTCAGATCTAAGTCCCATGGCCCTCTATCAGAATCCAGAGTTTCAAGAAAATCAAAATTTTGACCCGAAAAAAAAACGACAGTGGTACCCCTTACGTTTTTTTTCGGGTCAAAATTTTGATTTTCTTGAAACTCTGGATTCTGATAGAGGGCCATGGGACTTAGATCTGAGTGCAAAAATGGAGGCTCTAGACCCTTCCAGAGCTGAGATATTAGATATTTATAATGGCATACAGAGCTGAAGATATTGAGATATTTACAATGGCATAAATGCTACGTGAGATTCAATATACTCAGCTCTGGAAGGGTCTAGAGCCTCCATTTTGCACTCAGATCTAAGTCCCATGGCCCTCTATCAGAATCCAGAGTTTCAAGAAAATCAAAATTTTGACCCGAAAAAAAAAAACGACAGTGGTACCCCTTACGTTTTTTTTCGGGTCAAAATTTTGATTTTCTTGAAACTCTGGATTCTGATAGAGGGCCATGGGACTTAGATCTGAGTGCAGAAATGGAGGCTCTAGACCCTTCCAGAGCTGAGATATTGAGATTTCACGTAGCATTTATGCCATTGTAAATATCTCAATATCTCAGCTCTATATGCCATTATAAATATCTAAATATCTCAGCTCTGGAAGGGTCTAGAGCCTCCATTTTTGCACTCAGATCTAAGTCCCATGGCCCTCTATCAGAATCCAGAGTTTCAAGAAAATCAAAATTTTGACCCGAAAAAAAAACGTACAGGGGTACCACTGTCGTTTTTTTTTCGGGTCAAAATTTTGATTTTCTTGAAACTCTGGATTCTGATAGAGGGCCATGGGACTTAATCTGAGTGCAAAAATGGAGGCTCTAGACCCTTCCAGAGCTGAGATATTTAGATATTTATAATGGCATACAGAGCTGAGATATTGAGATATTTACAATGGCATAAATGCTACGTGAAATCTCAATATCTCAGCTCTGAAAGTGTCTGAGCCTCCATTTTTGCACTCAGATCTAAGTCCCATGGCCCTCTGATCAGAATCCAGAGGTCAAGAAAATCAAAGTTCTGGCCGACAAAAAAACGTAAGGGGGGTACCACTGTTCGTCGTTTTTTTTTTTTCGAGGTCAAAATTTTGATTTTCTTGAAACTCTGGATTCCTGATAGAGGGCCGTGGGACTTAGATCTGAGTGCAAAAATGGAGGCTCTAGACCCTTCCAGAGCTGAGATATTGAGATTTCACGTAGCATTGTATGCCATTGAAAATATTGAATATTCTACAGCTGTGCTATGGCCATTACGTAAATATCTCAATATCTCAGCTCTGGAAGGGTCTAGAGCCTCCATTTTTGCACTCAGATCTAAGTCCCATGGCCCTCTATCAGAATCCCAGAGTTTTCAAGAAAATCAAAATTTTGACCCGAAAAAAAAACCGACAGTGGTACCCCTTACGTTTTTTTTTTTCGGGTCAAAATTTTGATTTTCTTGAAACTCTGGATTCTGATAGAGGGCCATGGGACTTTAGATCTGAGTGCAAAAATGGAGGCTCTAGACCCTTCCAGAGCTGAGATATTTAGATATTTATAATGGCATACAGAGCTGAGATATTGAGATATTTACAATGGCATAAATGCTACGTGAAATCTCAATATCTCAGCTCTGGAAGGTGTCAGAGCCTCCATTTTTGCACTCAGATCTAAGTCCCATGGCCCTCTATCAGAATCCAGAGTTTCAAGAAAATCAAAATTTTAACCCAAAAAAAAAACGTACAGTGGTACCCCTGTACGTTTTTTTTTTCGGGTCAAAATTTTGATTTTCTTGAAACTCTGGATTCTGATAGAGGGCCATGGGACTTAGATCTGAGTGCAAAAATGGAGGCTCTAGACCCTTCCAGAGCTGAGATATTTAGATATTTATAATGGCATACAGAGCTGAGATATTGAGATATTTACAATGGCATAAATGCTACGTGAAATCTCAATATCTCAGCTCTGAAGGTGTAGAGCCTCCATTTTTGCACTCAGATCTAAGTCACATGGCCCTCTATCAGAATCCAGAGTTTCAAGAAAATCAAAATTTTGACCCAAAAAAAACGACAGTGGTACCCCTTACGTTTTTTTTTCGGGTCAAAATTTTGATTTTCTTGAAACTCTGGATTCTGATAGAGGGCCATGGGACTTAGATCTGAGTGCAAAAATGGAGGCTCTAGACCCTTCCAGAGCTGAGATATTTAGATATTTATAATGGCATACAGAGCTGAGATATTGAGATATTTACAATGGCATAAATGCTACGTGAGATCTCAATATCTCAGCTCTGGAAGGGTCTAGAGCCTCCATTTTTGCACTCAGATCTAAGTCCCATGGCCCTCTATCAGAATCCAGAGTTTCAAGAAAATCAAAATTTTGACCCGAAAAAAAAACGACAGTGGTACCCCTTACGTTTTTTTTCGGGTCAAAATTTTGATTTTCTTGAAACTCTGGATTCTGATAGAGGGCCATGGGACTTAGATCTGAGTGCAAAAATGGAGGCTCTAGACCCTTCCAGAGCTGAGATATTTAGATATTTATAATGGCATACAGAGCTGAGATATTGAGATATTTACAATGGCATAAATGCTACGTGAAATCTCAATATCTCAGCTCTGGAAGGGTCTAGAGCCTCCATTTTTGCACTCAGATCTAAGTCACATGGCCCTCTATCAGAATCCAGAGTTTCAAGAAAATCAAAATTTTGACCCGAAAAAAAAACGACAGTGGTACCCCTTACGTTTTTTTTCGGGTCAAAATTTTGATTTTCTTGAAACTCTGGATTCTGATAGAGGGCCATGGGACTTAGATCTGAGTGCAAAAATGGAGGCTCTAGACCCTTCCAGAGCTGAGATATTTAGATATTTATAATGGCATACAGAGCTGAGATATTGAGATATTTACAATGGCATAAATGCTACGTGAAATCTCAATATCTCAGCTCTGGAAGGTCTAGAGCCTCCATTTTTGCACTCAGATCTAAGTCCCATGGCCCTCTATCAGAATCCAGAGTTTCAAGAAAATCAAAATTTTGACCCGAAAAAAAAAACGACAGTGGTACCCCTGTACGTTTTTTTTCGGGTCAAAATTTTGATTTTCTTGAAACTCTGGATTCTGATAGAGGGCCATGGGACTTAGATCTGAGTGCAAAAATGGAGGCTCTAGACCCTTCCAGAGCTGAGATATTGAGATATTTACAATGGCATAAATGCTACGATGAGATGTCAATATCTCAGCTCTGGAAGGTGTCTGAGCCTCCATTTTGCACTCAGATCTAAGTCACATGGCCCTCTATCAGAATCCAGAGTTTCAAGAAAATCAAAATTTTGACCCGAAAAAAAAACGACTAAGGGGTACCACTGTCGGTTTTTTTTTCGGGTCAAAATTTTGATTTTCTTGAAACTCTGGATTCTGATAGAGGGCCATGGGACTTAGATCTGAGTGCAAAAATGGAGGCTCTAGACCCTTCCAGAGCTGAGATATTTAGATATTTATAATGGCATACAGAGCTGAGATATTGAGATATTTACAATGGCATAAATGCTACGTGAAATCTCAATATCTCAGCTCTGGAAGGTCTAGAGCCTCCATTTTTTGCACTCAGATCTAAGTCCCATGGCCCTCTATCAGAATCCAGAGTTTCAAGAAAATCAAAATTTTGACCCGAAAAAAAAACGACAGTGGTACCCCTTCGTTTTTTTTTCGGGTCAAAATTTTGATTTTCTTGAAACTCTGGATTCTGATAGAGGGCCATGGGACTTAGATCTGAGTGCAAAAATGGAGGCTCTAGACCCTTCCAGAGCTGAGATATTTAGATATTTATAATGGCATACAGAGCTGAGATATTGAGATATTTACAATGGCATAAATGCTACATGAAATCTCAATATCTCAGCTCTGGAAGGTATTGAGCCTCCATTTTTGCACTCAGATCTAAGTCCCATGGCCCTCTATCAGAATCCAGAGTTTCAAGAAAATCAAAATTTTGACCCGAAAAAAAAACGACAGTGGTACCCCTTACGTTTTTTTTTTCGGGTCAAAATTTTGATTTTCTTGAAACTCTGGATTCTGATAGAGGGCCATGTGACTTAGATCTGAGTGCAAAAATGGAGGCTCTAGACCCTTCCAGAGCTGAGATATTGAGATTTCACGTAGCATTTATGCCATTGTAAATATCTCAATATCTCAGCTATATGCCATTATAAATATCTAAATATCTCAGCTCTGGAAGGGTCTAGAGCCTCCATTTTTGCACTCAGATCTAAGTCCCATGGCCCTCTATCAGAATCCAGAGTTTCAAGAAAATCAAAATTTTGACCCGAAAAAAAAACGAACAGTGGTACCACTGTATTTTTTTTTTCGGGTCAAAATTTTGATTTTCTTGAAACTCTGGATTCTGATAGAGGGCCATGGGACTTAGATCTGAGTGCAAAAATGGAGGCTCTAGACCCTTCCAGAGCTGAGATATTTAGATATTTATTAATGGCATACAGAGCTGAGATATTGAGATATTTACAATGGCATAAATGCTACGTGAAATCTCAATATCTCAGCTCTGAAGGTGTAGAGCCTCCATTTTTGCACTCAGATCTAAGTCCCATGGCCCTCTATCAGAATCCAGAGTTTCAGAGGAAATCAAAAATTTGACCCGAAAAAAAATGTAAGGGGTACCACTGTTACGTTTTTTTTTCGGGTCAAAATTTTGATTTTCTTGAAACTCTGGATTCTGATAGAGGGCCATGGGACTTAGATCTGAGTGCAAAAATGGAGGCTCTAGACCCTTCCAGAGCTGAGATATTTAGATATTTATAATGGCATACAGAGCTGAGATATTGAGATATTTACAATGGCATAAATGCTACGTGAAATCTCAATATCTCAGCTCTGAAGGATCTAGAGCCTCCATTTTTGCACTCAGATCTAAGTCACATGGCCCTCTATCAGAATCCAGAGTTTCAAGAAAATCAAAATTTTGACCCGAAAAAAAACGACAGTGGTACCACTTACGTTTTTTTTCGAGGTCAAAATTTTGATTTTCTTGAAACTCTGGATTCTGATAGAGGGCCATGGGACTTAGATCTGAGTGCAAAAATGGAGGCTCTAGACCCTTCCAGAGCTGAGATATTGAGATTTCACGTAGCATTTATGCCATTGTAAATATCTCAATATCTCAGCTCTGTATGCCATTATAAATATCTAAATATCTCAGCTCTGGAAGGGTCTAGAGCCTCCATTTTTGCACTCAGATCTAAGTCCCATGGCCCTCTATCAGAATCCAGAGTTTCAAGAAAATCAAAATTTTGACCCGAAAAAAAAACGACAGTGGTACCACTTCGTTTTTTTTTCGGGTCAAAATTTTGATTTTCTTGAAACTCTGGATTCTGATAGAGGGCCATGGGACTTGATCTGAGTGCAAAAATGGAGGCTCTAGACCCTTCCAGAGCTGAGTATTTAGATATTTATAATGGCATACAAGCTGAGATATTGAGATATTTACAATGGCATAAATGCTACGTGAAATCTCAATATCTCAGCTCTGAAGGTCTAGAGCCTCCATTTTTGCACTCAGATCTAAGTCACATGGCCCTCTATCAGAATCCAGAGTTTCAAGAAAATCAAAATTTTGACCCGAAAAAAAAAACGACAGTGGTACCCCTTACGTTTTTTTTTTTCGAGGTCAGAAATTTTGATTTTCTTGAAACTCTGGATTCTGATAGAGGGCCATGGGACTTAGATCTGAGTGCAAAAATGGAGGCTCTAGACCCTTCCAGAGCTGAGATATTTAGATATTTATAATGGCATACAGAGCTGAGATATTGAGATATTTACAATGGCATAAATGCTACGTGAGATCTCAATATCTCAGCTCTGGAAGGGTCTAGAGCCTCCATTTTTGCACTCAGATCTAAGTCCCATGGCCCTCTATCAGTAATCCAGAAGTTTCAAGAAAATCAAAATTTTGACCCGAAAAAAAAAGCGACAGTGGTACCCCTTGGATCTTTTTTCGGGTCAAAATTTTGATTTTCTTGAAACTCTGGATTCTGATAGAGGGCCATGGGGACTTAGATCTGAGTGCAAAAATGGAGGCTCTAGACCCTTCCAGAGCTGAGATATTGAGATATTTATAATGGCATACAGAGCTGAGATATTGAGATATTTACAATGGCATAAATGCTACGTGAAATCTCAATATCTCAGCTCTGGAAGGGTCTAGAGCCTCCATTTTTGCACTCAGATCTAAGTCCCATGGCCCTCTATCAGAATCCAGAGTTTCAAGAAAATCAAAGTTTTCGACCCGAAAGAAAACCGTAAAGGGGTACCACTGTTGTTTTTCTTTTTTGGGTCAAAATTTTGATTTTCTTGAAACTCTGGATTCTGATAGAAGGCCATGGGACTCTAGATCTGAGTGCAAAAATGGAGGCTCTCAGACCCTTCCAGAGCTGGGTATATTGAGAATTCTCACGTAGCATGTCATGCCATTGTCACATTTCTCAAGTATCCCAGCTCTGTATGCCATTGCCTGCATATCTCTCAATAGCTCAGCTCTGGAAGGAAGTCTAGAGCCTCCATTTTTGCACTCAGATCTAAAGCTCCCATGGCCCTCTATTAGGAATCCAGAGTTTCAAGAAAATCAAAATTTTAACCCGAAAAAAAAAACGTAAGGGGTACCACTGTCGTTTTTTTTCGGGCTGAAAGTTTTGATTTTCTTGAAACTCTGGATTCTGATAGAGGGCCATGGGACTTAGATCTGAGTGCAAAAATGGAGGCTCTAGACCCTTCCAGAGCTGAGATATTTAGATATTTATAATGGCATACAGAGCTGAGATATTGAGATATTTACAATGGCATAAATGCTACGTGAAATCTCAATATCTCAGCTCTGAAGGGTGTAGAGCCTCCATTTTTGCACTCAGATATAAGTCACATGGCCCTCTATCAGAATCCAGAGTTTCAAGAAAATCAAAATTTTGACCCAAAAAAAAAAACGACAGTGGTACCCCTTACGATTTTTTTTTTCGGGTCAAAATTTTGATTTTCTTGAAACTCTGGATTCTGATAGAGGGCCATGGGACTTAGATCTGAGTGCAAAAATGGAGGCTCTAGACCCTTCCAGAGCTGAGATATTGAGATTTCACGTAGCATTTATGCCATTGTAAATATCTCAATATCTCAGCTCTATATGCCATTATAAATATCTCAAATATCTCAGCTCTGGAAGGGTCTAGAGCCTCCATTTTTGCACTCAGATCTAAGTCCCATGGCCCTCTATCAGAATCCAGAGTTTCAAGAAAATCAAAATTTTGACCCGAAAAAAAAAACGACAGTGGTACCCTTACGTTTTTTTTTTCGAGGTCAAAATTTTGATTTTCTTGAAACTCTGGATTCTGATAGAGGGCCATGGGACTTAGATCTGAGTGCAAAAATGGAGGCTCTAGACCCTTCCAGAGCTGAGATATTTAGATATTTATAATGGCATACAGAGCTGAGATATTGAGATATTTACAATGGCATAAATGCTACGTGAAATCTCAATATCTCAGCTCTGAAAGGTGTAGAGCCTCCATTTTTGCACTCAGATCTAAGTCCCATGGCCCTCTATCAGAATCCAGAGTTTCAAGAAAATCAAAATTTTGAGCCCAAAAAAAAAACGACAGGGGTACCCCTGTACGTTTTTTTTT